>JBAWJQ010005308.1:0-561630 GCA_037783105.1 Bactrocera zonata | reverse complement strand
ACTAAAAGAAATTGATCATCTTTTTTACTCAAAGTAATTGATGTTGTTTTATAACTACTCGTAATATGTAGAAAGGATGGAGTCATGTGTAGAAGTTCACGCAAGTAAGGAAAGATCTCTGATCGCCATTCACTTGGGAGTGGCCAAAAACGATTCTTTTACATATGACTCAAGCAGCTCACGACTTCCGGTCTTTGACCAAGTATCCTCTGGGTAGATTAAGAACATCCGTTTGAAGGCGAGATAAAGTGAGAAGGCGAAAAATTCCCTGCATAGGGTTGTGCGTTTTGTTTGGGACCTGACGCGTAAAAAACACTCCCAATGAAAAATCAACAACAGCCTCAGATGAGAGACCCCTCTTTTGATGACGACCATGGCAAACGAACTAAGGACTACGATTTAAGGGCATGCACCTGGAATGTCCGATCCCTTAATTGGGAAGGTGCCGCTACCCAACTGGTTGATGTCCTCGTTATAATAAAGGCTGACATCACCGCCTTCAACAAAATGCGATGTACGGGACAAGGACAGATACGAGTAAGTCCTTGTGACATTTACTACAGTGGCCATATAAAGTAGCGCAAGTTTGGCTTGGGATTCGTGGTGGGAGAGAGACTCCGTCGCCGAGTACTACCATTCACTGCACAATCCGTATCAAAGAGAAGGACGATGTGACCAACGATGCCTTTTATGAGTGCTTGGAGCGCACTTATGAGAGATGCCCCGGCATGATGGCAAAATCGAGCTTGGCGGCTTTAACGCCAGGGTGGGTAAAGAAGGTATCTTTGGCACTACGGTCGGTAAATTCAGCCTCCACGACTAAACATCCCCAAATGGGTTGAGGCTGATCGACGTGCGCTCCGAGGTCCTACCATCGACTTGGACTACTACCTTGTTGCAGCCGAGATTCGCACCCGCCTCTGTGCAGCAAAAAACGCACGCCAACAAACACAAGGAAGGTTCGACGTCGAGAAGCTGCAATCACAACAGACAGCCGAACGATTTTCCACTCGGCTTGCACTCCTGCTCTCTGAGAGCACTCGTCAACAACTCGGTATAAGGGAACTGTGGGACGGCATTTCAAACTCCTTACGTACAGCTGCAACCGAAACCATTGGTTTTTGGAAAGTGCAAAAGAACAGCTGGTACGACGAGGAGTGCAGTTTTGCAGCGGAGAGAAAACAGACTGCCTACCTCGCAACGTTACGAGCGACCACAACACGTGCGGGATGGGATAGATACCGAGAGTTGAAGAGGGAAGCGAGACGCATGTGCAGAATGAAGAAGAAAGAGGCCGAAATGCGTGAGTGCGAAGAGCTTGATAAGCTGGCCGACAGGAGTAATGCTCGAAAATTCTACGAAAAGATGCGGCGACTTACAGAAGGTTTCAAAACCTGAGCATACTCTTGCAGATCCCCCAAAGGTGATCTAGTCACCGATGCCCAAAGCATACTTAAATTATGGAGGGAACACTTCTCCAGCCTACTGAATGGCAGTGAACGTACAACGCCAGGAGAAAGCGAACCCGATTCCCTAATCGATGACGATGGAGCAGACGTTCCATTGCCCGACCACGAAGAGGTTCTAATAGCAGTTGCCTGCCTGAAGAACAACAAAGCGGCAGGGGCCGACGGATTGCCGGCTGAGCTATTCAAACACGGCGGCGAAAAGCTGGTAAGGAGCATGCATCAGCTTCTTTGCAAAATATGGTCGGACGAAAGCATTCCCAACGATTGGAATTTAAGTGTGTTATGCCCAATCCTTAAAAAAGGAGACCCCACAATCTGCGCCAACTACCGTGGGATAAGCCTCCTCAACATCGCGTACAAGGTTCTATCAAGCGTATTGTGTGAAAGATTAAAGCCCACCGTCAACAAACTGATCATACCTTATAAGTGTGGCTTTAGACCTGGCAAATCAACAACCAACCAGATATCCACCATGCGCCAAATTCTAGAAAAGACCCGTGAAAGGAGAATCGACAGCACGAATAGGAGCTGCCTTTATGCCGCGATGTGTACGGCTGTGTAAGCTGACGTTGAGCAATACCAAAAGCTCTGTCAGAACCGGGAAGGACCTCTCCGAGCCGTTCGATACCAAACGAGGTTTCAGACAAGGCGATTCCCTAACGTGCGACTTTTTCAACCTGTTTCTGGAGAAAATAGTTCGAGCTGCAGAACTAAATAGAGAAGGTACCATCTTCTATAAGAGTGTACAACTGCTGGCGTATGCCGATGATATTGATACCATCGGCCTCAACACCCGCGCCGTTAGTTTTGCTTTCTCCGGACTGGACAAGGAAGCAACGCAAATGGGTCTGAACGAGGGCAAGACGAAATATCTCCTGTCATCAAACAAACAGTCGTCGCACTCGCGACTTGGCTCTCACGTCACTGTTGACAGTCATAACTTTGAAGTTGTAGATAACTTCGTCTATTTAGGAACCAGCATTAACACCACCAACAATGTCAGCCTGGAAAACCAACGCAGGATAACTCTTGCCAACAGGTGCTACTTTGGACTGAGTAGGCAATTGGGAAGCAAAGTCCTCTCTCGACGAACAAAAACCAAACTCTATAAGTCGCTCATAATTCCCGTCGTGCTATATGGGGCAGAGGCTTGGACGATGTCAACAACGGATGAGTCGGCGTTGCGAGTTTTCGAGAGAAAAGCTCTGCGAAAGATTTTGAAAGTATTCGACGCAGTACCCGTCGGGAGAAGCAGAGGAAGAGGAAGACCTCCACTCCGTTGAAAGACCAATTGGCGCCACGTAGCGAATAGAAGAAACGAGTGGCGCGCGGTTGTTAACTCGGCTATAATCGCGTAAGCGGTGTCTACGCCAATTAAGAAGAAGAAGAAGATGTAGAAAATAACTATATTTTTATACTTGAGTCAAATACACAATATTCTATTAAGCTTTTTGTAAATTAATCATGATTTATACGTCCTTTAGCGGCACTAAAGTATTTGTGTACCGTAAACTGGGTATTTTAGTTCGGAACGAAATTTGTAAGATTCAGAAGTAAACGTTGGAGGTCCTCTAAGATATACAGTATAGAGCATAAGTCTTGATACCCTTTCATTTCTCAGTTTATTATTGAGATATTTCATACAAGTTTAAATAGTTTAGGCAACTTTGGCAATAATTTAAAAATCCACATTGTAAAAGTGTTGATACGGTCGAGCCCCGATGTAGCTAGCTCGCAGAATAACGGTATATTTGACTTGTGATGTGTGGGAAAAACATATTGTTTGCAGACCATATTCAGTATAATGTCATACGTTCATTTATTCGCATCGAAGTAAAATATTTTTCGTGTACAATCATGTTTCGAAAAGAATTGACATTAGAAGAGAGACAAATTGTGGTACGTATGCATAAAGATGGTAAATCATATGCCGAAATCGGAAAATACATAGGTAGAAGTAAGGCAACGGTCCAAAAGGTAATACAACGTTTCAAAAAGGAGAAAAGGGTCGAAAATAAGCACAGACGCCCTAGGAAGCTTAATGAGAGAGATGAACGATTTATCAAGAGAACAATAGAGAAAAATCCATTCGAAAGTGCTCCGAATATAGCAACTGTATTGGAAACATCTTTAAATACCATTGTTTCATCGGATACAGTGCGCAGATCAATAAATAGAAATGGATTTAAGTCATGCATTGCTAGAAAAAAGCCCTTTGTCAGTGACGTCAATAGAAATAAACGACTGGATTTTGCAAAAACGTATAAACTCAAAGAATTTGACTTCTGGGATAATATTATTTTTTCCGACGAATCAAAATATAATATTTTTGGATATGATGGGCGACTTAAAGTGTGGAGGAAACCAAACGAAGAGTTAAACCCAAAAAATACAATTAAGACGGTCAAGCATGGAGGTGGAGGTGTCATGGTATGGGGCTGCATGTCCACATCGGGTGTTGGCAACCTTGTTTTTATCGATGAAATTATGACAAAAGAAGTATATTTGAAAGTTCTTCAAGAAAATTTATTACAAAGTGCGGAAAAAATGGGACTGTCTGGCGGATTTTATTTCCAGCAGGACAATGATCCCAAACATACTGCACACATAGTGAAGATGTGGTTAATACACAAGGTTCCCCATTTGTTATTAACACCTCCACAAAGTCCAGATCTCAATCCCATCGAGCATTTATGGGATCATTTACAAAAACGCTTAAGGAAACACCATATTACTTCAAAAAATCAACTTAAAAGCTTGATCCAAGTTGAATGGTAAAATATCAGTTCAGATTACACAAAAAAATTGATTCACTCCATGCCTGACCGATTAAAAGAAGTTATTCGATTACGAGGTTACCCCACTAGGTATTAAAGGTATTTTTGGTCAACTTATTATTAAGCTTTTTTATACATTTCCTTCTTTTTTTCAGGAGTATCAACACTTTTGCTGTGCGAATTTTAGAATATCCTTGGTTTTTTGATTTTTTTTTTTAAATAATGAAATACTTTTTAATATAATTTTCTATATTTTTCACATGAGAAAAAATGCATTTATTTAATTTTAATTAGTAAATGGAAATATTCAAGAAATTTTGTGATATATTTTGTAAAATGTCTTCGAAGGGGTAGGGTATCAAGACTTTTGCTTTACACTGTATATGGCAATCTTAAATTTTGATTTAAAAGGGATATTTACTAAATATACAAGACTTTATCAAATATTGATTTTTACAAAATAGGTATTTTTAAAAGTTTTCTCCTTAAAAAATTATGAAGTCTTATTTTACGAGTTTTAAATTGTATTTAAGCATTTATTTAAATTATTTCGTATGTTAGAAGAAGAACTTAAAAAAAATATTTTGTTTAAACACTGATAATTGCATTATATTTAGAATCGCCTACATTCTCGCATCTAATTTGCGCAGAAAGGGAAGTAGTTTGTTGGCGAATCATACACATGCAAGCATGGGGAGGGGTGGGCCAATTGAATGAGATAGGATATGTCTGCGCAGAAAATACAAATGTACACACTGACAAACTATACAAAGTTTAAGTACTGTAAAAAACGGTATAGCCTAGTATAAGAGTAAAATTAGTACACCACTCCCACTAGATGGACTTACGTTCTAGCTGCAGACTTTGCACCATCGAGTGCGAAATTGAATCAGCCACGTGCACGTAGCATTTGGAGGCTTTCTTGTTTATTGCTACGTACATAAATCAATGCCACAATGCATTCAGACGATCATTCTTTAAGTTGTAGAGCCTAGAACACTGCTGCACGTCCACACATATACAAGTATATGTAGTATTTAGTGAATATCAAGGGAATTCCCACTACATACAGGGTAGGCCATTTAAAGTTGACCCATTTATTTCTAAAAAAAAAAGAACAAAAGAAAACAATGTTTTTTGTTCATTTCAAAAATAATTTATTTTGGTCCAAGGGGATTTGTTTCAGCTAATATTTAAAAATTAGATCGCGTAAATGGGCACCTTTAGCTTTGACAGCTAAATGCACTCTTTTTTCGACATTTTCCATGACTTTGGCCAATGTTTCGGATGATATGGCGGCTGTTTCACGTCGAATGTTGGCTTTCAGTTGAGCTAAGGTCTTTGGCTTATTAGCGTATACCTTGGATTTCAAATAACCCCACAAATAAAAGTCTGGTGGCGTCAAATCTGGTGATCTCGGTGGCCAGTCAACATCACCATTTTTCGATATCAATCGCCCGGGGAAAAATGGTCGCAATAAATTGATTGTTGGTCGAGCTGTATGGCATGTAGCCCCGTCCTGTTGAAACCAGAAGTTATCCATGTCATTTTCGCGAATAATGGGTATCACAAAATCCGTTATCATGGCTCGATAACGCTCACCATTGACTGTTGTCGTGGCTCAATCATCGTCTTCGAAAAAATACGGTCCGATGATCATATTCGCGCAAACACCGCACCAAACTGTTACTTTTTGGTCGTAAAGAGGCTGTTTTGCTTGTTTACGCCTCCATTCAACGAGAAATGTGCCTCGTCTGACATGATGAGTTTTCGCCAAAAGTCAAGTTCGTTTTCAGCCATTTCGATGGCCCATTTGCCAAAATTAAGGCGTCGCGGATAATCAGCTGGGTTTAGTTTTTGTGCCATTTGAATTTTATATGGAAACATCTTCAAATCTTTATGAATTATGCGTCGGAGAGTGGTGCGAGAGATGTCTAATTCCTGAGAGCGGCGATAACTCGATGTCGATGGAGTCTCCTCAATACTGGCTCGTACAGCTTCGATATTTTCATCAGAACGTCTTGTGCGTTGTCTGGATGCATGACTGGCATTACTGAGATTACCGGTGTTCACAAATTTTGCGTATAAAGACTTAATTGTGTTCTTAACTGGAGCACTTTTCACTTTATTTTTTTTGCGAAACGCACGTTGAGTTAACACAATTGAAAAGTTATTTTGAATATAAAGCTGAACAATTTCAGCGCGTTCTTTTGGAGTGTACTGTTCCATGGTATAAATTGTCTTCGAATGACGCTTCTAACGCGGTATGACATTAGCCGATTTGTCAGCGCTGTTAAAAGTTACAGCGTTGCCAGATGGGTCAACTTTAAATGGCCTACCCTTACTATACGTATATCCACTATTAATGTTATTTGCACTTTAGTGCAAAAATTTTTTAATCAAACCTTTTGGTGGCTACAACCCGCTGTACTCTTTTGCGGCGGCATGGGTTGTCATTGCTATAGTAGAGTGAAGTTTCTTTGAATAAAACATTGTGATATCAACATCTGACCATATTAATAGCATAATTGCAGCCATAAAGCTAAAACTTTCTGTCTCTATTTTGTCCGTCAATGCAGGATCAATATTGTTTTGCATGTGTGGCATAATTGTTGTTACTGTTGTTCGCAAGTAAGTTATACAGTGGATTGTTCTTTTAACAATTTCTTTGTTTGCTTCGAGTTTGCATATCATTATGCATTTCAAATGCGAAAAAAGGAAGTTACTTTACTTCCTTGAAAAAGTTAAATTGCTTTGAATGAAATTCTAGTTGAAGATTATTCACTATATTATGTTTTTTGTACCTTCGGACATAAAGGAGCACTGTCCGTTTGCCCGCGTTTAACCTTTTGCTAACGTGTAAGAAAATTTAAAAAACCTTTATCATTTGAGGACGACAACCAACAGTAAAGAGGAACACATCCCTAGTTGAGGCGTCTTCTACTATTTTTAAACTTCTGTATATTTTTCTTATATACTAATTTTAAAATCAATGAGTTTTTTAGGTCTTTAGGAAGGCTTCTTTTATTTTTGGCCATATACTGAAATATTGTTTGTCAAATTCTCTCAAATTGAATTAAAAAAAAAACTAAAAAAATTGCATTTATTATTAATTGTCTTGTTAAAAAAAATTAATGTGCATAAGTATGTGTAGGTACAAAAAGAAATTTATTTAAGTGATTTGTAGATAAATATACTTCATTAGCAAGTTCTTTCTGTT
The DNA here is from genome assembly GCA_037783105.1 of Bactrocera zonata. Classification (NCBI taxonomy): domain Eukaryota; kingdom Metazoa; phylum Arthropoda; class Insecta; order Diptera; family Tephritidae; genus Bactrocera; species Bactrocera zonata. The sequence goes on along the minus strand of JBAWJQ010005308.1, from coordinate 554,164 downwards.
TTGTAAATGTTAATAGGTACAACTTAAATAAAATTTATTTGAAAAGGTCTGACGCATAGATGGCGTTACTGGAAATAAATCCATATGATTTTTAGTTACCCCTAAACTTCAAAGGGTGCGTGTTCAAACTCGACAGTTGTCGGATCATTTTTGTAAATTATATCATTTTGAATTCTTAATATATACATAGATAATAAGTAAAGAACAAAAAGTAAGTGTTGTTTTTACAAGACAATGAACTAAAACAAGTCAGTAAAGACGATTTCAAAATCCACGAATTGGGGTTCGGATTGCTTTAGCACCCACCGCATTCTTCAAATGTAGCCGCAGCGACTATATCATGCAAAATATTTTATCCCGTTATATTAATTGTGTCAAGCTACAGCTTGCACGGACGGACAGACAGCTCGGATTTCAACTATTCTCGTCATCCTGTTATTTTATATTTAACCCATATCTATATCATTTAGTTTTAGGTGATACAAAAAACCGTGAAGAGAACAAAACTATTGTACTCTGTAGTAACAGATTACGATAACATAAAAGCAGGTAAGGAAGTGCTACGTTCGGGTATAAAAGAGCATTTCATACTCTTGAAACTTGTAAGGAATAAAGCCAAGGAAATACTTTCATGTACATAAGACGTGCTAGTTATATAGGGTCTTGAGCGAGTTTTCATCCGATTTTTTCTATTAACAAGCATAAATTGGTATTAAAGAATGCAAATATAATAACGTATAACTGTATATAAAAAACATTGTTGCAATCTCATATTCTCTTGACTGCCGAAAAAGCTGTCAAAGTTTAACTACGCAAAAATGCATCAATAAAGGCGTGACAATGGAAAGTCTTACATAAATGTAAGCTTAACAAAATAATATTTGCGTCAACTAGCCAACCAATACCACATACTATTAACATGCCATATTCTAAAAAATATTACATAAAGATCATTCAGGTATTTTAGATGATGACCACATGGAGTTTGTCAGACAGATGTTTGAAAATTCAAAAATTAGTTAAATAGGGACTAGGTCAAAGTTGCGCCCAATTTTTTTTGTCATAAGCAAATTAATTGAAAGTTATTACATGTTCTTCCTTAAAGCACAGATTGATATCAAACTTATAAAAAATCATATCAGTAAGACCTTTTTGTGTGCTTTTTGGTTTCCTGACTACTTTTTGATTTCGCTTTTAGAAATATTATTAATTATGTTTTTCTAGGCATTTTTAATATATCCGCATCATCAGCCAATAAACAATGCTACAAATTGCTGTAGTTTATGCCTCTGCGAAGACATAAATGAACGAACAAATGTCCAACTGAAATGCAAAAACTGCTAAAAGGAAGCGAACAAAACTAGGTATTTGCATAATTTTGGGTTGCAAATGGAAGTTGTCAGTCACTTAGTCAGGTGACTCTGCGTCACCGCAATGACTGTGCACGGTCATCTACGGCATTATATGCCTGGAAAAACATATGAAATAGTTCAAAGTAAAATGTTGAAAAAAAAATGTAAGGTAACAGAAAAAAGTATGTTTTATGGCAAACGATTGGTAAACAGGTGGTAAAACATGCACATACAAGATGCGTTCCAAAGGAAACAGGACTTAAAAAAAAAACATAACAAATGGGTTTTTCAGCAAAACCAATTTATTTTATTCGAAATAGTCTCTTTTTCTCTTCAATACAGCTTTTTGAATGGTCCGAAAGCATGTTGAACGAGTGTTTCAGCTCGTTGGCCGGTATGGCCGCCAGTATGCCAGTGTAAGCCTTTTGAATGGCTTCTACGTCTACTTAACGCTTTCCTTTCATGGGCAAATTAATTTTTCCGAAATGGAAGAAGTCGCACGATGCCATATCAGGTGAATATGGGGAGTGGGTAAAGGTAAAAATGTGTTGTTTGGTCGAATAATCGGTCACAAGCGTCTATAAATGAGACGGCGCATTATTGTGCAACAAACGCCAACTTTCATCTCTGCGATATTCGGCCCGAGCACTTTGAATACGGCGCACCAAACGCTTCAAGACTCCAAGGTAGAATACCGCATCAATGTTTTGGAGATATTCAATTCCATTTCCATGAATTTCAATGATGGTTTCGGCTGATTTTTGATGAATTCACTCACAGTTTCGATGATCACGGATTTTGATTGGCCCACATGTTGATCGTCATTTATGTCCTCACGACCACTTTGAAAACGTTGAAACCACTCGTGCACTCTGGTATGGTATAGACAATCATCGCCATAAACTTGTTTCATCAACTAAAACGTTACGGTAAAAGTTTTACCAATTTTAAAACATAATTTAATGTTGGCTCTTTGTTCAAAGTTCTTTTCTGCACCGCTAACACAAACATACTGACACTCAAAACGCAATAACTTCACTTCCAATGGATGAAATGTCATGAAATTCTAACTGGACAATGTAGATGGCGCAATCAGGGGGCGCTAGATTAAAAAAGTTCTGTTTACTTTGGAATGCACGTTGTAGATAAAAACATAGTACAACAAAGAAAATTATTGTCTGCTAGAAGAAAGGAGCACAATGAAGTAGGTAAAGGGCTATTACTAACATAAATTAAATGGCTGAAAATATTCACTGCAGAATTGACAGCAGCTGTTGGTACAAATGACTTGTCATAAATACCTCATCTCTCACCACCCAACAACTTGACACCTTACAAGTCAAGCCGATTAACTTATTGCTGCTTTACACTCGAGTATGAGAGCATACATATACATATAATACCTAAAAACCTTAAAAGGGTATAATAAGTTTGCCGCGAAGTTTTTAACACAAAAAAAATGTACAAGACCCTTCCAAGTATATGCATTTGTATAAATGTAATTGATTAGTGCGACTCAGCCATGTCCATCTCTACATATGCGGACTAGTGCCTCAGTTTTTGAGCTTTTGCCAGAAATTTTGCATACCTCCTTTTCTCAAGCTAACGCTATATATGTGCCATATAAACTGAATGATCGAAGTCAAGTGATTTTATAAAAAGCTATTGCAATTGACGAGATGTCGCCAAGAAATTTGCCATGTATTATGTTCTAAGGCGCTAGGCTATCTCGGAAGACATTTTTCTGATTGGATAACTATAACACTTAGCTGTCTGATCAAAATCGGTACGAAACTTTTGTATACCCCATTATGCTGTAAAAAAAATGCACTTCTGAGGGATGTAATAGCTTCGGTGGAGCCGAGATTAGCATTTTCTCTGGTTAATTAGTTCTTCATGCAATTGACTGCTTAAGTTTTCAATTGTCAATTATCCTGACTTGCCCAATTTGCTCTGCTCTTGCATTAATTCTATTTTTGACGAATGTGCGTACTATACATACAACGTCTTTTAGTTCTTCTTGTTCAATTATTGGAAAATATGTATATTTAGAGTAGACTAACCTGTGCATACTCATATTTTCTTCTTAAAATCCGGTACCCGTGTTAATGTACCATAACTAACTGTGGATGAAAAAGCGTATTCCCGCGCTTAACAATGATATGCCATTTGTTTAGAAACTCTCACTTTTATAAATTACAGTAGCTATTTTTATTACGGTGATTCTCCGATTTACTCATTATTTAGAGCGAAAGTTTTATTGCATTTTCTGGTCTTTTTTACAGGTTCTGTTTTTAAGATTTTTCTCCTATTTTTATTTTTTGCTTCTCCCCTCTTGTTCACGTTTTCAAGACGTTCACTTATGTTTCATAAGTTAGTATCTACTTATTACGTTCATATGTTTATATTACGTTCGAACGTACTAGATTTTAGCGAGTATATGAAAATAAACCAATTAGCCCAACTAATTTCCTACTAAAGACAATATATTGTAAAAGAGCCCGTGTTTATTTGTACAAAAATGTAAAAATAAAAGCTCACAGTAACGAATATATGACTTTTTTCATTACAGGAATAGTTTTGCAATTTTTCCATTACTAAAATGCAAAACCAAGAGCCCCATTGTTTAATTTTGGTTATTACCATACATGCTAACTACTTGTATTTACCGAAAATAATCTCCGGATAATTATAAATATAATAAATAATTATAAATCTATATATATAAAAGAAAGTCGTGTTAGTTACACCATTTATAATTCAAGAACGGCTGAACCGATTTGGCTGAAAATTGGTGGGGAGGTAGTTTAGAACCAGGATAACATAGGATACTTTTCATCTCTTTATGTAGAATCCAATACAGTTCATAAATACAAAAATTATATTTCAAATCATAGGCATTTGTAAAAAGGTTTGAAAATTTTTCTTTTTGCACTTTTGTTTATTTTTTTCTAAACGACCAATATGTATATCGGGAATATTGTGAACAAATTTTGAGTCAATTCTAGTATAATTAACGGAGTTACAGCGTTTTAAACGACCAGCCGTGATATCTTACTTTGATGTAAGTATAAAATACCTCAAATCGATTTTCCCAAAAACGTTATTTTTGAAAATCGTGAACATTAGAATTCAAAACCTACTGAACCGATCCTTTTGAAAATTTGAACATTACTTCTTCATATAAACCAACAGGTAACCAGATGGAGTTTTATTCCATTTTGTTTTATTTTTTATTAACAAATGTACCGCGATTTTTTGAGCTAAAATCGCGCTTTTTAATTCCAAGTGCTGCAAAAAATAGAAAAAATATATATTTTTTTTTAACCTGAGAAATACATCACCTTTGAATATCAATGTTTTTGTTTCAAATGATCCAGTAACGAGTTATAATGTTCACCGCTAAAACCCTTTTTTCAAGGCGCTTGTTGAGATTCACCGTCACAGGCTTATTTATTAATATTTTTCATTGAACATTTTTTCTCATATACTTCAAAAGTTGTACAATAATATGTTATTAAATTTAATAAAATCATATTACTCATGTCACCGCAAAAAACACAAATATATCCTTTTTTTGTGCCTTTACAGGAGGTCTTCCTCTGCCTCTTTTTCCCGGACGGTACTGTGTCAAATACTTTTAGAACTGGAGTGTTTTCGTCCATTCGGACAACATGATCTAGCCAGCGTAGCCGTTGTCTTTTAATTCATTGAACTTTTCCAATCTCGTCGTATATCTCATACAGCTCATCGTTCCATCGAATGAGATATCCGCGGCGACAAACGCCCAAATGACCGTAAATCTTTCACCGAACCTTTTTCTCGAAAACGCGCAAATTGGAATCATCAGTTGTTGTCATCGTCCAAGACTCTGCACCAAATAGCAGGACGGGAATTATGAAAGACTTAGAGGGTCATAGTTCGAGAGAGAACTTTACTACTTAATTTCCTACTCAGTGCGATGTAGAAAGATCATTTGGGTCTAAGAAAAGTGAAAGCAGATGCTCACGATCCTGAAACAGGCGATCAATAGGCCGAATAGGATTATCGTGGCAATGGTGAGCCGAAGTCGGAAAAACCACGTAAAGCAGTTCAACGTTAAGGTTATGTTGACAATTTTGTTCGATTATCAAGGCGTGGTGGTCAGCAAGAAATACTATTTTTTCCTTCCTTTGCGCGAAGCTATTTATGAAAAGAACCTAGAATTATGATTGAGGGGCGAGATTGATCTTAGAGATTAAATTTAGAATTTTGAAATTATGACCAAAATCCTTATGTATTTTTAATATTAGTAGTACTAAAAAGTAGTAGTAGCAAGAGAATGATGTCATGTGTAGAAGGAGGATGGAGTCATGTGTAGAAGTTCACGCAAGTGAGGAAAGTTCTCTGATCGCCATTCACTTGGGAGTGACCAGAAACGATTCTTTTACATATGACTCAAGCAGCTCACGACTTCCGGTCTTTGACCAAGTATCCTCTGGGTAGCCTAAGAACATCCGTTTGAATGCGAGCTAAAGTGAGAAGGCGAAATATTCCCTTTTTGGGACCCGCCACGTAAAAAAACATCCCCAATGAAAGGAAACAACAAGCCTCGGATGAGTGACCCCCCTTTTGATGACGACTATGGCAAATGAATTAAGGACTATGATTTGAGGGCATGCACCTGGAATGTCCGGTCCCTTAATTGGGAAGGTGCCGCTACCCAGCTGGTTGATATCCTCGTGATAATAAAGGCTGACATCACCGCCGTCCAATAAATGCGATGGACGAGACAAGGAGAAAGACGAGTAGGTCCTTGTGGCATTTATTACAGTGGCCATACAAAGGAGCGCAAGTTTGGTGTGGGATTCGTGGTGGGAGAGAGACTCCGTCGCCAAGTACTATCATCTCCAGTAAATGAACGTCTATCCACAATTCGCATCAAAGCGAGGTTCTTCTACATATCGCTGATTTTCGCCCACGCCCCTACGGAAGAGAAGAACGATGTGACCAAAGATGCCTTCTATGAGCGCTTGGAGCGATCTTATGAAAGCTGCCCTCACGCCTCGTTGTCAAAATCGTGCTTGGCGACTTTAACGCCAGAGTGGGCTAATAAAGTATCTTTGGCACTACGGTCGGTAAATTCAACCTCCACGACGAAACATCCCCAAATAGGTTGAGGCTGATCGACTTCGCCGGGGCCCGAAATATGGTTGTCTGTAGTACTAGATTCCAGCACAAGAAAATACATCAAGATATCTGGCTGTCTCCGGATCGAAAAGCCACCAACCAGATCATGTTGTGGAAGACGGAAGACACGTCTCCAGTGTTCTAGACGTGCGTACGCTCCGAGGTCCTAACATCGACTCGGACCACTATCTTGTTGTAACCAATATTCCCACCCGCAGCAAAAAACGCACGTCAACAAATGTTTGAATTATAAAATCAAACTGTTTGATTTGTAAGATCAAACTATAAACTTAAATATGATTCTTTAGATCCTTAACACTGGTGGGGAGAAAATAAAGACTTATTTAAGCTGAGAACTATTTCATTCTACGAGAAGCGTTTCACTCTACGTGAACTATCTTAATCTGATTTTATTTAGAGTTTTCACATATTTATATAAAATTTCAAGTACTATCTTAACAATCTTAATATATGTGTATGTGTGTATGTTCATATGTATGTAGCATATTGTTTATGCTACATGTTATGGTATTGTTTTCAAGTGCACATGTTGTGTGACCTTGGGTTTGTTTTAATGTGAGTACATTTACAAACAGTTGCTAAAATGTATTCTAAGAACTCATGGGTTATCATGTGTAAACATCTTATCCTTAGTAATGTTTGTGTTATTGTCTGTTGAATGCTATTGATTTGCATGACAATGCATTTTTAGTATGAGTCTGTTTATGTACATATATGTGTATGTATGTTCAATATATTTGAACATAGATATCTACTAATATTAGTGGACTGTATCAATAGTATGATTTTTCTTATCTTATTTAACATTTGTGAAATATATAAAAGTTTTTAAATATAATGTTGTTGTCCGTCTTTTGGTGGCAACGAACATGTTCAATTTTGAACAACAAACACAAGAAAGGTTCGACGTCGAGAAGCTGCAATCACAACAGACAGCAAAACGATTTTCTACTCGGCTTGCACTCCTGCTCTCCGAGAGCACTCGTCAACAACTATGTATAAGGGAACTGTGGCACGGTATTTCAAACTCCTTACGTACAGCTGCAACCGAAACCATTGGTTTTCAGAAAATGGAAAAGAATAGCTGGTACGACGAAGAATGTCGCGTCGCAGCGGAGAGAAAGCAGACTACCTACCTCGCAACGTTACGATCGACCACAACACGTGCGGGATGGGATAGATATCGAGAGTTGAAGATGGAAGCGAGACGCATATGCAGAAAGAAAAAGAAAGAGGCCGAAATCCGTGAGTATAAAGAGTATGACAAGTTGGCCGACAGGGGTAATGCTCGAAAATTCTACGAAAAAATGCGGCGACTTACAGAAGGTGTCAAGACCGGAGCATACTTTCTAGAACCCCCAAAGGTGATCTAGTGACCGATGCCCAGAGTATACTTTAATTATGGAGGGAATACTTCTCCAGCCAGCTGAATGGCAAGTACAACGCTAGGAGAAGGCGAAACCTATTCTTCAATCGAAGACGATTGAGTGGACGTTCCATTGTCCAACCATGCAATTACCCGCCCGAAGAACAACAAAGCGGGGTAGGTCGATGGATTGCCGGACGAGCTGATCAAACACAGGTGCATGCATCAGATTCTTTGTAAAATATGGTCGGACGGAAGCATCCCAAAAAGGGAGACCCCACAATCTGCGCCAATTACCGTGGGATAAGGCTCCTCGACATCGCGTATAAGGTTCTATCGAGCGTACTGTGTGAAAGATTAAAGCACACCGTCAACAAACTGATTGGACCTTATCAGTGTGGCCAGATATTCACCATGCGCCAAATCTTTGAACCTCGTGAAAGGAAGACCCGTGAAAGGAGAATCGACACACACCACCTTTTCGTCGATTTCAAAGCTGCTTTCGACAGCACGAAAAGGAGCTCCCTCTATGCCACGATGTCTGAATTTGGTATCCCCACAAAACTTATTCGGCTGTGTAAACTGACGTTGAGCAGCATTAAAAGCTCCGTCAGGATCAGGAAGGACCTCTTCGAGCCGTTCGATACTAAACGAGGTTTCAGACAAGGCGACTCCCTATCGTGCGACTTCTTCAATCTGCAGCTGAAGAAAATAGTTCGAGCTGCAGAACTTAATCGAGCAGGTACAATCTTTTACAAGAGTGTATAGCTACTGGCGGATGCCGCTTATATTGATATCATCGGCCTCAACACCCCCGCCGTTAGTTCTGCTTTTTCCAGACTGAACAAGGGAGCAACGCAAATGGGTCTGGCAGGGAACGAGGGCAAGACGAAATATCTCCTGTCATCAAACAAACAGTCGTCGCACTCGCGATTTGGCTCTCACTTCACTGTTGACAGTCTTACGTTTGAAGTTATAGATAATTTCGTCTATTTAGGAACCAGTATTAACACCACCAACAATGTCAGCCGGGAAATCCGACGCAGGATTACTCTTGCCAACAGGTCCTACCTCAGACTGAGTAGGCAATTGAAAGGAAAAGTCCTCTCTCGACGAACAAAAACCAAACTCTATAAGTCGCTCATAATTCCCTTCCTGCTATATGGTGCAGAGGCTGGGACGATGACAACAACCGATGAGTCGACGTTAAGAGTTGTCGAGAGAAAGGTTATGCGAAAGATTTATGGTCCTTTGCGCATTGGCCACGACGAATATCGCATTCGATGGAACGGTGAACTGTACGAGATATACGATGACAATGACATAGTTCAGCGAATTAAAAGATAGCGGCTACCCTGGCTAGGTCATGTTGTCCGGATGGATGAAAACACTCCAGCTCTGAAAGTATTCGACGCAGTACCCGTCGGGGGAAGCAGAGGAAGAGGAAGACCTCCACTCCGTTGGAAGGACCTGGCTTCGCTTGGAATACCCAATTGGCGCCACGTAGCGAAAAGAAGAAACGACTGGCGCGCTGTTGTTAACTCAGCTATAATCGCGTAAGCGGTGCCTACGCTAGTAAAGAAGAAGAAGTGCTATATTTTAACTTTGACTAAAATTTCTCTTTTTAGAAGACTTATTGTATTAATACATTTATTTAAACTTAAGACTAAAATGTTTTTTCAGCATAATTATTTATACTTTAATTGCAGGCTTGTTTTTATAATTGCTAATAACATAATGTGTGATTTTAGCCCGATTCTTTGAAGCTTTTGTTTTTGTGCAACTGCGATTCATTAGTTCAGTTTTGAGAGGTTTAAGAAAGTGGATTTCGAACCAAAATCTACGAATGCCTATTAGTTCTTACAAATGCACCTCTTTTCCCTAATTTTTTTTTGCTATTATGTATTTAGAATGGGAATATAAATTTTAATTTGCGGAAATGGTTGACCTTCGATTGTATCATAGTTTTTTGAAACCTTATTTGTACTTTTCATGCTATTGAAATATAATAAATGTAATGAATTTCTTTAAACCATCTGCTATAAAACGTATTAGCTGCTAAAATAAAAAAATAATAAAACTTTTTTTTATCAAACAATCGAAATGAATAAATAATGTATTTCCCCAATTAATAACCGAAAGTCTAAATTTACACTTACACAAATGTACGGAATTAGGATTTAATTAAAAATTCTCTGTAACTTTTTCGCTTTGCCATACAAATTTTTATATCAAATGTGCGTTTGCTATTACTTAACATAGTATTCGCAAGCGCATTGCTTATTGTGGATATAGTTTGCGAAACAATTCAGAGTAGCATTTGTGTGTATATTTGTGACATGTTTTAAGAATGTAAATGCAACTTTGTTTTACATATGTACACCACACTTAGTTTACTTCCGTATACACCTCTCTTTATGTACGACGATACAAGTTCTCATTTTCATATCAGCTCAGCGGTTTTAGCACATGTCAACCCTGTTTCCTTTTTCCCACAATGACATTTTTGGTTTCGCTTAGGAGCAAAATTCATTTGTAATCAAATATTGCAACAAATGTATAAATACGGCGTATATTACGTGTTTGCGAAAAATATACTTAGTTTGCTAAACTTTCCGAATAATGCTTAAACAGTTCTTATGCCTTTTAGCTATAGAACAATGAAAACTGTATATTGAAAAGGTGCAAAGCTGGGGCTCAATGTCTACGTGAATATTTGCATTTGCATGTACGCCATTTTCAGGCTTGTATAGAATGCGGTACGCTTTGTTCAATTCCAAGTGAGTTGTCAAATTGTCCAGTAGTCGTTACGTAGAAAGAAAATAGCTGTGTTGCTTGCACAAAACGTTCTGCGGTATTATTTTTCGTTCTTAAAGAAATATGAAATAGGCTTGAGGAACTTTGAACGAATGGAAACAAAATTCATGTCTGCTCATATCAATGATTTTGATTACCTATTGTTTTTTGAATATAACTTTGGGTTTGAGGAAATAATCAGCTGTTGACTTACTATTAACGTACGTAACTAACTAAAAGATTTGACTGAGGTGCTTGACTTTGCAATAAAATCGTCTCTGTAAAATATTTGCTTCTTTTTTCCATGTTATATTTCTAGTTCATCTGGTGGTTTTTCTATTTCTATTCCAAATTGAAAACAAAAAATATAGTTAATAATTATATTCAAGTTTTTCTAAATGAAAATACCTTATCTGTTACTCATGACTTCCTTTAATTAAGCATCTTGATCTAATAAGTCACATAACATAGTTCTTTACAACAAATTTTGGCAGAAAATTTCAAATTATTCGCTAAATCGCCAAAAATTTACGCGTTCTGAGGGTATATCTCTGGAACAATATCGAAAATGTCAAATTTCATGATAAAGTTGTCAGTTGCTAGATTGCAGCGCTAAGCCAAATTCCGAAACTAAAACTACAATACCTTCTGCATATTAAAAAATTGCTAGTACGTGGTTGATGTCAATTTCCGTTACTTTATAAAGATTTTCTAGTTCTTTGTACTCCTGCAATCAGTTGCTAGAGAGTATTATAGTTTTTTTATCTAACGGTTGTACGTATGCCCTAAAACTAATTGAGATAGATATATGGTTATATATATATATATAAATGATCAAGATGACGAGAAAAATTGCAATACGGTTGACAGTCTGTCTGTCCGTCCGTCCGTGCAAACTGAAACTTGAGGAAAAATTGAGATATCTCGATGAAACTTGGTATGTGGGTTATTTAGTACGAAAAAAATTACGAGTTCATAGATAAACGTAATTGGACCATTGCCAAGGAGTACCAGCGGGCAAACAATTTTGGAAAAGTGGGGTTGGCTCCTCCCTCTAATAAGTTTAATATACATACCTCCTAAACTACTTAATCTTCAACAACCAAATTTGCTGTGTGCAAATCTTATAAGAACTTATACCGACAGTGTGAAATTGGATGATATACAAATTAAGAAGCAAGTGCACATACTATATAATATCTATAGTGTGTGCCACTTTATGACCAAAAATTGTTCAAATCCAATTAAAGCGGCTTAAGCCCCTATGTACCAAATACTTAGACTCCGGTACTTATAGTTGACTGTGATCGAAAATAACGGTCAATGTGAGAGATATATAGTACAATTGAAATTCATACAAGGTTTACCACACACAGGTTTACCACAAGCGCGGCAATAAAATCAGTCTCATTACTTAATTGTCTCATAGAGAATATTTTCTTGATAATATTATGTATCCGCGCCGAAAATGGCTTGAATCGCAAATACTTCTGTTAGTCACAGCTTTGCGTTCAGCCGAGTGAATACATTGTTATATTTTTTGCATGTGTGTGGAGACGATCAATCGGCACTGGCCAATTTAAATCCATTCAAATATGATGGTCATAATAGTTTCTGAGTTGAGCCTAAACGACAACGCAGTGAGCAGTTAATTAAAAATTATCAGAATTATACCATAGGTGAACGTCAATATAAAGTTTCGAGATCAAATTTCGGAATAGAACTTTTTTATTCAAATATTAAAATAAAATAAGCTTCAAATATATTTTGCATATTTTAAATTATATTACAAAATTAATATATACCGGGTTTTCCGGGTAAAATCACTTCTTTGCAAAAACAAAACACACTAATTATAAGGGAAGTTCAAATATGTTTTTTATTTAATGTGAGGAACAATCGGTACAATCCAGTTCTGAAATATATCATCACCGTTTCTTTTGCTGGAACGAATTCGGTGTACTCAATTTTCGAGTACTTTTTCCACTAAATTAAGTCGTATGTCATGCATAGCACGATCAGTATTGACTGCTAAAGCTTGAAGAATGTGTAGTTTATTGCTGAAGACCAATAACTTCAAACTCGGAACCCGGGCAACTTTAACAGCTTGGTATCTTGTGTTAATAGATTGTTGTTGCAATTTGTCACCGCTATATCTACGAAATGGCAAAAAAGCCATGTCATCGGATTTCGAGTCTTTACGTGGATATGGTAATGACCCATAAGTCCATCCATTAAGTCTACTTACCTCATATGGCTATTATATTCCCGTAGACTTTGAGGCCAATCTTTGCAAAAACGCAGCAGAAAACTGGAGAGGGTTGGGCTCAATGCCACCACGAGTTAGGAGGATACGGAGCAACCCTGCTGCAAGGCATTGCTCGAATAACGACAAATACAGATTAACACTTACCGATCCAAACGGGGTTAGATCGCCGAAAAAACAGCCCTTGGTCGGATAAAATTCGCGTCAATTCCGGTACTTAGAACCGGCTGTCGTGGGGCCAATCTATAGTACTTCAATATGCTGATTTTGGCCGATTGCTCGTTTTCCTTCTTTCTCTTTTAAATTGCTGAATGACAACGTAAGTTAATGCCAAGCGCAAACTTTGAATAAAAACCACAAATCTGAACCTGTAAAATCACCAGAAGAGAGAATGTCTAAAGCACCAGTAGTTTCCAGAGTTGGTAATGGAGATCGGGGTCTTTAAATATATTACTGTCAATGACCTTGCCCCGGTAAAGAAAGATGCTTCAGATATTTTAGTTAGCGTTAATGATCCTATACGTATATCATCAATTGAACTTATATTCAAAGACATATCGGTGGTTTGTATAAATGAATCAGTTACTTCATTAATTTTCCAAATAAACGCTGAAATAGCATTTAATTGCGGTCGCCTCGCCTATTTCAACTGATTCCATTAATTGGAGCAACTCTTCTCATCACTAAGTTTACTTAAATTTCCTGTAATTTCTATGCTCCATTTTTAAAAAAATAAAAATAAAAAAATACTAACAAACAAAGAAATACCTAAGAAAATTCTCGCGTTAACAGGCAAGGCCGCCCTGAGGCGGTATTCGTGTTTGTGTTCTTAAAACTCGAAATATTTTTTATGTTTTGTTAAAAAGTATATTAACATAAAATAAATTAACTTACTTAATAAAAAAAATCTTTTTATTTTAACTTTGAAAATTTTAAAATCGGCGCTGGAATTAGTTGAACTTTAACGCTGAATTTCTGCATTCAACTGACGATAATAAAAAAACGAAACCTCACAATACATTTTTTGATATTAAAAAAATATGAGTTGACGTATTATTCAACGGTTTTTATAACAGTTGTAGACAAAAATAAAATTTCTTATGAGTTTGGGACTATTTATTAAAGGCCGCCTCAGGGCGGTCTTCCCTGTTAGAGGGTTAAACCTGATTTTGTTAAGATCAACTTCTTCCAATTGCAGTCATAAAAAATGGGTTATCATCGATTTGTACCTCTCTCTATTGACAGTAACGTTGTCATCAGCTTCATTTCAAAATAAGTACGAAACACACTAACAAACTGTACAAAGTTTAGGCGCTGTTGTCTAGTATATGAGTAAAATGTATAAATTACACCCACTTGACACGGTTATACGTTAGCGAGCATTTCTAGCTCCACCGAGTGAGCAACTAAATCACCTTTATACACATATCATACGTATCCTTACGGTTTATCGGCACGCACATAAATTAACGCCAGATTGCATTCAGACGATCATTCGTTTAGTTTGAGAGCCTATAAAACTGCTGCACGTCCACATATGTATGTATGAATGTATATAGTATCTAGTAAATACAATATTAAGGGATTCCGCACTAACTGCAATACCAATTATACTTAGAAAGCATTACAACTGAAATGTGCAAGTGAACACATTTTTATCTCTCTTTTCGTAATTTTTGACAGCTGCAACCCGCTGTATTTTTAAGCATCACCTTAATTTGTTTAGTATTATACTATCGCGTACATCATTACCACAATAGAAGTGAATAAAAGATTTAGCTACATATATTAATAGTATAACTGCCGTCGTACAACTAAACTTTTGTGTTTGTATTTAGTTCGAGAATATAGAAGAAACATTGTTTTACATGTGCAGCTTTGCTACTATTGCTACCATTTCCTATTAATTTAACATATAGCGGGATTCCGTAACCAGTCTCTGGTCTCTATTTGAGACATTTTGAGGTAAAGTCTCAATTTGTGACTGTTACTATTCACTAACCAGTCTCTAGCGTTAGTCTCAAAATATTGACCCAAATTTGAGATCTGGTAGTTAGCAGGCCACAAAACAAAAAAGAACTCTTGTCTGCCATTTTGAATATACTGAATAGAGATCATCATAGATATTAATCGATTGTCGTTTCTTTATATTTTGTAAGCAACTCAAACACGAAAAGGTTAAAAATAAATAAACTTTACATAAATTTCGTAAATATTATGAAACAAAGTCAACATATATTTTTATTTTTATTGATAATTGTGTTTTTTGACTATGTTATAGAAAAGCTAATATTTGCTATCGACATATTTATTATCATCATTCAAGTGTAAAAACATCTCTGAATAATGAAATGTAATAGATTTTGAGACTCTAACTTACAGAATAGCAAAATCGTTTCAAGTCTCAAAAATCGTCTCTAACTTAAAATCTCAAATTTAGAGACTTGAGACTGTCTCACATTACAGAATCGCACGGTTACTTTGTTATATTTTTGCCAAGGAAAAACAATCTATCTAACAGTGTGACGCATGAAAAATTAAGCGATTTTCGTGAATTTTTTTAAAAGAAAATACTAGATTGAATGTTTCGACGTTCTATGGACGTAATAAAGTATATTTTTAGCTATATTACAATTTTTTTTTTTTACAAAAATATTGAAAAATAACTGAGTTATGTGCTGTCTGCGGAAGTGCCGAAAAAAAAGTGGCTCAACAGCTGGCATGATTCCGGTCGAATAAGTAGCTGAAACAAAAAAATTAAAAATGTTTATTAAATATGTTTCCTATACAATAAACTACGATCTTTGAAAAATATAAAAAATTAAGAAAATGGCGTAATTTTGAAAAAAGAAATCGTTTTTTTTTTACGAAAAAAATGGTCGTTTTTTAATGCCAAATTGACAATTTTTAACCAATCAAAAATATCGTAGTCCATTGTATAGCAAATGTATTCAACTATACCCAGTTTTAATTTGAAGTCGATTGGTTGAGTTATGATGTCAGCAATTTTGAAAAATGTTGTTTCGAGAAAAACGCGTTTAAAGTTTCACTTATGTGTATATATATGTACATATGTTTGTATCTCTGAGCGGTCGCTGTTTAGAACGCTGCCATTCAAAAACTATTCAAGATACGACTTTGCCGTTTTCATACGATATTTTCGAATATATAAACTATCGAAAAAGCAAAAAAAATTTTTTGAAAGTGTCACACTGATATGGCCCCTTAAAGTGTGCTGAATGGAAATCTGAATTAGTCTCCAATGCGACATTAGGATATGTCACTCCTCCCAACCGAAAATAATGCAATGTGCACATTCCAATTTTTTATTTAACACAGGTTAGAATACTTAAATAATATTTTTACCTTATATAAAGATTGGATAGCATGTTACAATTAATAAGTAATAATGAATAAGGAAAAAGATATGGTATATGATATGATAGGTAAATAACAATGATAGAAGTATTTGAACTCATATGTTTAGTTTTAACTAGTTTTCGTTTTTCTTTTAAATTAGTTTTTATATTTTCTTACATTTTGTGTTTTAAACATAACAATGTGAGGTTCCCTGTAATCTCCTGTTTTAATAAGACTAACTTTTTTGTACGGGTTGTTCATTTTGTCTAGTCTCTTCCTTGATATTTCTGCATTTACGAAATTTGTATCAATATCTTTTTCATTACGGTTTTTATATCAATTATATATTCTTCGTTCTTTAAACATTTGAGGATCATGTTTTGGTGACTCTTTATTAAAAAAAAGTACATACAGTATTTCGTTAGTAGTAGGATGGACTATAACGTGATTATAAATATATGAAAAGTGTTTGTTCAGTTTCTAAATACTTTAGCTTTTTATCACCTGATGTGTTAATTATTCTAAGTTTTTCATTTCAACTTTTATGTAACCTTTCAATGTCATCATTACCAGTTTTATCAGTAGTTACTCCTACCTTTACATTTAATAAATTACCCCATTGTTTGATATTTACTACTGCGCCCAAAAAATAAGGTTGACATTGTATTTATTTTGAAAATTCTTTATTTATTCTTCCAAATCAATTTCATCCCCTTCAAAGTAATCCCCTCCCGATGCAATGCACTTTTCAGCGAATTAAAACACAGCGGCTACGCTGGCTAGGTCATGTTGTCCGAATGGATGAAAACACTCCAGCTCTTAAAGTATTCGACGCAGTACGCGCCGCAGGAAGCAGAGGAAGAGGAAGACCTCCACTCCGTTCGAAGGACCAAGTGGAGAAGGACCTGGCTTCGCTTGGATTATCCAATTGGCGCCACGTAGCGAAGAGAAGAAAGACTGGCGCGCTGTTGTTGACTCGGCTATAATCGCGTAAGCGGTGACTACGCCAGTAAGGAAGAAGAAGAAGAATCTGGGTATGCCTTTTATTGCTTTTTTTGAGACAGTTAGTCAAAGGTTTTGTTATTTCTGAAAAATTTCAGATAAATTTACGATAAAACCTCGCTAAACCAAGAAATTGTTTTATTTCTTTTTCCGTTTTCGGAACGCGATAATTTAAAATAGCTTTGATTTTATTAGGATTGGGTTTAATACCTTCTAACTTTATGATATGACCCAAGAATTCGGTTTCACTTTTGAAAAGCTTAACCCATCTAGATTTTTAAATTTGGTTCGCTTAATCTACGAAAAACCCTGTGTAGAGATTCTATATGTTCCTGAAGTGACGTACTGAATACTGCAATTTCGTCTAAGTAAACCATGCAATCAATTCCTATTAATCCGTCCAAGATTGTATTCATCAGCATTTAGAAAGTGGCTGGTACATTTTTAAGCCCAAATGGCATTCTTAAAAATTCAAAATGTCCACCTTGAGTAGAAAAAGCTGTATTTTCCTATCTGCTGAATCCATTTCTATCTGATGGAATCCTTGGGCTAAGTCTGTAGTTGAAAAATACATACACCTACCTAGTTTTTCGAGAACTTCATCCGTGTTTGGAATAGGGTACCTATCATCGATAGTAATAGCATTAAGTCTTCTAAAATCAACAGCAATTCTCCATTTCTCTTTACCTGAAGCGTCTGACTTTTTTGGTACAACCCAAATTGGTGCTAAATATGGGGAATCACTGTGCGAAATTATTTTATTTTGTAGCATTTCTTTTATTTGCTTGTTTACTTCCAATTTACGAATTTCAGGATACCTATAGAATTTTATATAGATTGGATCTTCGTGGACTGTTTTGATTCTATGTTTTATTTTATGAGTAAAGGGAAGTTTATCCCCTTCTTTATCAAATATGTTTTCAAACATAGCTAAAAGTTTTCCAATTTATTTAAATCCTCCGAATTTAGATGCTCAAGTCTTAATTTACCAAATTTAATTACCAGTTTTTCTTTAACATATTGAGAAATTAATATTTTGTATTAATTTTTTAGCCACCAACTGTTTAGTTGTTTTATAGATAATTTATGGATGCCGTCTTTGTGCTTAGATTTCCGAACAATTACCGCTGCGTCGCCACTTCAACTTTATTTAATTATTTTTTATTTTAGTTTATTTCTGGCCTTTACACGATTGTGTAAATTCGAAAAAAAGGTACAACCCGACAAGGGTTGTTTCAGGGTATTTTAGACGAATAAGTTCTTTTTTTATTTAAGATCTTTTGCGCAGATCCTACCGACTGCGCCAGTAAAATTATTTCTTTTTTTAGTAAAACAATTTTGTATAAAAATGGGTTTTTACTTTATTTAATAAAGATTAAATTAACAAACGAATTATGAATTAAACTGATTGAACGATTTTTTAAAAGACGTGTGGTTAGTAAGCGAGGTGACAACTCCTAATAAATTCTAGAATAACGCTAACAACAAACGGCAAGCGGTGCCGTTTAATACTGAAATAGAATGCTTAAAGCGTGCTGCATAGAATGCTGAATTAAAGTCTTCAAATGCGACATTAGGATAAAGTCACACTTCTTTAACGACTCAGTAGAATATTTGGGACACATAATTAAATACAATAAAATCACCGTCGATCCCGTAAAACCACAAGCTATAAAAGATTTTCCCACTCCTACATCACTGAAGGAGCTTTGATCTTTAGGTCTCGCAGCATTAAGTAGAATTAAAGAAGAACTTCAAGCTCAGGTTGAACTTTTCCAACCAAATTTCACCAAACCCTTTGAATTAATCACAAACGCTAGTAACTTTGCAATAGGAGCTGTATTATCACGTGTCGCCAATTGGATATTTCAAGCGAAGCCAGGTCCTTCTCCACTTGGTCCTTCCAACGGAGTGGAGGTCTTCCTCTTCCTCTGCTTCCCGCGGCGGGTACTGCGTCGAATACTTTCAGAGCTGGAGTGTTTTCATCCATCCGGACAACATGACCTAGCCAGCGTAGCCGCTGTCTTTTAATTCGCTGAACTATGTCAATGTCGTCGTATATCTCGTACAGCTCATCGTTCCATCGAATGCGATATTCGCCGTGGCCAATGCGCAAAGGACCATAAATCTTTCGCAGAACCTTTCTCTCGAAAACTCTTAAGGTCGACTCATCGGTTGTTGTCATCGTCCAAGCCTCTGCACCGTATAGCAGGACGGGAATTAGGAGCGACTTATAGAGTTTGGTTTTTGTTCGTCGAGAGAGGACTTTACTTTTCAATTGCCTACTCAGTCCGAAGTAGCACCTGTTAGCAAGAGTAATCCTGCGTTGGATTTCCAGTCAACAGTGACGTGGGAGCCAAGTCGCGAGTGCGACGACACATCTAATTCTGATAATTCCCAACATTCATCACAAAGCTCCCCTATGCATACAAAAAATCAAACTTGTAAAACAACCATTAAATTGCTTTAAAAATCAAATTATCATAAATCAATCAGATGTAAACTCCGCCTAAATATCATCGCTAAATATTTTTTATTACAGTAGTCATACACTTTTCTTCAACAATAAGCATTAATTTCCAGGCGACGACGACGAAGATGCGGACGAAATGTTTGAAAATTTTTCATTGAGTTTACTTTGTTTATTAAACACTCGTAGAAGTGTTTATCTCGGAAGATCAAAGTTATCCCAATGGCGACATAATGTACTTAGGAACTTTGATGACAGCTGTTTCAATGAAATAATTCGTGTTCGGCCGGATGAATTTCGCCGCACACTAGATTATATAAAGGACGATAGTGTATTTATTACAAATTCTAGTGGAGCACAACTTCCTTTAGATTTATAATTAAAAATAGTGCTATTTAGGTTGGGATTTTCCGGAGATGGATTATCTATACGAAAGGTTACTTCGTTGTTTGGCGTGGGTGATGGGGGCACTATTCAAAATATAACTAAGCGCGTATTTAAAGCAATATTGAAATTAAGAGAGAAGTTTCTGTTTGGCCAAATGAAAATGAACGGTTGGAAATTGTTACTGCAACGCGGAAAGAAATACCAGGTTGTACAGGATATATTGATGGATTCGTGTTAAAGTTGGCTGAAGCGCCAGCCAAAAAACATGAACTTTTTTATTTACGAAAACGCCAATATGCTATTAAAATGCAAGCTGTTTGTGACTATAGACTACGAATTAGACAAGTCAAAATGGGATACCCTGGAAGTGTTCATGACGCCAAAATCTTCTTGAATAGCCATCTTGCAAAACATCCTCAACGATTTTTATCTAACTCTCATCTAACCACTCAAGCAATTTTTATTTACACCGTTCAGGCAAAACAGTACGGACTACACTACGAAAGAAAGAGACTACACTACTTCTTTTAACAGCCACTTTCTGGTTTACACTAGCTTAAAAACTTATGATTTTATGATTTTACGATGCTTTAAGACATGTTGTGAGTACCCCAATTAAAAATTCAACTCATGCCAAATATCTATACGCCCAAAAGATTTCTTAACTTTCTTCGTTCTGTACTCAAATTTATAACTAGTACACTTGATCACGACGACCTTATCGAAATAAAAGCTTCAATTAATATGCTAATAGGAAATAATAACAAACAGAAAAGCATTAATTCACAGTTTGAAATAATTCATGAAACACTCAATCCTAAAGCAATAAATGAGAATTTAATAATAAGAGAAATTTATAATGAATTACAAACAATAACTAATACTATTAATTTCGCGAAAAATATAATTTTTTACTCTGGCATACTTAATTTGAACGATGTGCATGAATTAATAAACCATTAGGAGTTGGATCTTCCACTAATCAATATATTGGAATATTCTGATATCCATATTTGTTACTTAGAACACGGTATAATTACAATTTACAAATACCCAATAAACGAAACCAAGTGTAGATTATACAGTACAATAGTTAATCTGGGGCGTTACAACTAAGCGAAAAAACATTGATAAAGGAAAAACTTAAAAGGTCATAAAAACAAACTGACACATTCGAACGCCAAACCCTTTGAGGATTTTACTATACTGACCAAGTACCATCACCCTGACTTGGAATTTCTCACCCCCCAGACATTAATCCCAAAAATGTTCCACTGTGTTATTTAACATCTTCTCTTATCTCATAAGCATGGTAAAATTATTCTAGATTCTAAGATAGAAAAATGTAATAATTATCAAAGAGTTTCAAAATGTAAGAATTTTGTCAGCAATTATATTTATAAATCAGAATCCTCTGATAATTGCACTATCAAAATACTAAATGATAATCCAGCACAATGTGAAACAATTCACGAAAATAATGGTCCACTCCAAATCTTAGAAAACGGTCACATTTTGACAGCCCTAAATTTATTAATTTTTTAGAATTCACAAACATTCTTCTTCTTCTTTACTGGCGTAGACACCGCTTACGCGATTATGGCCGAGTCAACAACAGCGCGCCAGTCGTTTCTTCTCTTCGCTACGTGGCGCCAATTGGATATTCCAAGCGAAGCCAGGTCCTTCTCCACTTGGTCCTTCCAACGGAGTGGAGGTCTTCCTCTTCCTCTGCTTCCCGCGGCGGGTACTGCGTCGAATACTTTCAGAGCTGGAGCGTTTTCATCCATCCGGACAACATGACCTAGCCAG
Source organism: Bactrocera zonata (assembly GCA_037783105.1). Lineage (NCBI taxonomy): Eukaryota > Metazoa > Arthropoda > Insecta > Diptera > Tephritidae > Bactrocera > Bactrocera zonata. The sequence continues at coordinate 532,166 of JBAWJQ010005308.1, read as the reverse complement.
CGTAGCCGCTGTCTTTTAATTCGCTGAACTATGTCAATGTCGTCGTATATCTCGTACAGCTCATCGTTCCATCGAATGCGATATTCGCCGTGGCCAATGCGCAAAGGACCATAAATCTTTCGCAGAACCTTTCTCTCGAAAACTCTTAAGGTCGACTCATCGGTTGTTGTCATCGTCCAAGCCTCTGCACCGTATAGCAGGACGGGAATTAGGAGCGACTTATAGAGTTTGGTTTTTGTTTGTCGAAAGAGGACTTTGCTTCTCAATTGCCTACTTAGTCCAAAGTAGCACCTGTTGGCAAGAGTTATCCTGCGTTGTATTTCTAGGCTGACATTGTTGGTGGTGTTTACGCTGGTTCCAAGATAGACGAAATTATCTGCTGGCGCAGTTGTACTGTTATAGAAGATGGTACCTTCTCTGTTGAGTTCTGCAGCTCGAACTATTTTCTCCAGAAGCAGGTTGAAAAAGTCGCACGATAGCGAATCGCTTTGTCTGAAACCTCGTTTGGTATCGAACGGCTCGGAGAGGTCCTTCCCGATTCTGACGGAGCTTTTCGTGTTGCTCAACGTCAGCTTACACAGCCGTATTAGTTTTGCGGGGATACCAAATTCAGACATCGCGGCATTAAGGCAGCTCCTTTTCGTGCTGTCGAAAGCAGCTTTGAAATCGACGAAGAGGTGGTATGTGTCGATTCTCCTTTCACGGGTCTTTTCCAAGATTTGGCGCATCGTGAACATCTGGTCGGTTGTTGATTTACCAGGTCTAAAGCCACACTGATAAGGTCCAATCAGTTTGTTGACGGTGGGCTTTAATCTTTCACACAATACGCTCGACAGAACCTTATATGCGATGTTGAGGAGGCTAATCCCACGGTAGTTGGCGCAGATTGTGGGGTCTCCCTTTTTTATGGATTGGGCATAGCACACTTAAATTCCAATCGTTGGGCATACTTTCGTCCGACCATATTTTGCAAAGAAGCTGATGCATGCACCTTATCAGCTCTTCGCCGCCGTGTTTGAATAGCTCAGCCGGCAATCCATCGGCCTCTGCCGCTTTGTTGTTTTTCAGACGGGCAATTGCTATTCGAACTTCTTCATGGTCGGGCAATGGAACATCTGCTCCATCGTCATCGATTGGGGTACTTTTGCATTGGGGGTGTTTTTTTACGTGGCGGGTCCCAAACCCAGCGCACAACCCTTTGCAGGGGGTGTTTCGCCTTCTCACTTTAGCTCGCCTTCAAACGGATGTTCTTAGGCTACCCAGAGGACACTTGGTCAAAGACCGGAAGTCGTGAGCTGCTTGAGTCATATGTAAAAGATTCGTTTCTGGCCACTCCCAAGTGAATGGCGATCAGAAAACTTTCCTCACTTGCGTGAACTTCTACACATGACTCCATCCTCCATTCACAAACATTGATGGTATTAAATATTACAACGATCAACAACAAATCAGAGAAATCGTACACAAACAGCACAACGAAAAACTCGAAGTACTCCGTATTCTTCCCTCTAAGTTCAGTAACACACGAGAACTTTCAACGTTTTTAATTCCTGTCAAAGTGCAGTACACATTGATAATCATAATAGCATTTTTTACCTTCGTAGCAACCATTTACAGTTTAATTCACCTCTTCAAATATTGCCAAAATGCTAGAATACTCAACAGACAAAGACAAATCGATGGCTTATTTGAGATCGAAATGAATCGTATACAAAACAGCAATTATGTAGCAGCAAAGTAGCGAGGACGTTTTATCCTAAGAAGGAAGGGAGAAGAGCGACGCTGAAAATAGCCTAAATAAATTTCTCACTTAATCTATTAGCATTAAAATTCTCGCATTATAAACACAACAGACAGAATTTCATAACCAAAAACCCATAAGCATAATAAAACCATCTTAGTACTAGCAAGTAAGCTAACATTCACATAAGTATAAATAGCACTAAGATTGTAAAATGTAGTCAGTAAGAAATTATGAATAAAACGGGCAACACGAAAATACTTAAGTGTACTGCCCAAATAAATATAATTTCTTTTACTCGCGACAAACAACAGTTTGTTAACAGCGCATTAAAAAAAGCGATTGAGGACAAGTGCTTGACTACAAATTTTACTCCTTGTTTCCGCGGGGCTTTAAATGATTTGAACAAAAACGCACCCAAACATATTTATAAAAGTCTCGGAATTACATACATATTTTCTTTAGTTCAAAAATTGTCCTAGCGAGTACTCTTTTATTTGCTTTCTGTAAAAATATCGAACGTTTTGTGTGTTTTACATACAGCTACTATATTTAATCCGCTTTCTTTACCTTTTGCCTACTTTCTTTCGGCAAATTGAAATATTATTGCTTGTTTAGGCATTTTCCGCTATAACCAAACCCAACGTAAGCCTTTTCATTCAAAAACTCTTCTATATTATTACGGGAAAACAAATGAGGACAAACTTTGCGTTTTATATGGTATCCCACATACCAAAATCATTATATACATACTAAAGTCAAACTGATATTTTTAAGTTCTGATATTGCTGCACTCCTGCAATGTACTTGGGACAGATAATAAATATCGCTTTGATAGCGCATTGATAACAAGGATTGTGGTCAAGTGCTGGGTTGAAAGTTTTGCTCTTGGTGTTCAAGTAATAAGTACTTATAGGTAAATTCGTATGTGTGGACAAACTTGAACGGCTCTCAGATTTTTATTTCCATTAGCACAAATACTTTGACTGAAGGGTCAACTATGCTGCCGCATATGAACTCCATACCTTTTATTTTCCTTTTGTATGCTTTCTTGTGCTTACTTTACATATTACGAAGTATTTCTTCTCCTAACGTAGACACATTTATTTCGCAAGTCTTGATGTATATGCATGCGTACATAGATATGTGTATATAAAGACTTTTTATGGAAATAACGTACAAGCAGAATATACAATTTTTCTGGAATCATTCATATATGTATGTATATACGTGTTTCTTCATGTATTATATTGTATATGCAAGGAGAGATCGATTGTCGATCAGTAAGTTTGTTTTATCGGTGCGAAAATGAGCTTCGAACAATGTGCCAACATTACATTTTTTTTTTTTAAATGGTAAAACTTTTACCGAAATATTTCAATTGATGAAACAAGTTTATGGCAATGATTGCCTATCCCATAGGAGAGTGCACGAGTGATTTCAACGTTTTCAAAGTGGTCGTGAGGATATAAATGACGATCAACGTGTGAGCCAATCAAAACCCGTAATCACCGGAAATTCCATCGAAACTGAGCGTGAGTTCCTCAAAAATCAGCCGAAATCAGCTCTCATAGGTGTGTTCCAAGAGCTTATAGAAGGCATTTTTGGTTACATCGTCCTTCTCTTCAATCGGAACGTGGAGGCAAGAACTTCGCTTTGATGCGGATTTTGGCTGTACGTTCATCCATCGGAGTGAATGACAGTATTCGGCAAGGGAGTCTCCCTCCATCGTGAGCTGCTTGAGCCATATGTAAAATAATCGTTTCTGACCACTCCCAAGTGAGTGGCGATCAGAGAGCTTTTCTCACTTTCGTGAACTTCTACACATGACTTCATCGTCCCTCTCAATTTTAACAGACGGCATGTGTTTTTCCTACTTGTTGAGTTTCCCCAGATGCGGCCATACAAGTATAACAGGTTTGTTGTAGTTAAAATTTTTGTTTATTTAGAATTAATTTAGAAATATGGCTATCGAATTTTTAGTCATAATCTTTTCACATCCGCTTTAAATGCCTACGCTTCTTTCTAAATATTGTTCTAATGAAATGTATTAATTTGAAGGTAACTAGATTATTTTATAAAGTGCTGATGAGAACAAAATACTTCGAAAAATATTGAGTGGAACTTGCAAATTCAAAGAGATTTTTAAACAGGTTCATAAAGCGGCCATGGCAATATTTTGTTTGATTGAACATTTAGCAAAGAAAATAAGAATGATCAGTGGCGCCAGATATTAAGGGCGGCAAATTGTGCCAAAAACATCACTGATAACAACAAGATTAACAAGAAATTACTCAAATGCAAAATATCTTAACCGTATGATTATATAATCTTTCTAAATCACTATTTTTGCGTATCAAAGTATAAATAACGCGCGAGTTACATTTCAGGTTACGTCTGACGGCATGCAGTTGTGCACCACATCGCATGATCAGCCAGTACGTGACCAAAACAGCAGACTCAGCATATTTTGAGTCTGTTGGAATGTGCGGTACACCCACACATTGGGGCAGACTCGAGTTGCTGATCGGATGGCAGAGCCAGTCTGATTTTTGCTACAGAATAATAAACAACCTTCATTTAATTCATAACTGGCGCAGTCGAGGCGAGCCGCAGCATACAAAATTATCAATATCCAACAAATAGATTCAATTTGCCGTCACTAGAAAAGAATCAAAAATTTCTGCGAGCAAATTCCATAAATCAACATGAAGATTAAATTTTTCCAACTAATTGAACTTTAAATTATTGGAGTGCATAAAGCAGTTCAGCAACGAAGCCGACGACGAAAGCAGTAAACAAAGTTTAAGTGAAAAGTGAAGTGTAAATAAAGCAAATACAACAGTAAAAAAAAGCAGCAGCAGATATAACAAAACATCAACTTTAATAATAGCAGCAACAGCAATAGCAGCAGGAGATATAACAAAATATCAACTTCAATAATAGCAACAACAGCAGCAGCGGTTCCCGGCAAGATGCAGAGAAGTAATGTAAGATTAATAACTTAATAACTTTATATTATATAGTAAAGGGTGATTTTTTAAGAGCTTGATAACTTTTTAAAAAAAAAAAACGCATAAAATTTGCAAAATCTCATCGGTTCTTTATTTGAAACGTTAGATTGGTTCATGACATTTACTTTTTGAAGATAATTTCATTTAAATGTTGACCGCGGCTGCGTCTTAGGTGGTCCATTCGGAAAGTCCAATTTTGGGCAACTTTTTCGAGCATTTCGGCCGGAATAGCCCGAATTTCTTCGGAAATGTTGTCTTCCAAAGCTGGAATAGTTGCTGGCTTATTTCTGTAGACTTTAGACTTGACGTAGCCCCACAAAAAATAGTCTAAAGGCGTTAAATCGCATGATCTTGGTGGCCAACTTACGGGTCCATTTCTTGAGATGAATTGTTGTCCGAAGTTTTCCCTCAAAATGGCCATAGAATCGCGAGCTGTGTGGCATGTAGCGCCATCTTGTTGAAACCACATGTCAACCAAGTTCAGTTCTTCCATTTTTGGCAACAAAAAGTTTGTTAGCATCGAACGATAGCGATCGCCATTCACCGTAACGTTGCGTCCAACAGCATCTTTGAAAAAATACGGTCCAATGATTCCACCAGCGTACAAACCACACCAAACAGTGCATTTTTCGGGATGCATGGGCAGTTCTTGAACGGCTTCTGGTTGCTCTTCACCCCAAATGCGGCAATTTTGCTTATTTACGTAGCCATTCAACCAGAAATGAGCCTCATCGCTCATCGGACACGGACGCGAAACACATTTCGAACCGAACACTGATTTTGGTAATAAAATTCAATGATTTGCAAGCGTTGCTCGTTAGTAAGTCTATTCATGATGAAATGTCAAAGCATACTGAGCATCTTTCTCTTTGACACCATGTCTGACATCCCACGTGATCTGTCAAATACTACTGCATGAAAATCCTAACCTCAAAAAAATCACCCGTTATATGTACAAGTATATATAAAATAGGATAACCAGTAATACTAAAATTGTAGAAAGTGGAGTAAATCTTAAACTCCCAGTGAAAGTAAAACTGTCGGAATAGGATACATACTGAAATTTCCATAAAGACACTAAAAGGGTGGTCTCAATGTAAAAAAAAAAGTGCAAATAAGTGAAAATAATTATATTTTAATAAAACTTCTGTTTTATTCATGAAAAAGAAATATAAAGAAATTTAAATAAAATGGCTTATAATAATAGGAATTTAGAAAACTGTGTAGTAGCAATTACACAATTGCTAGAATTAAATGCAATACATAATCAGAGGTCAATAAGGCAACGTATTGAAAAATATTTAAAATATGTAAATTCTTTTGAGGGTGATGCCGGCCAATTGCCAGCATTCATTGAAGCAATAGATAGGATTCTGAGGGATTATCTAAAACAACATTTTAAGCCAAGGAAAGATCAAATGACCATAACTAGAGAAATAAATTCATTACGAGTAGGTAGCATTAGTGAGTTAAGCAGAAGAATCAATGAAATAATTGATGTTATAACTGAATTCGGAGCTCTGGATGAAAACGGGGAGACAATGAAGGAAATTTTTTCAGGTATGCTTATTCAACGTATTAAGCAAATCACATCGGGGACTTATGCTTATGCAATAAGGAACTCAATTTCATTGACTCAGTTATCAGGAAGTTTATATAGTTTCATAGGGCTAGACGATGGAAATTTAAATCCTATACTTTTAGCAAGAAACAGAAACTCAAACCAATTTGTTCAGAAGGCAAGAAATTTTAATAATAACCAAAATCAAAATAATTAAAGAATAAACAACTTTAGGGGACAAAATATTGGTGATCAAAAGCATGATCGTTATTATACACAAAATAATTCGGGGCGATACTCTCACAGGAATACCAACTTTTCAGGGCAAAATAATTATCACCCAAATAATCTACAGAGACAAACTAATTACTGGACAGGAAATTCAGGCCAATATACAAATCAAAATCGCAATAATAATACTAATAACGGCTGTGGTAATTCAGCTAGACAAAATATACAGAACGGCACTCTGCAAACAAGACGTTCAAATGGCCCAACACCCATGGATGTTGATGCTGTGAGCAGGACAGAGGAAACGAATAACAACGAGGAATTTTTTACCAATTAGCCTCGGAAAATCAAAATAAAATATTAATTTCACTTACTTTGTTTAACAAAAAATGGTGTGCATTGGTAGACCCAGGCTCTACTATTAGTATTATGAAAAAATCAAGCTTCGAACATTATAAGTTACCGGTTCTAGAAAAAAAATAAAACAATAATTAGTACACTGAATGGTGATATAAGAGCGTCCAACGAAAGAGTTAAGACACCATGTCTGCTAGAATTTAAATACCCTCACAATGATAGGATGAGATGGTTGAAAATAGACTTTGAAAAACCGTACGATCTTCTACTAGGGAACGATTTTATATTTAATAATTTCCGTATAATCGATATTGAAAACGAAGAAATTGAGCTTAAAAATGGTGCTAAAATTTCGTTTTATTCAAAAGCTTTTCAAGAGCAAGTATATGCATTGAAAGAAAGTAAAATGCAAAACATTCAATTGGATCATTTAAAATCAAATGAACGAAAAGAGGTTGAAAAATTGCTAAAGAAGTATGAAAAATTGATGTATAAAGAAGGAGATGCCTTGACAAACACAAAAACGGTGGACCACGAAATAAGAACCACCACAAACCAGCAAATCAATTCAAAAATATATAGGTTACCTCCGAAACATGAGGAAGAAGCCATAAGGCAAATTAGGAAGCTAGAAAAACAATGTATAATTCGAAAAAGTAGGAATAAATATAGTTCACCTATTATCATAGTACCAAAAAAATGTGATAGCATGGACAATAAAAAATTTCGTTTAGTAATCGATTACCGTAGGCTAAATCAAATAACTGTCGATGATAAATATCCTTTGCCAAACATTGATGGAATCTTAGACAAGTTGGGCAAGGCGCAGTACTTTAGCACTCTTGATATAGCCAAAGGTTACCATCAAATTTGAGTGGATAAAAAGGATATTGAAAAGACAGCTTTTGTATCTCCGGTGGGATTATACGAATATATAAGAATGCCTTTCGGACTAAAAAATGCTCCGGCAACCTTTCAACGACTAATGAATGACATATTAAGAGAATACATAAATAAGATATGTGACGTTTATTTAGACGACGTATTAATCTTTTCAACGTCATTAGAGGAGCATTTAAACTCCTTAGAGAAAATTTTTTCAAAGTTAAAGGAACATAATTTAAAAATTCATGTCGATAACTGTAGTTTTCTAAAGAGGGAAACAAAATTTTTGGGGCATACCTTAACAAAAGAAGAGATTAAGCCAAATCAGGACAAGATAGCAGCAATACAAAATTTGAAAATACCTAGAACTGAAAAACAATTAAAAAGTTTTTTGGGAGCCACTGGTTATTACAGAAAGTTCATTAGGGACTACTCAAAAATTGCATATCCAATGATTAAATATTTAAAAAAAGGTTATAAAATAAATTCAAGAGATCCGCAGTACATAGCTAGTTTTGAAAATTTTAAATCACTAATATCATCACATCCAATTTTAAAATTTCCTGAATATGATAAGGAATTTACTATTACAACGGATGCAAGTGATTACGCAATAGGCGTAGTGCTTTCTCAACAAGGTCAGCCAGTGTGCTACATTAGCAGAACTTTAAATAACCATGAACAGAAATATGCTACAACAGATATAGAATTTTTAGCTATTATGTATTCAATAACCTATTTCAGGCCGTACATATATGGCAAAAAATTTAAAATTATAACTGATCATTGTCCGATAGTATTTTTAAATAATAAATATAAAAGAAGGGAGTTTTCACAACGTCACCAAAGGTGGCTATTGAAACTGCAAGAGTTTAATTATGAAATATTATGAAATATCAGAAAGGGAAAAATAATGTAGTAGCAGATTTCTTAAGCCGAATCGAAAACTCTCCAAAAATCGACGAAAATAATGATAAAGAATCCAATTAAGAAATATCAGATACAATACACTCCGCAGAAGAGGAACTATTAGAACACTTCTTCATAAAAGAAGAAATTGTCAACAAGTATAAGACCTAAATTATAATAACATATAATCATCAAACTGAAGTTAGAATATTACATGGAAGGAAAGTAATTGAGATTGACCCTATTGATACGGAGAACACATTGGAAAATATTTTCCGAAGACATATTGACAAGGGCAAAGAGGGTATTTTTTCCAAAGTAGAGGAGACCGATTATCACAGAATTCAACTACTACTTATAAGCATGTTTTCTTGCAATAGCAAGGTGCAATTCATAAGATGTACAAAAAGAGCAACAGAAATTATACAAGAACAAGATCTGCATAAACAAATTTCACTTTACCATAGTAATGAGTCAATGCATAGCGGAATAAACGAGACTTACAATACACTTAGGGATAAAATATACTATCCAAAATTAAGGGAACATGTACAGCTAGTATTAGGTAATTGCGAAAAATGCAAGCAAATTAAATATGACAGGAAACCGTTAAAGCCGAAATTCAAATTAACAGAGACACCTTCAGATAAAAATGAAATAATACATGTGGACATTTTTCATTTTAAAAAGCAGTCCTTCGTCACAGTAATTGATAAACTAACAAAATTTGCAGCAGCATACAATATAACTGACAGAAATTGGAGAGCAAAGAAGGCCATCATAATTGAACATTTTACGAAATTTGGGAAACCAAAGAAGATCATCATGGACAATGAATTTAGGGCCGAACAGTTGATTCAGTTCTTAAATACAGAAGGAGTCGAAGTACACTTAACAAAACCAAACTCCTATACAGGTAATGCAGACATTGAGAGGCTGCACTCAACCTTGTTAGAAAAACTAACAGGAATTGAGGATCCAAGTCTCTCAACAGAAATGAGGATACAGATCGTTATAGATAACTATAATGACCGCTATCACTCAACCATAAAATGTACACTCAATAACGCAAGAAATAGTATTGACCCAACCATTTTAAAAAATACAATAGACCAGAAGAAACAACTCACCCTACACAATAGAAATAGGTACAGAGAAGACTACATAGAAACAAGAGAAGAAGGTCCAATTAAAAACTACAAAAGAGTACGGCATAAAGATCAACCGTATTACCGAATTAGTCCACTACAGAACGTTCATCCAACGAATATTAAAAGACCAATGAAATTGGCAAGTAATGAAAACGCAAACGAAAGTGATGAAGACACATTTAGTTTAAGGGTATTTATTGGGGATAATAACACATAAAAAAAAAAGAAAAAAAAAAAACGGTTATAAAACAATAATTTTATTTTTACAGATGATGGGGATAATTGTGTTTTTTTAGTAACTATGACATTGGTGGCAGCACTCCTACAAGTGACACCAATTGTTGAAGAAGCAGGATACACCATGATCCAACTCGACGAAGTAGAAATCGTTGACGAAGTAAATACGATATTACATATTATACACCTGAAAGAGCATACAAGTTTGGGGGAGGAAATGGAGGAAAACATAAGACAAGCAGACCTAAGTAACAAGGCACTTCTTTTTAATGAAATTAAAGTAATTAAAGCAAAAATTAGATCGATTACTCCCAAGGAAGAGGAAAGAAAGAAGAGAGGTTTAATTAATTTAGGAGGGACAATGTATAAATGGTTGTTCGGGGTAATGGACGAGGAGGACCGACAGGATATAATAAGTCATTTAGAAATAATAGAGGGAAATTCGCACAATGCAATTACGAATATCAATAAGCAGATTATCATAAATGAGCATTTTAACGAGTCAATAAATTTAATGAAAACAACAGTAAAGAATGACAGGAGTTAAATATTAAAAGAATTAAATCAGATACAAAAGGAGGATAGAGAGCTAGCGAAATTGGTTCTTTATAATGATCAAATGAATAAATTAAGACATATAGAAGGGAAGATACATGAAGTTCAAAATAATATAGCCGCCGCTAAAAACAATTTAATACATCCGGGGATGTTAACTAAAGAAGAAATAGATAGCTTTGACATAGATTTTTATAAACTGAAACTAGCCAATAATAAACAACCTTCTTTTAATTCATAACTCGCGTGCGGTTGCGCCGCTGTGACCCCGCGCGAGTATCGCAAGCGAGCTAAAGAAAAAGATGATAAACAAAAGGATGCGATTAAAAAACGCGGAAATTAGACGATTTCTTTGGAAAACCGTCTACAGATATTCAAGATCCTATTATTGACCCAACACTCGACGTTCTAAGTAGTAGTGGCGTTCCGTCAACTGATGATTCTGCAGTGTCTAAAGTGTCTTCAAGTGAAAATTCTTTGATCACTGTGGCAAGTATATCAAAAGAACAAGCCGAAGATATCCCACTCGTACCAGGAGCGGCAGGTGTAGGAGTGCAGCCCAATCCTCCGGACCAGGAGCTCTACGAAGTCAACGACGATCCAGCTAAATGGACAATCGACGAGTTTACACGTGATCACATTTGTAAGAACGGAGCCAATCAAAACATCCAAAAAGATTTTCCCAAGAGTGAGTGCATTTACAAAGATAAAGCGCGACAGTTGTCGAGACATTTATTCAAACGTCAACTTCTAAATGGTGAAAAAGTTTCGTGAAAGTGGCTAATTTATTCCAAAAGTACTGGATGTGTTTTTTGTGGTCATTGTTTGCTTTTTAAAGGCGTCAAAAAAGAAGGTTTCAATGACTGGAAAAATTCACATCATCTTGTGTCAACTCATGAGAATTCGCCTACTCACAATTTATCTGTTCTGCATATGAAAGAACGAAGCAACGTGATATGTCGCATTGACCGCGCATTAACAATGCAATTAGATGAAGAAATAAATTACTGGGAAAACATTCTGAAAAGAGTAGTTGCATGCGTAAAAGCACTTGCATCACGTGGTTTGCCTTTTAGAGGACACGCCGAAAAATTTGGATCAATCCACAATGGAAATTATTTAATGTCCTTAGAGCTTGTCGCCGAGTTCGATCCGTTCTTAGCTAAACACATTGCACGTTATGGAAATCCAGGCTCAGGATTTACGAGTTATCTTTCTTCAACAACATGCGAAGAGTTCATTCGACTTATGGGAAACAAAGTTTTGGAAACAATTGTAATGGAACAGCAAAATATTTTTCTCTGATCATTGACTCGACACCGGATATATCTCACGTAGACCAGCTCACTTATGTAATCAGATATGTCCTGCCTAATGGATCACCTGTAGAACGGTTTTTCAAGTTTATTCCAAACACAGGCCACAAATCACAACAAATGACAGATGCTGTTACTTCAACTTTAACTGAATTGGGAGTTGACATTTTAAACTGCTGCGGTCAATCATATGACAACGCAGCTAACATGTCAAGCAATTATAACGGAAAAGGAAATTTCACCCCTTGCCGACTATGTTCCCTGTTCAGCACACTCGCTGAATTTAGTAGGTGAATGTGCAGCTGAAAGCAGCCTTGTTCATTATTTTCTCTACTCCAAGAGTTATACAATTTCTTTGCAGCGAAAACTCTGCGTTGGGAACTCCTTCAAACCCATTTCACCGTCAAAAGTCTATCAACGACTCGTTGGTCAGGTCGTGCAGACGCATGCAAAAGTTTTCGCGAATCCTGGTATGAAATCCATAAAGCGCTACTCACCATCGAAAATGACACACAACAGAAGAGAACCGTTATATTCGAAGCAAGAGGTATTCGTTTGAAACTGGAACGTTTTGAAACGGCCCTCATGTCTGTTTTTTGGGAATGTTTACTAGATCGCATTAACGCCACAAGTAAAAAACTTCAGAGTGTGAAAATTGACATTACCATTGTCATAGAACTGTACGAGGCTTTAATACATTTTGTTGGCGAAACAAGAGAGTATTTCGATGATTTCGAAAAAAAAGTGAAAAAACTGTCCCTCGTACAGGAATACGAAAAAGATTTTCGACGCAATCGAAAGCATAAGCTGCTTTCTGGCGAGACAAATACAGGTAAAGAGATGCAACAAAAAAATGGTCGTGAAAATTTTAGAATAAATCCTTTTTTAGTAGTAATTGATACATTGTCAGAAGAACTGAAAAGACGTCGGGATGTTTATAAATTACTCTCCAACAAATTTTACTTTATTACTAACCTGACGAGATCTAAACATCTCAGATGTCGAAGATAAGGCCAAGGCATTGCAAATGATTTATTCTACTGACTTAGAAGAGGATTTTACAGAAGAATATCTTCATTTTCGTTCTCACTGCAGCATAAAAAATGAGGAGCGAAAGAGTGTAGTTAGTTTGTTGAAATGGTTACGAACCGAAGGTCTTCAAACCATTTACTCAAACGGGATATTGCACTTCGTATGTGTGTGTGTACACCTGCCAGTAACTGTACTGGAGAAAGATCGTTTTCTTGTTTGCGGAGAGTGAGAAACTATTTACGCACAACAATGACGAAGCAGAGGTTAAACGATCTTGCTTTGCTTAACATAGAAGCTGATTTTTAAGCAATCCCTGAAATCTCGGAAAATATTATAAACTCGCTTTATCCGCTAGCTTTTAGTTAAACAACTTTCTGAATCAATTAAAAGTGGGAATAAAATAAATTCATGAATTATGTCTTTAGTCTATAATGATGGGTGCTGAGAAAAGGGCGGCACATGGCCTGGGGCCTAGAGCGGCTAGGACTGCAAATCCGCCACTGAGGATGATGTAAACGTTTTTTCTTCATTTTGGTATTATTGTGATCGCAGAGCAAAGTATGGGTTAAGACGCAAAAAAGTTAGGTATACGGAAAAGCTAAGCAACTGACAGAATCTTAAAAGTTTAAGTGCTTCTTAATTTTTTGGAGATTTTTTTTTTCTAATTTTAATGTCATTTTAACTCCTGAGAAATCTGCATATAAAAAAATATTTACTAAATATTCCTTATCGCACATTCTTAAGAAATAAAATATTTAATAATAAAGAAAATCCCTGAATGGTATTTTTTTTTTGCAGAAACCCTTTCTTTCTACATCTTACTTATAATAATGTTATTATTGCTGATAACCAAAACCTTAACAAAATACTAAGTTGTAGTAAGCCAATAACAACAAAGCATAAGCGAAATAAGGAGAAACCGAAAATGAATGCAGTGAGAACCTTTATTAAGATTATTAACAAAGAAAGTCAGAAACAATAATAATCCAATTCAATCCAGTCCTAGCACACAGACATACAACTACCAGGAAAGGATTCTTCTGAGTTTCAATTATAAATCTAACACGTTGACAGTTATTTTCGATAAAAAGTCAACTATAGGTATTGGGGTCCAAATATTCGGTACGAAGGGGCTTGAACAGATTTCAGGGGAATGTCACGTACCGAACTTGGTTGAATTCGGTCGAGCGTGTCTCGTGATATTTTAGTTCACCTAAAAGTGGGCAGTGTAACATCCATCGATCGATTTTGATCGTGGCTCCATTAAAGCTTTATCATATTATTTGAGAGTAAAATTTAACGTCTATGACGAATTTATATAAAGACTTATCGCGCTTCTAGTAGTTTGTAACAGTACTTTAAGTAGGGAGACAGCGGAGTTTTCCTCTGATTTCATCCATTTTCACACTGCCGGTAAGAGTTCTTACAGTATTTGGCTAGGCGATTTCAGTTGTTGTAGCTTAGGACATTAAACTTTTTAAAATTTTTAAAGGGCAGGGCTACGCCAAGTTTAAAATTTTTTTTATATCTGAATTTAGTACGTAGTTATGGCCCTTTATAGGTTTCCCATTAATGGCATTTTGTGGGTGTGCCAGCAAACATTTATTGCCAAGAAACAGCGTATCAAGTTTTATCAAGATATCTCTATTTTGACTCAAGTTACAGCTTGCGCAGACGGACGGTCGGACAGACAAGCACTCTCTTAACCTATATCTATCTAGATTGTCTAGATTAGGTTATACTCTATAGCAACATATTATAAAAGTATAATAAAAATGCAGCCAAGTGAATTTAATAGATTAGTAAAAATGATCCATAACGACTTTATCTGTGAGCCAATTATCCGCAATACAAGTATATTGTAATAAATTCTTGCTGTCAGCTTTTTTTTTTGTGGAACCGAAAATTCTTACGCAAGAAACTTGTGCTTTAAACAAGCCGGTTTATAAAGCTTTGTTAATTTCACCTTGCTAAAAATATTTTCATTAATTAATTAAGTTGTTCACCAATTCATGAGAAATGAGTATACCTTTAAAATCTTTATTCAACGTTTCAGTTGTAAATATATAACACTAAATCTGCCCCTTCAGTAATACAAGTTAAACAATTCTGAATTGCAAGAGGGAGTCGGAATAGGTGCAACAAGAAGTGTTAGTGCGTTTTGCTGTTGCATTACCTCTATGGTCACGAACAGTTTTTTTGAGCTCCCAATATTTTTGTTTGATTCTTTTTGAACCTACTTCTTCTTTCTCTGTTTTTCTCATAAAAGCCGCACTCAACTTCAACGCGTATACCAACTAAATTTGTACAAATGCGAGTGAATGCAAGTAAATTTCTACGATAAAATTCAGACGAGTAATGTTTGTATACGTATTTAATTAACATAAAATAATTAGTAGAAAAGGGGAATAGAGATTTTAGTTTGGGAAATTTATAGAAGTGCAGCGTAGAAGAAAAGTGAAAGACCAACAAATATACTATACAATTGATTACTTTTTATCGGTCTCATCTTTTGTTATAACTATGAAGTATATGAAATTTTCGCATACGTGCAATCTGGTGAAACCAAAATCAAACTCCTGTATCATAAGCAACTGGCTAGGCATATTACGTACGCGACAAATGCTTAAGGTACAAGGTCTGTCGCAAAAGAAACAGGACTGTTAAAAAAATCAACAAAAAATTAAAATTTTTCAAAAGTTATATTTTTTTATTCAAAGTAGTTTTCTTGTGCTTCGATACAGCGTTCAGCCCGGTCAATTAGCATTTCAAATGAGTGTTTAAGGTCATTTTTAGGAATGCCCTTGAGAATATCGGTCGTCGCCTTTGGATAGCTGAAATGTCCTGAAACCGGTGTCCTTTAATGGGCAAATGAAGTTTTCCAAATAGCATTTCAAATGAGTGTTTAAGGTCATTTTTCAAAATGTTCTTGAGAATATCGGTCGTCGCCTTTTGGATAGCTTAAATGTCCTGAAACCAGTGTCCTTTCATGGGCAAATGATGTTTTCCAAATAGGTAAAAATCACAGGGTGCCAGATCAGGTGATTAGGGTGAGTGATTAATGGTTAATATGGAGTTTTTTGTTAAAAAATGAGTGACAAGCGTCGACCGATGACACGGCGCAATATCGTGCAACAGGCGCCAGGACCCTGCCTCACGGTATTGTGGTCGAGCACGACGAATACGTGACAAAAGACGCTTCATAACACTAAGGTAAAACAAAACATTAATCGTTTGGCCAGGTGGGGCGAACTCTCGGTGTACAATACCCTCGGAATTGTAAAAACAAATAAGCATTGTCTTTATTTTTGACTTCTGAAGACAACTTTTTTCTGATCGTCACAGAGGTCCTCACGACCTTCTTGGAATCGGTTAAACCACTCATGCACATTACTACGGGATAGGCACTGATCACCATAAACTTTTTTCATAATTTAAAATGTTTCAGTAAACGTTTTCCCAAGTTTAAAACAAAATTTAATATTTGCTCTTTGTTCAAAATGCATTTTACGACCGATGACCAAAAGCTGCTGTCACTTCTTGATCGATAACATCGATTGAGTTATCCAACTGTCTTAAATTTTTTACGAAATGTCAACAAGAGAAAAAACTTTTTATTTCATATACCCACAAATAGGTGGCGCCTCCAGAAACAGTTATAACTAAAAAGTTCTGTTTCTTTTGCGACAGACCTTGTAGAATATCAAGATTTGATTAGCTACTGCAAAGAGGCAAAGCATCTTCTTCGATTTGCTGTAATATAAACAAAGAATTTCACTTTATTTAGCAGTATGGTAGGTTTTGTGTTTTGAGTTGCAATAGTTGTAGTATCCTTCAGTTATAGCTATTTCCATTTACCTTTTAGTTTTCCGGGATGTTAAAATTTCTATCAAGACTTTTCTCTGTTTATGTTTAAAACTTTGAAAAAGAGAAGAATGTGTATAAATAAGGTCTATAATTAAAACATCATCCAAAGGAAGGAAAATTCCAATTTCAGTCTAGACTAAAAAAAATAATAACAAGTAATATATGGAAGCCGGGGTAATATGTG
This sequence comes from Bactrocera zonata, assembly GCA_037783105.1. Lineage (NCBI taxonomy): Eukaryota > Metazoa > Arthropoda > Insecta > Diptera > Tephritidae > Bactrocera > Bactrocera zonata. The sequence goes on along the minus strand of JBAWJQ010005308.1, from coordinate 515,126 downwards.
GATCGATATTGGAGATTTTGAGAATTAAGTTATAGTCTATCCAATATTATACATTCATTTATATTTAGGATTTAGCCATTTTGCCATTATTTCCACAAAGGAGTGCTTAGACTCACACAGGAAGCGCAATTAAATCGCACATTCAGTCGTCTTATTATCGTGTTGCAGAAGCGAATTTTAGCAGCTGCCACTTTGCAGTTAATTAAAAATGTTGCACGCTGGCATCAGCACCGATGCCGCTACACTCACTTCTGGGAACATTGAAAATAAACAAGTTTAGTTGTATGGGCTTTTGAGTTATTTAAAGGACGGGTTAAGGTTTCAGATTAAACAAAATACTTTTTTTTTTGCGAATTGAATTAAACATGTATTATTGCTGAAGTCTAAGTGTACGGTCAACAATCGAGTGTGCTCCTCAATTTGTGTTAACTTACGTGAATTCCAGGCTGTGAAAGCTTACAGGCAGATTCGCTGGAGATCCTCATCATCGTTGGCACCTCGCGCACAACAATTTGCTTGGTGCATTGGTGTTTGGAATCCATAAATATTTGATTGTAAAATCGTAAAATCTTAGAATTATAAAACAAAAAAAAAAAAAAAAAAAAAAAAAACACTCAATTAATTTTTGCGGAAAAATTCTCCTTCGCATATTATCTGAAGTGCTTATCAGCTGTTTCTGTCACACGGCAAATCATCTGTCTACGCAGAGTTGTAAGTGGTCAGGATCATTTCTACACCCACAGTCGGTAAAGCAGTTGATAAGGCAGTTCATATAACTTAACGTAACCTGAGAACGTTAAACGTTAAACATAAAGAAACAAAAAAAAATAAAAAAAAAATAAAAATAAAAAAAAATAAAATAAAAAAATAAAAAAAAAATAAATAAAAATAAATAACTAAAAATATTAAAAATATATATATATATATATATAAATAATAATAATAATAAATAAATAAATAATAACTATAAAAAAAAAAAAAAATTAAATGATTCAATGATCATGAGCCAAAGCGATATCCGTGCCCAGAGACAACGCGAACAAGATGCACGCCGGCTCTCCGTCCAGCGCAACAATGCATACTTTTCGATCAGGTCTCAGAGTGACAGTGAAAGCGCAAAATCAAACTCATCGTCCACGCTTCAACCCCCTCCAAATTTAAAAGTCCGATCTTGTTCAATGTCAACGATTCCAACGCCAGAGCTCGTTATGGCTGATGTTCTACAAGTTGAGGTCGGTGCATGCTCTGACTCCGGCAACAAAGCGCAAGATAAGAAAACCCAAACACCTAAAAAAGTGGCTATACAAACCGGAATGGATCGGTACATTACCATTAAGCGTAAGCTTAGTCCGCAAAACTCAACAAACGCTAAGCAAAAAATAAGCCGAGGAAATGCATCTGAGCCATTAAGCACAAATCGATTTGCGCTTTTAAGTGACAACGTTGACGGTGAGAGTAACAAAACTCCTGAAAGTCCTACAAAAGTCACCAAACCTCCGCCAATATACGTAAGAGAGGAAAACTCTGGCGCTCGCGTTAAAATATTTACTGAACTTATCGGCAATAATAACTTTCATATAGTTCCGCTGTCGAAGGGAAACATTCGAGAAACGAAAGTGCAAATATACTCCGAACATAACTTTCGTACATTGTCAAAATACCTAAATGAGAAAAAGATTAAATTCTACACTTATCAACTTAAAAGTGCGAGAGGCCTGCAAGTTGTTATTAAAGGTATTGAGCCAAGTGTAGAACCCATGGAAATTCACGAAGCACTTAAGGATCACGGTTTTAACCCCAAAAATGTTGCAAATATTTTTAATAAAAAGAAAATCCCACAGCCTATGTTCAAAGTTGAGTTAGAACCAGAAAACAAACAACTTGGAAAAAATTGTGTGCACCCCATTTATAAACTACAATATTTGCTACATCGTAGGATCACGGTGGAGGAACCGCATAAAAGAAACGGCCCTGTACAATGCACCAATTGCCAAGAGTATGGTCACACCAGGTCTTACTGCACACTTCGCGCAGTATGTGTAGCTTGTGGAGAATTGCATGATTCTGCCACCTGCACGTCAAACAAAAAAGACCCAAATGCAAAAAAGTGTGGAAACTGCGGTGGAAACCACACAGCAAACTACAGAGGATGTCCAGTCTACAAGGAGCTAAAAAATCGGATCAACCAACGCGTAGTCTCCGAACGCAATCATAATGTACCGAACGTTGTATCCTCCAATATGAATCCGCTGACAGCTCCATCAAAAACCGTCACGGGCGTATCGTTTGCAAACGTCCTAAAATCAGGCCTAGGAAAACCCATAACTACAGCAACAGCGAGTCTTATTGAGCCGCAAGAACAGCAGCCCCACGTTCAATCTGGTAGTCAATCGAATATCGAAGCAATGATAGCGTCAATGCAAAATAGCATGATGAACTTCATAACATTCATGCAGAACACAATGCAAGAACTCATGCGAAATCAAAACACATTGCTGCAACTGCTTGCTAACCAAAGTTCAAAATAATGAGCTCGCTTAAAATTGTTTTATGGAATGCAAACGGTATACCTCGCCATAAACTGGAGCTGGCAAAATTTCTCAACGACAAGGAAATAGATATAATTCTTCTTGCAGAAACTCACCTAACCAATGAATACAACTTTAATGTATCGGGATATACCTTCTATTGTACGAATCATCCATATGGAAAGGCGCATGGTGGAACTGGTATCTTAATCAGAAGTCGCATTAAACACCATTCTTTAACTGGAACTGCTGAAAATTATCTGCAAGTAACATCAATATGCGTGCAGACAAAGCAAGGTGATATTACTTTGTCCGCAGTTTATTGTCCACCACGTTTCCCGATTACAGAAAATCAATTTATAGATTTCTTCAGCTCGCTGGGAGAGTGCTTTCTTGCTGCAGGTGATTATAACGCGAAACACCCTCACTGGGGTTCCCGGTTATGTAATCCTAAAGGCAAGCAATTATATAACGCCCTTATATGTAAAAGAAACAAACTGGACTACGTATCTCCTGGAAAGCCTACATATTGGCCGACAGACCCGAATAAGCTGCCAGATTTAATTGACTTCGCAGTAACTAGGAAAATTCCTCACAGCCTTCTTACTGCAGAAACAAGAGCAGACTTCTCATCAGACCACTCACCAGTTCTCTTCACTTTGCGGCATCAGTCACACTATAAAGAGCTACCTTATATGCTCACGTCAAAAGCTACAAATTGGTTAAAGTACAAAAAATACATCAGCACACACATAGAACTCGAACCAAAGTTAGATACACCGGTCGATATTGTAAATACCATCGCAGCATTCGAATCAACCATTATAACAGCCGCCAAAATTTCAACTCCTCAAAAAGGTTACCTGGAAAACAAAAAGCATAGCTTAACTAATAGGGAAATTGAAATACTCGTATAACAAAAACGACGCCTACGAAGAGAGTGGCAGGTTCATAGATCACCAGCCTCAAAACAACTGTTGAAAGCGGCCACACATGCACTGACGAGAGCACTCAGAAGTGAGGAACAGCGTGCGCAGTACCAGTATATTCAAAAGCTGTCACCGACTAGTACAAAGCACCCATTGTGGAAAGCACATCAAACTCTAAGTGCGCCAATAGAGTGTGAAATACCAATACGTGACAATAATGGCAAATGGGCTCGGAGTGATGCAGAAAAGTCAGCAACTTTCGCTGCTCATCTAAAAAATGTCTTCCAGCCAAACCCAGAAACTAATGACTTTACACTTCCAACCGTACCCTATTTGATGGAATCTGAGCCAGTGAAATTCGTACCTGAAGAGATATCAAAAATAATTATGGAGAAATTAAATCCAAGAAAAGCTCCTGGGTATGACTTAATTACTCCAAAAATGATTATTGAGCTACCAAATTGTGCTATAATCTGTATCTGTATGTTTTTCAATGCAATCACAAAACAAGCTCACTTTCCTCAACAATGGAAAAAGTCAACTATAGTGATGATACCTAAACCTGGAAAGGACAAAACGCAGCCATCCTCCTTTAGGCCCATCAGCTTGTTATCGTGCATGTCGAAATTATTTGAAAGACTTCTTATGCTCCGCATTAAGCCACATCTTGAAACCCACAACATAATACCATCTCACCAATTTGGTTTCAGGGAAAAGCATGGAACGATCGAGCAAGTACATAGGATCACATCTGAAATTCGAACAGCTTTTGAAAAAGGGGAATATTGTTCTGCAATATTTCTTGATGTCGCGCAGGCTTTTGATCGAGTATGGTTAGATGGTCCTTTGTAAAAATAAAAACGCTACTCCCGCAAAACACCCACGAACTGTTTAAGTCCTACCTTTATGATCGAAATTTTGTAGTTCGATGTAACACCACTACATCTGAAGCCCAAACGATTGAAGCTGGTGTACCACAAGGCAGTGTTCTTGGCCCAATGCTATATGTTTTATACACTTCAGATATCCCAGTAAGCGACCGCTTGACTATGTCTACTTTTGCCGATGACACTACAATAATCAGCCGCTCCAAGTGCCCAATTCATGCAAATGCGCTGCTAGGAAATCATATGGTAGCTGTGGCCAACTGGCTCGCAAACTGGAGGATAAAGGTCAACGAGCAAAAATGTAAGCACGTTACATTTACCCTAAACAAGAGCAGCTGTTCGCCTTTGACACTGAACAACGTACAAATACCACAAAGCAATCATGTTACTTACCTAGGGGTCCATCTGGATAGGCGACTTACTTGGCGAAACCACATAGAGGCTAAAAGGACTTACCTTAAGTTAAAGGCACGTCCTTTGCATTGGCTTATTAACTCTCGCTCAGCCCTGAGTCTGGAGTATAAAATCATTATATACAACACTGTTTTAAAACCAATCTGGACCTATGGGTGTGAGCTGTGGGGCAACGCGAGTAGCAGCAACATCGAAATTCTTCGTCGTGCGCAATTAAAAATTCTTCGTACAATCACCGGAGCACCGTGGTATATCCGAAATGAGAACATCCAACGCGACTTAAGAATTCCAGACGTACGAACTGAAATAGAGCAACGAAGCGCGAAGTATGCATTGAAACTTTCGGTTCACCCAAACCAACTAGCAGGATCGCTATTGCGTGTGAACAGGAGCTCAAGATTACGTAAAAACGACTTACCAGCCCAGACGTGATATATTTTAGGCCCAGTTTAAAAAATAATCACCCATGTAGGGTGTAAATTAAGTGAGTAGTTTAAGATTCGAAAACTTATTGTTAGGCTCTTAAGTAGGGTAGATTCAATAAATAATAGGAAAGTTAATAAAAAAAAAAAAAATGTATTGAGTAATTTTATTTAGACTTTTCGTACATTATAGAGCACCCTTTTGATGATAATCAAATATTGAAGCATAACCCTGTTACTGGCTTCCCCCAGAACGTCTTGAAAAAAAAAATATAATTTGCGGTGTTCATCATAACAACCCTGGAAATTATGCGAAAATAAAAAAACAAGAAAAATCAGCCAATTAATAATCAAGTCTTCCGTTAGCGTTCTCGAATATTTTTTTTATTTAAAAATTTTTGGCAGCCATTTTAGGTGTAAACTGTTATTTTCCACTAGAAATTCCGCCATTTTGTGGGTGGAAAGCACCCTTAATGTAAAAAAATGTACTAAGCGATGGGGCAAGGTATTTTATATGTAAAATATTTTTGACCGTCTAAAGTTTATGAACTACAAGAGTGACTAAAAAAATTTCTCTTGTAGTGTGCTCAAAAATGTAAAACTGGTCCGATTAAAGTTACTCAATCCATATTTAATTAATCGGCCAATCTCACTGTTGCCTATTTTGTCCAAACTACTTGAAGTTGTAATTATAAAAAGACTTCAGAACATAATTGAAGAAAAGGACCAATTCTTCAATTTGGATTTAGATCGCAACATTCTACAATCGATCAGATTCATCGAATAACAGATATAATTGAGGATGCGATGGAAAAAAGCAAATTTGAACAGCTGTTTTTCTTGATGTATCTCAGGCGTTTGATAGAGTATGGCACCATGGCTTACTTCATAAATTAAAACTTCTCTTCCCACAGTATCTAACTGAGCTACTTGCCTCTTACCTGAGCAACCGCTACTTCAGAATCAAGCAGGGACAATCATATACTACGTTACAGCCAATAAAAACAGGTGTACCCCAAGGAAGCGTCCTGGGACCACTCTTATACATTTTGTGTACTAGTGATATGCCTACGCCCCCAAACAGCACAATCGCCACATTTGCAGATGATACCTGCATCATTACTACTATTAAAAATGTAGTTGAGTCGTCGAACAGAATGCAGTCTTCAATTAACCTAATTGTAGAATGGACACAAAAATGGAATATTACTCTCAACGAGTTGAAGTCTATACATATAAACTTCACTAACAAAACGGATACGTATATCCCCTTATATATTGGGAATGAAGTAATTCCGTACTCCACCTCGGCGAAATATCTTGGTTTGACACTGGATGCAAAGTTAAAGTGGAAGGAGCATATACAAAGAAAAGTTGCAGAACTAAAACTAAAATACAACAAAATAAATTGGTTAATCGGCAAGAAATCACCCCTAACAACCCCAAATAAAATTTTAGTATACAATCAAACGTTGAAGCCCATTTGGACATACGGAATTCAGCTATGGGGATACGCTGCACCGTTATACATCGAAATGGTGCAAAGGTTCCAAAATAAAGTTCTGCGAAAAATTGTAAATGCCCCGTGGTACATACGGAACTCTGATCTACATCGTGATCTTCACATAAAAACGGTTCGGGAAGTCATTCTCGAAACGGCATCGAAACATGCCACAAGGCTGCAAAACCATGTAAACGCTGAAGCCCGACAGCTAGGAGAGGCCAGAAATAGCAGGCGCAGATTGAAAAGAACAACGTTCCAAGATCTTCTAAGCAAATAACAAATATTATAATATTTAGTTTTTAATACAAAGTTTATTTTTGTAAAAGCTTCTTAATAGAGCTTTTATTGTTTTACCTTATAAGTTAGGAAAAATATTGCTTGTTAGTACACTTGTCACTAGTTGCAATTCGAATGAAATGTAAAACCATATCTTGTTACGTTTCAATAAAAAAAAAATATTTAATTAAACTTAATACTTAAATAGGTTCGTATTAATGTGAAAATGGAGATGATAGACGGCAAAATATTTACGTAAAAAAATTTTCTCCACAAAACGTGGTAAAACCATGTGCTTGAAGTTGGAGCATTAGAAACCGTGGAAGATATTTCGTCTCATTCGCATAACTAATATTCTATCGTTTCATAATCGTCCGCGTTTGTTCTCCATTTTGTCGAATTCCCATTTCGTTAAGCTGGGATTTTAGATGCTTTGTGATGACCTTTATATTATTATTAAGTTCCCTTTTGCTTAGACCACCTATATATGTTCCCACCAACTCCAATTTTTTGCCAAAGCGTGTTTTAAAAATCAGAAGAATGTGATGTTTATGTTCACACAAGTATACGTATATCTAAGCATGCGGTTTAATTGCCCTTAAATCTCAAGAAAGCTTTTAGTCCAGTAATTTAAGCTTAAATTAGGTAAGAATCTCGGAATTCGAGATACCCATCTGTAAGTCTGTAAATACTCGTATATTGACACCCTAAAAGTTGTCTCAAAACCTACATATGGTAGGGTGTACGCAACTATTAAATTTCAAAATCAAAGGTCACAAAATTCGGTTTTTTGCGTTTTTTTTTTGTAAATACCTCATTTCCTATGGGTTTTTTTGCTATTTGTATTTATTATCAGTATTGTAGAATACAAAATTCTTTACAAATTTTGTTTAAAAAAAAATTTTCATACGGTGATCCGTTTTCTAGATAGAGGGCGGAGAGCGCGCGGTCACAGCATCACTTCAGGTCAAAAACGCGCCATATATAGTTGATGAACTATCGATAAATCAATGATTATAAATATTTGCAAATTTTTATTAACTATTATATCATATTTTATCATTTTTTCCTAACCTATCCACTTTTTATTCAGTATTAATTTATTTAACAACACTTACCTGCCCATGTAATTGCAGAATTGTTAATGAAAATATAGGAATTATATTTGAATTTAAACCTAATTAATATTAATAACTTCTAACGTGATAAAAAAAAATCATGAATTTATCTTTTTATTAAAAAATATCATTCAATACATTTATTTTGATGATTATCTCTTTCAAAGCCGTGCCTACTTCTCAGATGGTCCATCCATTGAGTCTAATAATAACGAGCTTCTATTTCAGGCATCAAATAGTCAATTCAACCACTAAAGCTAATAAGCGCCCTGACTCTTCTTTCACTAATTCATGCAAACTAAAACTTTCCAACTGCATTAAAATGTCAAACGGTAGTCACTTCCATAGCAGCGTAGTTGAGAAAACAACTCAGGATATGCAAATCGTTTAACCACAATTTGTGGAAAAGTTTCGCATTACTAGAGTAAGAGTCACGGAGTTTGGAGGATGTAATGTGGATGTCTAGCTTTTAACGGGTGATCCAAGTAGAGTAACTTTTTTCATTAGTCTTTTTTGACAAATCACGCGTAAGTTTAAATTTGCGTTTGAAATGCAAAGACCTGTTGTTCATTGGAATCCTAGGTATTTGAAATTAATAGGCTTAGTTGTAAAGTACTCGGGGCCGCCACATTATTGCATTGCCTAATCAGACGGCGAAATCGTAAATTATAGCTGCAGTACAAAGTATTCTTATCCACCTGTACTCACTTGTGAGTACACTACTTGCTACCGCTCTATATTTATATACAACCAAGTTAAATTAATATTTTTTCCTGTTATATCACTTATTTTAAAGACTGCTTCTTTCACTGATCTCCATGACATATTTGTTATCATTCCTTAAGCTTTAAAAAGAAAAAATGGATCGACGATGCCAAATTTCAAAAAAAAAAATTAAATAATTTTTATGATGTATTGTCGCTAAGCAACTACTCGAGAACCCTTTATTCGTCGTATAAAATTTCGCTCAATTTTTGGAGAGTGGACATAGTATTCTGGCTAATTGTTCAAATTTGAAACATAGATCAATTTTCAATTTAAATTGAAAAATTAGTGAAAGCAGCCTCTTTACGCACCACCCGATATAGGTATACAAGATGCGTTCCAAAGTAAACAGGACTTAAAAAAAAAAAGCAAAAGCATGTCAAACGAGTGTTTTAGCTCGTTGGCCGGTATGGCCGCCAGTATACCGGTGCAAGCCTTTTGAACGGCCTCTACGTCTGCTTAATAGCCCTGACAGACGAGCAAAATTAATGCGCCTTAAGCAACGCTAATGCGAATTGAAATTTTATGGTGACAGACGGCAGGCTTGTGCATTTAGACAGCTGATAGTGAAATTTGTTTCTTTATTAAAAAAAAAAGTGAAGTAAAAATGAATAAGATAAATTATTAAAAGAAATTTTGGTAATTTTGGAAAATCAATATAAATTTAACGAAAAATTCGTTTATTATTATCTACGTTAAAAGATAATAGAGTGAAATTAATAGCAATAATTGATTGTAATGCGGAAAAAGTGTGCAAAAAAGTTAAGAATATTGGAAAAATGGATAGCAAAAGTGAGACATCTGTCAATAAATAGCAAAAATCGGCCATTTTTGAGCAGTGTTGCCTACTAAAATTTAGTAAATTCAACCAAATGAACGGAATTCTTGTGCATTACAAACTTGCATTGACATGGGTCAAATGCGCAAATAAATGTAAATTAAGCCCGCTAATGCATATTAGCGCTGTCGTCTGTCAGGGCTATTACGCTTTTCTTTCATCGGCAAATGCATTTTTCTGAAAAGGAAGAAGTCGCACGGTGTCATATCAGCTGAATACGGGGAGTGGTTAATGGTTAAATGTGATTTTGTGAGATCTGAGCAATTTTTGGTCGTCAGTCGATGATTTCGGCTGATTTTTGATAAATTCACGTTAGATTCAAAAATTCCTGTTTACTTTGGAAAGCACCTAGTATGTATTTATATGTATTCTTAACTATTTTATTTCGCACTCCTTCACCCTTAAGCCGATTAGCAACGTTTTTTTTTATAGTTTGACAATTTAGTAGATTGTTGCATCAATATTGCTACAACTGTTCGGCAAAGCGAATAAAAAGTGGTATTAAAACAAGAATTGTGCACCAAAGCAGAACCATAATGCACAAGCTGACACATATGCACGCATAAAGAGTATAACAACAAAAATTGCGAACGTATGAATCATATTATATATACAAAAGTAATCATTCTTGAAAAGTAAAAAAGTAAATTTAGCGCTTTCCCGTAACGCCTTTCTGCTCTTTAAAAAGTTTAGACGTATAGCACCTACCAGTGTGACGCATGAAAAATTAGACGATTTTCGTGAATTCTTTCAAGAGAAAGTACGCGATTGAATATTTCGAACTTCTTTCAACGTAAAGATTTTTTTTTTCAAAAATGTTGAAAATTAACAGAATTATGGGCTGTCATCTGAGGTGCCAAAAAAAAGTGTCCCAACAGCTGGCATGATTCCGGACGAATGAGTAGCTAAAACAAAAAAGTTTTAAATATTTATTAAACTTAAAGGTATTTCCTCTGCATTGAGCTACAATCTTTGAAAAATATCAAAAATTAACAAAATGGCATAGATTTGAAAAAAAATCGATTTTTTAGGAAAAAAATGTTCGTTTTTTTTTAATGCCAAATTGACAATTTTCACCCAATCAAAAAGATCGTAGGTCGTTGTATAGTAAATGTATTCAAAACTGCTCAGTTTTAATTTAAAGTTGATCGGTCCATTTCTGGTTGAGTTATGATGCCAGCAATTTTGAAAAATGTCGTTTCGAGAAAAAAGCGTTTAAAGTTTCACTAATTTATGTTTGCACCTCCGAGCGGTCGCTCTTTAGAACGCTGCCATCCAAAAACTATTCAAGATACAACCTTAAGGATTTTACAGGATATTTATCAAAATATAAGCTACTGAAAAAGCAAATAAAAAAGTAAGGAAAGGCTAAGTTCGGGTGTCACCGAACATTTTATACTCTCGCATGATAAAGTGATAATCGAGATTTCATTATCCGTCATTTAAATATTTCTTTATTTTGCTGTAAAATTAATTAGATTAGTAGTTCCTGAGATATGGTTTTTGGTCCATAAGTGGGCGACGCCACGCCCATTTTCAATTTTTAAAAAAAGCCTGGGTGCAGCTTCCTTCTGCCATTTCTTCCGTAAAATTTAGTGTTTCTGACGTTTTTCGTTAGTCGGTTAACGCACTTTTAGTGATTTTCAACATAACCTTTGTATGGGAGGTGGGCGTGGTTATTATCCGATTTCTTCCATTTTTGAACTGTATATGGAAATGCCGGAAGGAAACGACTCTATAGAGTTTGGTTGACATAGCTATAGTAGTTTCCGAGATATGTACAAAAAACTTATTAGGGGGTGGGGCCACGCCCACTTTTCCAAAAAAATTACGTACAAATATGCCACTCCCTAGTGCAATCCTTTGTGCGAAATGTCATTTAAATATCTTTATTTATGGCTTAGTTATGACACTTTATAGGTTTGCGGTTTTCGCCATTTTGTGGGCGTGGTAGTGACCCGATTTTGCCCATCTTCGAACTTAACCTTCCTATGGAGCCAAGAAATACGTATACCAAGCTTCATCATGATATCTCAATTTTTGCTCAAGTTACAGCTTGCACGGACGGACGGACGGACAGACAGACATCCGGATTTCAACTCTACTCGTCGCCCTGATCACTTTGGTATATATAACCCTATATCTGACTCTTTTAGTTTTAGGACTTACAAACAACCGTTATGTGAACAAAACTATAATACTCTCCTTAGCAACTTTGTTGCGAGAGTATAAAAACTTTTTGTTAACACACGAAATATTTTTAAATGTCACACTGGCATAGCCCCTTAGGTAATAATTAACAATGCCTGTCTATGGTGCTGTCAGATTGAGTTTAGTTTTCTTTTGCATTTAATTTTTTGAACAGACTAATTTAAGCTGTCAAAACAGCTTGCGGTGTCGAGTAGGGTAATGACCAGAAAAATTAAGTCAGCTCAAAATAACGTGAATGAGATTTCTATGAAATTTTTTTAATTAAATTAATTCCGACGTTGTTACATAACTTTGCTAAATATGAAAGCTAAGCTGAAAGGCGATTATGGGTGGACAAATGTGAAAGCTAATGCGAGTGATATTTTTTATGTTGGCAGTACAAAGAGTAACTTTTTGTAATCTTAAATTGTAGTCCCTTTATTAAAATTTATATGGGCCATTCCATCAATTGGGGACATGGTTTTGTACCCGTGGTTCTCCGATTTTGACCAAACTTTAGAATATCATAATATAGACCAATAGAAGAATATCTGTTAACTTTTTAGTGGTCAAAGTTGCTCCGTTGGTTTTTGACGCGCACTTTAAATTGAGATCAAACAAAAAAATGACTCAAAATTGAGTCAGTGTTCAAAAATATGGGACTCTGATCCCATGAACAGCAAAAAAAATACAAAGTTGTCCCTATACGGCGCATATTTTTATGAATGAAGACAGTGATTTCTTCTTAATTCAAGTCTAAGAATACAATTTACACATTTACCTCTTTCACACAACCTTCTAAGCGAACACACTGCGCGGTATAGCGACAACTTTGAAGTTGTTTTGCTGTTTATGGGATTAGAGTCCCATATTTTTGAACACTGATTCTTATGTGAAATTTAACGAGGAATCGAATGGAAAGGTCAATTTTGAAAAATAGTTGGGGGAAAAGCACAAAAAACCAGGTTTTTGGAAAAAAAATGTTTTTTTTTGGATTTTGAAAATTTTTATGGATTTTGAAAGTATTTTTATCAGAGAGCTGAGATTTTTTTACATAAAATTGGATAACTTAAAAATTTTTTTCACTCAATTTTGAGGTCGTTAAAAAATAAAAGAAAAAGTCATTTTTTTGTTTGATCTAAATTTAAAGTGCGCGTCAAAAACCAACGGAGCAACTTTGACCACTAAAAAGTTAACAGATATTCTTCTATTGGTCTATATTATGATATTCTAAAGTTTGGTCAAAATCGGAGAACCACGGGTACAAAACTATGTCGCCAATTGATGGAATGGCCCATATACATATATTATATAATTTTAAATAATATTATAACGAATATTAGTAAATAATTTTACATATATTTTATGAGTATATGTCAAGAGCAATTTTGATTGAAAACTGTTTAAAGCACCACAATCTCTTCGGTTGCGACAGAATATAATAATTTTGTTTACCGAACGATTGTACGTATCATCTAAAACTAAGTGAGATAAAAATAGGGTTAAGTATATATAATTGATCATGATGATGGAAAAAGTTGAAATCTGTCCGTACGTCCTTACAAGCTGTAACCTCATATACTTAATGTAAAGATTTTCGAATTTCCGGGTGACTTTGTACCGAAAATATCGGCCTTTATTTGAGTTACGACGAATATGTCGGTCAGTGTGTGAGTTACTATATACATGGTATGTAGATATAATGGCTTAGATTTCGATCCTCTGGTTGACGTTTTACACATTAAAGTATTAACTTGTCTCTGATTACTTTAAGTTGCAAGAGTATAAAATGTTTGATTGTACCTGAACATATCCCTTCCTTACTTGTTTTTATATATGCTAACTTTTTAGAGGAATATATGATCAAATCAAATAGTTGACAGTTTTTTTTATTACCTTACGCAACGTTTCGCAAGGCGATCTACAATCACAACAATAAATAATAATACGTGTATAATACAACTATGCTATATATTATAATTGTTTTACATACCATAACTTATTTTTATTATTAAATATAAACTTATAAACATCAGTGGTATGTTTAAAAAACAATTTTGTAATTACTATAAGATAAGAAACATATACATAGATCAAGTTTAATTTTGTTAACTGGTTCAGCTTTGATTTGAAACATCATTTGATCCTGGAGTCCTCTAAAAAGTTAGCATATACAATAATAAATAGTATTATGTATTACTATAATTATAATAGTTTATGAGTATATGTCAACTAGATTTTTGATTGAAAACATTTTCAAATAAATACAAAATCTAATAAGTGCTATAAAAATTTAATAGAAATTTCTTTCTTAACCTCTTTTGTTGCCTTTATTACATCACTGTATTTAGCACATTCTTCGTAATTTTTGATCTGCCCGTTAAAACAAAAAAGCAGTACTAAACATTTTTAAATAGAAAGCATATTAGCGACAAAAGTGGGAAAAGAAACGTTGTCTTCAATAAAATATCGTTGAAGTGTTTGGACTGAAGCTTTAGTAAATATAACTGTCTGTTTTTATACCATAAACAGAGCATCTTAAATTTTCCACAAAGTTTGTAACAAAGAGAAGGAAGCGTCACAGACCTTATGGAATATACATGCTCGTATATAAAAAATCAGAATAACGAGCAAAGTTAATTTAGCTAGCTCTTCGTTCATTGATCAGTCTTTATATTAGATATATTGTATACTACTTTTTATTTGCCTACGAATATGGTGCAATCTCCGAAGAAATTGTTTAGATTGGATCACTATATCATATATCAAAATGAAGTTCTTTTTCTTTTGTATTTGTGTGATATTATAGTTAGCTTCGGTGCAACGGAAATTAATATTAATAATTTTTTTGATTGGTATTTAACAATAAATCAGACTCCCTTCAAGCTTTAATTGTCAACCTTGAAAGTGGTAGTGACAATATACGACTTGATTTAGTGAAAAAGTACTCCAAAATTAGATTCATCGAATTCGAATACTGTAAAAGAAGTCATGGATGCTATTTAAATGTTCACATAAAATAAAGACTTTAATGCCCGGTTTCACAGTTCATACTTAAGTTGTGCCTAAATAAAATCTTAGCTAAGCACTGTTGCACAGTCAATGCTTAAATTCTATAATATTTTATTATGATATATGGCAACGTTGTGGGCAACATATGTTTTACAAATGTCATTCATAAAAATATGTTTGAAATATTTAAATTATAACAGACAATACATAAATTTGCGAGGAAAATTATATCAAAAATTGATGAAAACAACAAAAGAACCCAAAATTTCATCACTAGCGAGTCGGAGCACTTATGGGAACTGAAGGAAAAGTATAAGCTGTTATTGAGTGCAAGCGAACGGACACTTGCCCTACACTACGAAAGATGTCGCTGAAAATTCAAAGCAAATTCAAAACAAAAATCAGCTGTTATTTAAGCATTGCTTAAGCTTCCCATTTTCAGTGCTTAAGCATAACCTAAGTATGAACTGTAAAACACTATTTTCCAGTTTTATCTTAAGCACAACATAAGTATGGACTGTGATACCGGGCATAAGTCTTAACAATTAGTGTTTTTTTAAAAAGAAATCACTCTAATTGGAAAACCCTCTATATGTTTTCATTCAGCATTTGTGTAAAAGACACTTGTACGAACGTTATATATTATATAATATGTTAAGGTGTTTGAAGAATACGAAATTAATGTTATATAATATTATATTATCAGAGCATAGGCAAACAAAAAGTCACCAGGTTATGACAGAATTAATGCGTTTATACTATACTTAAAGCGGTACCTGAAATACAGTCTGATTGTCAACCTTTTTAACGGAATGCTCAGACTTTGTCACTTCCCATCACAATGGAAATGTGCTGAGGTTATTTTAATTCTTAAACCCGGAAAACCTGAACATCTGGTTATTTCTTATCGCCCAATTAGTCTTCAGGCTTTTGCCGTTGTTAGAAAACAAACAACTAATTTCGAATTATCAGAAAATTTCCTTTCACAGTTGAACAATGTAATAGATTGAAACACTATAATTATTGCTATTGAAGATAATAAATACTGTTCTGCTGTGTTCCCTGATGTCCGCCAATCATTTGATAACGTCTGGCATCTAGGCCTATTACTCGAATTAAAGGAAAAACTACCAATGGTTCCAGTGGTCAATGTGACTCTACAATTATGGCAACCAATGCGGATGATACTGCATTGCTAGCATCAAGTGCAAACGTTAAAAGTTCGTACAAGTAGTATATATCCTAAAGTACAAAAATTGCCCTCAAATGGCTTTATATGGTCATTCGTTACCAACAAACACATGCGCAAAATATTTTTGAATTACAATTAATAATTGTAACATGAAAAAACGCTAACTTCGGCTGCACCGAAGCTAATATCCCTTCACAGGTGCATTTCTTGTAGTAACCATGTGTTCAGTTTGTGTGGAAGCTATACGTCATAGTAATTCCATCTGAACATTTTTTGGAGATTATATTATTATCTTAAGCAGTAATCCATGTCAAATTTCGTGAATATACCACGTCAAATACGAAAGTTTTCCATACAAGCCTTTGATTCCGATCGTTCGGTTTGTATGGCAACTATACGCTATAGTGACCCGATCTAAACAATTTCTTCCGATATTACATTATTTCTATGAACAATAACTCATACCAAGTTTCGTGAAGATATATCGTCAAATAAGGAAGTTTGCCATGCAAACATTTGATTGCGATCATTCAGTTTGTATGGCAGCCATATGCTATAGTTAACCGATCTGAATAATTTCTTCGGAGACTACATAATTATCTAAGAAAATAACCTGTGCCAGCTTTTGTGAAGATACATTGTCAAATGTGAAAGATTTCCATGCAAGAACTTGATTCCGATCGATCAGTTTATATGACAGCTCTATGTTATAGTGGTCCGATATCGGCAGTTCCGACAAATAAGCAGCTTCTTGAAGAGAAAATGACGTGTGCGAAATTTCAAAACGATATCTTAAAAACTAAGGGTTTAGTTCTTATATATACAGACGGACAGACAGACAGACGAACATATGGACAGACAGACAGACGGACATGGCTAAATCCACTCAGCTGAACATACTGATTATGTACTTTATAGGGTCTCCGACGCTTCCTTCTGGGTGTTACAAACTTCGTGACAAACTTAATATACCCTGTTCAGGGATAAAAATAAAAAACTCAGCTAAAACTAAAGTTGGCGCAGTTATACTGGTTTCTTAGGCTAAGATCCCGCCTCAATCTGAAGAATAAGTTGCTATTTTATAAGAAAATTACTATGCCGATCTAGACGTATAGTATGTGTCAGTACAGCAAATTCATATTTCAAAGTAATTCAAGCTTTTCAAAATAAGGTTAGTTAAGTTTGCGCACCATAGTGGGGTCTTTTCTACATAAAAAACGATGTTTTCTACCATTATCTAAATTTATTTGCTGTATGGAAAACAATCGAAGAACTTAGCAGACTTTACTTCTTCCGTATGGAGCATCATAAAAATATATTTACGATTCAACTGCGGGAAAACCTGCTGCCTCCCCTTTCCCAAATTCTATTAATGTATACAATTTTATTTGTTTTTTATTTAAAATCATACTACCATAACTTATTTATATCTTCTTCTTCTTTACTGGCGTAGGCACCGCTTACGCGATTATAGCCGAGTCAACAACAGCGCGCCAGTCGTTTCTTCTCTTCGCTACTTGGCGCCAATTGGATATTCCAAGCGAAGCCAGGTCCTTCTCCACTTGGTCCTTCCAACGGAGTGGAGGTCTTCCTCTTCCTCTGCTTCCCGCGGCGGGTACTGCGTCGAATACTTTCAGAGCTGGAGTGTTTTCATCCATCCGGACAACATGACCTAGCCAGCGTAGCCGCTGTCTTTTAATTCGCTGAACTACGTCAAAGTCGTCGTATATCTCGTACAGCTCATCGTTCCAACGAATGCGATATTCGCCGTGGCCAACGCGCAAGGGACCATAAATCTTTCGCAGAACTTTTCTCTCGAAAACTCTTAAGGTCGACTCATCGGTTGTTGTCATCGTCCAAGCCTCTGCACCGTACAGCAGGACGGGAATTATGAGCGACTTATAGAGTTTGGCTTTTGTTCGTCGAGAGAGGACTTTACTTTTCAATTGCCTACTCAGTCCAAAGTAGCACCTGATGGCAAGAGTAATCCTGCGTTGGATTTCCAGGCTGACATTGTTGGTGGTGTTTACGCTGGTTCCAAGATAGACGAAATTATCTACAACTTCAAAGTTATGACTGTCAACAGTGACGTGAGTGCCAAGTCGCGAGTGCGACGACTGTTTGTTTGATGACAGGAGATATTTCGTCTTGCCCTCGTTCACTGCCAGACCCATTTCTTTTGCTTCCTTATCCAGTCTGGAGAAAGCAGAACTAACGGCGCGGATGTTGAGGCCGATGATATCAATATCATCGGCATACGCCAGCAGTTGTACACTCTTATAGAAGATGGTACCTTCTCTGTTGAGTTCTGCAGCTCGAACTATTTTCTCCAGCAGCAGATTGAAAAAGTCACACGATAGGGAGTCGCCTTGTCTGAAACCTCGTTTGGTATCGAACGGCTCGGAGAGGTCCTTCCCGATTCTGACGGAGCTTTGTGTGTTGCTCAGCGTCAGTTTACACAGCCGTATTAGTTTTGCGGGGATACCAAATTCAGACATCGCGGCATAGAGGCAGCTCCTTTTCGTGCTGTCGAAAGCAGCTTTGAAATCGACGAAGAGGTGGTGTGTGTCGATTCTCCTTTCACGGGTCTTTTCCAAGATTTGGCGCATGGTGAATATCTGGTCGGTGGTTGATTTACCAGGTCTAAAGCCACACTGATAAGGCCCAATCAGTTTGTTGACGGTGGGCTTTAATCTTTCACACAATACGCTCGACAGAACCTTATATGCGATGTTGAGGAGGCTAATCCCACGGTAGTTGGCGCAGATTGTGGGGTCTCCTTTTTTATGGATTGGGCATAGCACACTTAAATTCCAATCGTTGGGCATGCTTTCGTCCGACCATATTTTACAAAGAAGCTGATGCATGCTCCTTACCAGTTCTTCGCCGCCGTGTTTGAGTAGCTCGGCCGGCAATCCGTCGGCCCCTGCCGCTTTGTTGTTCTTCAGGCGGGCAATTGCTATTCGAACTTCTTCATGGTCGGGCAATGGAACGTCTGCTCCA
Source organism: Bactrocera zonata (assembly GCA_037783105.1). Lineage (NCBI taxonomy): Eukaryota > Metazoa > Arthropoda > Insecta > Diptera > Tephritidae > Bactrocera > Bactrocera zonata. Next base: position 496,048 of record JBAWJQ010005308.1, on the reverse strand, counting down.
TCGTCATCGATTGGGGAATCGGGTTCGCCTTCTCCTGGCGTTGTACGTTCACTGCCATTCAGCAGGCTGGAGAAGTGTTCCCTCCATAATTTAAGTATGCTTTGGGCATCGGTGACTAGATCACCTTTGGGGGTTCTACAAGAGTATGCTCCGGTCTTGAAACCTTCTGTAAGCCGCCGCATCTTTTCGTAGAATTTTCGAGCATTACCCCTGTTGGCCAGCTTATCAAGCTCTTCGTACTCACGCATTTCGGCCTCTTTCTTTTTCTGTCTACAAATGCGTCTTGCTTCCCTCTTCAACTCTTGGTATCTATCCCATCCCGCACGTGTTGTGGTCGATCGTAACGTTGCGAGGTAGGCAGCCTGTTTTCTCTCCGCTGCGACACGGCACTCCTCGTCGTACCAGCTGTTCTTTTGCACTTTCCGAAAACCAATGGTTTCGGTTGCAGCTGTACGTAAGGAGTTTGAGATGCCGTCCCACAGCTCCCTTATACCGAGTTGTTGACGAGTGCTCTCAGAGAGCAGGAGTGCAAGCCGAGTAGAAAACCGTTCGGCTGTCCGTTGTGATTGCAGCTTCTCGACGTCGAACCTTCTTTGTGTTTGTTGGCGTGCGTTTTTTGCTGCACAGAGGCGGGTGCGAATTTTGGCTGCAACAATATAGTGATCCGAGTCGATGTTAGGACCTCGGAGCGCACGCACATCTAAAACACTGGAGACGTGTCTTCCGTCTATCACAACATGATCGATCTGGTTGGTGGTTTTTCGATCCGGAGACAGCCAGGCAGCTTGATGTATCTTCTTATGCTGGAATCTAGTACTACAGATAACCATATTTCGGGCCCCGGCGAAGTCGATCAGCCTCAACCCATTTGGGGATGTTTCCTCGTGGAGGCTGAATTTACCGACCGTAGTGCCAAAGATACCTTCTTTGCCCACCCTGGCGTTGAAGTCGCCAAGCACGATTTTGACATCGTGGCGGGGGCATCTCTCATAAGTGCGCTCCAAGCACTCATAAAAGGCATCTTTGGTCACATCGTCCTTCTCTTCCGTCGGGGCGTGGGCGCAAATCAGCGATATGTTAAAGAACCTCGCTTTGATGCGGATTGTGGCTAGACGTTCATTCTCCGGAGTGAATGATAGTACTCGGCGACGGAGTCTCTCTCCCACCACGAATCCAACACCAAACTTGCGCTCCTTTATATGGCCACTGTAGTAGATGTCACAAGGACCTACTCGTCTCTGTCCTTGTCCCGTCCATCGCATTTCTTGGACGGCGGTGATGTCAGCCTTTATTTTCACGAGGACATCAACCAGCTGGGTAGCGGCACCTTCCCAATTAAGGGACCGGACATTCCAGGTGCATGCCCTCAATTCGTAGTCCTTATTTCGCTTGCCATGGTCGTCATCAAAAGGGGGGTCTCTCATCCGAGGCTGATTGTTGGTTTTCACTGGTGCGGTTTTTTACGTGGCGGGTCCCAAACCCAGCGCACAACCCTAAGTAGGGGATTTTTCGCCTTCTCACTTTAGCTCGCTTTCAAACGGATGTTCTTAGGCTACCCAGAGGATACTTGGTCAGAGACCGGAAGTCGTGAGCTGCTTGAGTCATATGTAAAAGAATCGTTTCTGGCCACTCCCAAGTGAATGGCGATCAGAGAACTTTCCTCACTTGCGTGAACTTCTACACATGACTCCATCCTCCACTTATTTATATAGAAAGAAGAATTAAAGGCATATTTGAACCTATAGTTGTGTTATTTTTCAATGTCTAACGAGTAAAACCAGTTAAAAATAGTAATGTCTTTGTATTCACTTTTAGAAGCAATATTAGTGAAAACTGTTGGAATTAATGTAGAGATGGTGTGAAAAAAATATTATTCATTTATATTACAATTTTGTTCTATTAGTTTTTTGCATGCACCATAAAATTAAATCACAAGTGTTTGCATATAAGTTTTTCTTTTATAATATATAATGTTAAAAGTGGTTATAGCAATATACATATAGCTGTATATATGCATATACCGCATAAATTCAGTTTTTGAATAACTCTTTGAGAGCATTAAATTTTCTCAATTTCCGCATCTTGAATCTTAGTTCGGTTAGTCTTATGCAGTTTCGCTTGTTTTTCTCATTATCTGGGAAATCTGCTACCTTCTGGTTCAAATTGTTTTAATTTCCAGAAGCAATAAAAAAACTGAAAACTCTACCCGGACATGGCAATAAATCAGTTTTACATAGTTATACAATACAATTTTATCGTCCTCTAAATTTCAACCTTCAAGAACTTTAACAAAAAAAAGAAGATTTTTTACGAAATATTTATATCACGGGGCCATTTGACGTGGTTTGACCAACTCACACATGAACGCAGCTTGTGAGCAGACAATGAACAAGCTGTTAACCCTTGTACGTGTATATGTATATCCTATAGGCTATTCTTTTTTTCGACTATAACATGCTGGCAGACACTGGAAGGAGATAAAATAGGGAAATAGACTTTTTGGCCTACCCGCTCGCCAACGGCAGCCTTTAAATGACGTCGGTAGCAGGCTGTTAGCTGGTGATAATTGGTGTGAAGTTGTTGTTGTTTTTGATCGACCTCTAATGTGTATTGGCTTTTACCCTGAACAGGGTTTATAACCACGACCTTTGTAACACCCAAACGGTAGTATAATAACTGGCAAGCTTAAAGAGTTGAGGCGATTTAGTGCTTGTATTGAAATCTTTTCCAATTGGCAAGATACAATCATGAAAATTGATTGTTTTGAAAATTGATTATTTTGAAAGAAGTTAAGGAAAAGTAAAAGAAGTACAATTTTTGAAGAAATAAAACTAACAACATCTGAGAAAGGTGTAAATGTTTTGGTGCAGTCGAAGCTAACATTTTTTCCTGTTTTTACTAACTTTTATCATATGAATATACCCATATTTTAGAATTAATTTTTCTTAGTATTGTAAATAAATAAAGACGGATAGTCAATTGAATAGGCAATACCCGTTTGCCATGTTTGAGTTCGTTTTAATATCTAGAAATAGATTTTCACTATCTAATTCAGTCATTAATTATTTTTCCTTTACCATGGACATAACATCGAATTTTTAGTAGAAATAAGTTAACTTATAACTTTGAAAAGTTAAATTCTATGTAAGTCAAGATTTCCCGCTGTGAAGTTCTAATAATTTTTTTTATTAAAAATGTTCCGTAAAAAATTATACGCAGTTAAAGTTGTGCATCAAATGACCCAAGCATTCATACCTTCTGGGTTGCTCATACTATATCAATACAGAACATTTGATGTGTAAATATATCTGCGAATAACTTTTAAAGAAACTATTTCATAAAAGCACCAATATCTGGACTTTTTTCCAGTGCGAAAAACTCTCTATTAAAATATCACTTTTTCAATAGTAAATAAGTATATAGCAAAATAATGGCAATATTAGCATTGCACTTGGAAACTGCATTGTAAGAGATCATAAATATATAAAAACTATAACAAAATAACGATGACTTTAGTAAATAGATAATGAAGACCTTGTTTACAAGCAAAAAGTGAATAAATATTAGATTATAGTAGGGAGACAGTAGTAGCGACTAATCAATACTAATTACAAAAGTCCGTCGGATTAATATTTTTCACGATATTCTCCACAAAACTTCTATTTGGTGTACGAAGCGTTCTTCCAGCAATTTGTCTGATTACTCCGTAAGCCAAATTGTGCTTTCGGTACATAAACGAAAAAAACATTATTTAATACAGTGGCTATAAATAGACTTTTCGCTTTGCTTAAGGAACAACTACCAACAGAATGACAAAGAGTATATTTATATGTATATGTATATATGTATTTATGTATACGTAAAACACGAACTTCGGTGTGTCATTTAAGACGTTGGCATGGCAAGCAAAATCGGCGCATTTCCGCGCCACTTTCGAACGTTAGCTCGTTAAATTTTTACGCTGTTATGAAATTTCAATTGGCGCATTGATATTGTTTTTTTTTCGAGCTTGGCTGTCACATGCTTGAGTTGAAAGCAAATTGAGCAAAGACCGAGTTCCGACCTAGCACCCATTTGGCATGACATAAGCCAGAGGTTTAACAGTTTTGCTGGCTGGCTGACTATATGTACCTAAAGGAGTCGAATGGAGTGGAATTTCACTGCATTCAAACCGCGTTTGTTGCTCTTTATTTTGCACAGCACACCTTTCCTTAAATTATTTTTTCCTCTTTTCTATTGCGTTTCAACTGTTTGAGCAGTGTTGAATAGCTACGGTGAATGTTCTTTGTTGGAAAAAAATTTATAATTTTTTCATTTCTAGCAAAATATGCGTTTTAATTAACTAAAAGGTTCAGGAGAACGCTAAATTAAATCTTCGCATTTCATGATAAATTTAAAAGCTGGTTAGCCTATACCTGTCTTTATTATAGTAAGAATTTAAAACAGTTTACTATACATATGTAGAACTCGACAGCGATGGTCAGTTGAAGGGTCATTTTTGGATCATATATCAATAAATATAAAAAATGTATTAAAATTATTAAACAAGTTTCTTATATAATTATTTTAAAGAGTATTGAATTAAATTCATTTTTGAATATTCACGGAGTATGAGTAAAAATGCCAACTTAAGCAATATTTCTGCGTTTATTATTTGTATCTTAAAAACCTAATAACACTTTACATTAAACTTTGTGATTATAGCCGCAATCTTAGTCTTATAAATGTTTACGACTTTCAGGGAATAAGTGTACTTTCCAGCAACCAAGATGTAATCACCTAATTAAGCACCTGCTACACAAAAAGAACAATCAAAATCAAAACTAGTTACATAGCTTGGAAACGGAAGCAGGGAAAACAAGAATGACAATGGCGAAATCTTTTCGACCAACCAATTTAAGTTTGGAAATTTATTTACGTAACACATCTACATATATGTATTTATATAGAGAGCTTTTCATGTGAAAACAAATAACATTTTAGTTCCAAAAATTTAAATAAAACTATTAAATAAAATTTATCGATAACAAATATTGTGCTATTAATGTCTGGTTGACTTAAAAAAAGAGGTTCAGGACTCAAAACTAACACAGTATTTATACAGGAACAGAGTACGTATTTTTGTTATAAAATAAATTAAATATGATACTAATCTAGTAAATAAAAAAAATTAAATATTTGGCAGAAAAACAAACCTAACAAAAACGACTCCTGAAACCTCTATGCAGTCCAGTTAATCGTTAGTTTGGAGCTCAAGTCTTCTTCGGTTTTTATGATCAAGACTTGGCTTAAGCACAAATAAGATATTCTTTTGAGATAATTTTTCTTTTATTAATTCATTTGTATCCAGCTCACATCTGCCATTGTTATTATAGATTAATATATTGACATGGGTACTAACGGGGGATCCAAAAAGCGGTACTCTTTCCAACATTCATTTTTTGACTGATTACACGTAAGTCATGTCAAGCCGTCATGTTGTTTTTGTTAAGTATTTTTTGTCTTACGCCTGAACAACGTTTACAAATTGTTTAACTTTATCACAAAAATTCACGTTCTGTAAAGAATATGTTTCGTGCGCTTCGCTCAACCTGTGGTCAACATAATCGGGCAACTGAGGATAATAATCGTAACAACATCATGCAGATAATCTTGGGCCGAATAAACCACGTCTATTAAGTTGGGAAGAAAATATTGCAGTCATAGTTAAAAATGTAAAACCGAAGACCGTGGAAAATCAATTTGACACCGTCCGCAGCACCTGAGGCTGAAGTATGAAACAACTTGGCACATTTAACGTCGAGATCTTAAACTAAATTAAACACAAAATTCAGCTTGTGAAGGAACTGAAGCCATTCGATCTTCCCAAGGGCTATCCTTTCGCACTATGGGCTTTTGTAAGGTTAGACTTTTTCCTGTTGGAAGGTGAAAATTCTAAAGTCTATGCGGAAAATCCCACTTCGATTCAGACCTTGGAGCAGAACGAGTAATCGAGAATTGGATTAAACGGCCAATATTTCAAAGGTATAAATCTTAAAATGTCAAAGAGTCTTTTTTCGAATGGTAATAAACATTCTCTAGTTAATTAAATTTCTGTGTTATTCCTTTAAAAACGTAGGGACTCTTGAAATTTATTACTCCTTATAAGCAAAATCTTAGATACGAGTATGTCCATATGTTTTGAGACGCAATACTGTCACCAACGTTAACAAGTGTTTGGTTGTGGCTTTTACCTAATCAGGTTATGTACATATATGGTTTAGAGTTATTGTAAGGTCTTTGATGCTAACGAAATCAGGAAAGAAAGTTTGTAAAGTACCAGTCATTGGGAAAGCTGAGCGCTGAGAGTCAACCGCAAAACCGGTAAAGCCAAATAAATGTAAACATTGTGTTTATTGTCATCTGTTAGCCAACAATCCGAGTTCAGCATAAAAATAAGGCATGTGTCAGATCATCTATATATTGGTTTACAACGTGCGTTGCACAGTAAACTGGAGTTAAAAAAATGTTTTTTTCGGCAAAATTAATTTATTTTATTTAAAGTAGTCTCCTTCTGCTTCAATATAGCTCTTCGAACGCTCCAAAAGCATGTCGAACGAGTGTTTTAGCTCGTTTTCCGCCAGTATGCCGGTGCAAGCCTTTTGAATGGCCTCTACGTCTGCATAACGCTTTCCTTTCATGAGCAAATGCATTTTTCCGAAAAGGAAGAAGTCGCACGGTATCAGGTGAATACGGGGAGTGATTAATAGTTATAATGGGATTTTTGTCCTTTTTGACTTCTTTAATGATGTCCTTTGAATGTTGGATTCTGAGCAATTTAGGCTCGTCAGTCAATTTGTGCGAAACCGTGCACACACCTTTCGTAAGCCCAAATGTTCGGTCAGAATGCGATAACTCGATGTTCTGGAGATGTTCGGCTAATTTTTGATGCGTTCAAGCACAGTTTCGTTGGAATTTCGGTGATCACGGATTTTGATTGGCCCACATGTTGATCGTCATTTATGTCCTCACGAACACTTTGAAAACGTTGAAACCACCACTTGGTTCATCAATTGAAACGTTTCGGTAAAAGTTTTACCAATTTTAAAACAAAATTTAATGTTGGCTCTTTGTTCAAAGCTTATTTTCGCATCAATACGAGTAACACAAACATATTGACACTTAAAACGGAATAAATTCACTTCCAATCAATGAAATGTCATGCAATGGACAATCGATAAAGATAGCAGATTCTAACGCACTAGTCGACATATAGAAGGCGCCACCAGGCGGCGCTAGATTCAAAAAGTCCTGTTGACTTTGGAATGCATCGAGTATATCTGAAAAATCCAACTTGGCATGACAATAAATCAGTTACATAAAGCTATACTCTCATTGGATAATAAGCGTTTATCAAAAGAAAATAAAACTTTACAGAAAATATGAAACTAATTCTTAAAATAATTCTTGCTGGAATAGAAAAACGGTTAAAATTTATACAAAGTGATAAGCTTTTGGAATTTTTAGAAAAATGCCAAAGACATTCACTATTTTATTGCAGTGTAATATTTTAGATTTTCATATTTCTTATTTAAAGATTGGTTGTAAAAATTTTAATAAACTTTTAGGTTGATTCGACTAAATTTTTCCTGACGACAATAAGTTTCACGATTGGAACAGACAACAATTGATTGGGAGCACACACCCAGCACATGTTGACCACACCGCTGATTAACGTCTTTCACGCTGCTACATACCACACTGTATACTCAAATCATACCAATGTGGCAGTATGTGTAGCTGTTAGTAATACGACAAGGTGTTAACGATATGAGATATGTTGCTACTGGCATACAAGCACTTGGTTATTTGAACGTATGAAATCTATAGGCGATCCACATTTTTGACCGTAACATGCTTGGAGGCGCTGAGTGGATCACATGGGGTAAATGGGCTCAACGTTTTTTGGTTGCTGATCGTTGATTTGTTGTATACATTTGCTTGCTATTTGATTGAAAGCTGATGGTAGATGTAGTGGTGTCGCTCCACTTTCTGCGGCATGTTCGTGACGGTTATGTTAATGGTGATAAACTCGCCATCTGTGGCACTCTTTCTTATTTTCTTTGAAGACTTTTCTATTATTCTTAAATAACATAAATATACTGAAATTTTTATTTCGCTTTCTAATGTAAACTGTTTTCTATATATATGATAACAGTAAAACTCTTTGTCATACGAACTGCTTCAACGAAAGCTCGTTAATTACTTATTAAAATTTAAGTAGCCTAATTTCATATTAAACTACTCCAGGTAGTAGCATAATTTATCTAAACTGATTTGAGTCCTGAGAACTGACTTCAAGCTATAAATTTCTGAATACGTGACAACAATACTTGATATTCATGAGAAGACATTTAATTTAAAACATAAGCAATAACTTTACAAAAAAATATATCTTATGTCGAAAATGTTCCAACTGGACTCATACAGTTTATATACTACTGTGGTCATAAAAAGTAAGACTTTCAATTTTGCGCGATAACCCATACGTCGAAATATTTTTTTCTATGTTGGTGTGACTGTCAGTGATATCTGTTCCACATTTAACGTAAAAATATTCATTAGTGTTTAGTATTATAGTATGGTCGTGTTTCTGAAGTGCATAAAGTGCATTTGACAATTTATACTATAAATGAAAATATTCAAAAAAGAAGTTCCATAACATTTTTTGTGCGGCATCAAGTTTCTGATGCCAAAACGTTCGCAATATTGGAAAAGGCCATCGAAAATAATTGTTCGTCGCGAACAAGTATTTTTATTAGTACATATCAGAGACCTGCATCGAGTATGATCGATTCGGTTTGATCAGCCTCACTCAAAGCGGTCAAACTCAGCACAGCGGTTCGCTACAAAATTGTTCGATCGAGTTTCGTGCTCAAAACGAACGATCTCGATCAGTCGTTTTGATTGCTCTGCTTATTGATTGAAATTGATTTTTTGGTTCTGGTATGATGATTGGAAATGATTGTACAGAAAACCACGATCAAGTCCAATGATGCACAAAAACTCAGCCACCGATCAAGTGTGCGTTTGAATTGATTGTGATTGAACCAATCAGATCGCGAATTGCCCTGCGAATATGTATGTGCATAGTTGGTATGTACATATTTTTGTGTTTTAACGGAAACAAGATGCGATGCATAAAATTAACCATAACATTACTGCATATGTTTCTTCATTTTTAACGCTTAAAACTAAAATTCAATTAATGCTTAAAATTAATAAACAAAGGTAATGCTTAAAATATTGGGGAACACAAATTTCAAATTTTAATCACTTCTTCATTGAGATCAACAAAAACTTAAAATTAAAAGTAGGTTTATTTTCTGGTTTCAATCTTAATCACTAAAACTTTTATAAAATGAATTTAAAAACAATAAGCTATCAACTGAACATGGTCCGAGCCTATTTCTTTTTTCAATTATAATATTTTCAGCTAAACAAAAAGAACGCTCAGCGGCTGCGCTGCTGGCACGAACCACCCGGTATAACCAAACAGTATGATTGTGATCGAGCTGAATGCAAGCAGCATTCTCGATCATTCTTTGCTGCTCACCCAAGGCGTTCGATCGAGAAAAATCATGACGAAACAAGCAACAGTGATTGGAAATGAATGTTCGCTTTGAGCACGATCGCTTACGATCATTCATTTTTGTTGAAGCAAAGTTTTCCGTCACAAAAAATCTGAGTCAATGATCGGGTATGATTGAAAAAATTGTGATCGTTGCAGCTCTCTGGTACATATTATTCAAAAAGGATCGATAACGTGTTGACGACGAATCCTATCCAGGACGGCCATCAACATCAACTGATGATCAACACGTCAATAAAATAAAGAAATTGGTGCTTGGACGATTAACAGTCAGGGATCTTTCTTGCATCGTTGGGATATTGAAAGGATAATTGAAAACAATTTTAAAAGATCATTTGGGCTTCAAAAAAATGAAAGCACGATGGTTCCAAAATCACTTAATTTCTTTGAAAAACAGCGTCACTTTAAAGTATTTTGCGACTACCAGGATGTCATGAAACGTATTATTACAGCCTGGAAACAGACAATCAATCGGCTTAATAATATGGCAAAGGTGAGCTGAATCCGAAAAAAGTAAGTCCTTCGGACCGGCCAAACTGTCAACAAGGATTACTACTCGAGTGTTATGTGAATAGCTAAGCATTTAAAGGCTGTGACGGAAATGTACGTTAACAATTGTGTTGGGACCCAGAGGTATAATTTTATGAGTTGATTTAGAAGAATAAATCAGGAATTTTAAAATTATGAACAAAGTCTTACTATTTTTTGCTTATAGTAGTATACTTTTATATACCACTTACCGCTGGATGCGTCATAATAATCTTGTAATGACACGATTAAATATTGTTAAATATCTCTCGTCTAAGCATTCATTTATTCATCCGAACACACTAGTCAATGTTCTCAGAGCCTTGCTAACTTCAAAAATAGATTATGGGCTCCCCATCTATGGCAATTGCTCCAAAAGCAGTATCAACCTTTTAAATGCACCATACCATTGCGCAATACGACGAAGTCTCCGGGCCTTTCCAACCTCGCCAATAAAAACGATAATGGCTGAATCTGGTTTACCAACTATTCAAAATAGAATTATAGATTCTTCGCTCCAAATTCTTGCGAAAACGGCTGAGAACACCAACCCATTACTAAATACAACTATCACCCATGCCACGAAAAAAAGAAAAATTCCAAGAATACAATCGGCTATTTCGAGATGCTTAAGTTTCGCTGCAGAAAATAATATTTTACGTAACGCAACACGCAAATTCACCACACGACATCCTCCCTGGCTGATCAATGATAAAATCCTACAGAATAAGCTTATGTTTTTGTCCAAGCAAAACACACCAAACGAAGTCTTTCAACAAACCTTTGCTGAACTGGAATCTAATTATACAAATAATGGCTGGAAGTTATTGTTTACGGATGGCTCCAAGTCCATCGATTCCACATCGTCAGCAGTTGTCACTGCCACAGGAGAAATTATCTGCAATTGGCTTCTCCCCTCAACGAGCTCTGTATTTACCGCTGAAGGATCTGCTATCCTTCATGCAGTTAATCACGCAAAAAAGACTAAAGGAAAGTTCCTCATCTGTACAGACAGCAAATCGTGTATGTCGGCAATAACGTCTCCTTCCAATCGCAATCCCATAATAGAAATTATCAGGGACGCGGTCATTGGTGCCCCTCAGAAAATCCAAGTAATGTGGATCCCTGGCCATGCTGGTATTACAGGCAACCACTTTGCAGACCTCGCTGCAAAAAATGTAGCCAGGACTCCTGCCTTAACATCCTATGTCTCATCCAAGCAAGACATTTCTAACCTTATTAAGCAAAAAAGGCATCAAAAAAACGCAAGCGAATGGAAAACATTTAAACATCACTACGCGGTCATAAACCCAGCCAGAAATCGAATAATCTACTCGTCAACAGTTCCAACTAGCGCAATGAAGACATATACTCGATTAAGGATTGGACACACCACCATAACACACGCCCACTTACTATCGGGTAAAAGCCCATCCATTTGCCCCCTTTGCGAGGACACCGCTTCTATCAAACACTTACTCACACTCTGTCCGATGCTCCACTCAACAGCCCACAACTCTGGCAACATTGATCTCATAAAACTACTAAGTGAACCTTCAGAAAAAAACGTTATGATTGTATATAGATTCTTAAAAACCAACGATTTGTTAAAATATATTTAAGCAACTTACATCTTTACTAACCCTTAGCAAATAGAATTTTTACCTAGTCATAATTACAAGGCGGCTGAAGGCCTCGTAGCCAGTGCTGCGTTTATGTTTTTATATAATAAAACTCTTTTGTTATATGAATTATTATAAAATAAAAAAAAAAAAATCTTGTAATGAGTAACCACATCGGCACTCTCGTTATGCAGTTCCAAATGGTTAATGCACATACGTTGGTTTTCCTCGAGCCGTGCTACCAAACGCTTGGGTTAAAGGTGAATTGAACTAGAGTCTAGAGTTGGTACGACCTAACAGCTGTTTGCTGTGGTAAGAGGCAAAAGTTTCATAGCTTTGTTGGTTTGGTGGTGCTATGTCCGCTACTAGTCTGTGACAGGGATAGCGAGAAAGTTTTACTGCGCTGTGCACCGATGTGTTTGGTTCCTTCTTCTCTTCCAATATTCCTTTCAGATATTTAACTGTTAAAGCCCAACTTAGTTAACAAATTAAAAAAGAACTGGAAAATTGTAATTTAAATTTCCCGGGTAAATAATTGAAAAAATTTATTATCCGAAGTTGGTAGGACTAATCTTAATTACATGCTATGCCAAATATGAGCGCGACCTGTCAACCAATTATTTACAGCAGCTGCTTAACGCGGTACCTCTTTGTAGTCCGTTGCATTTTTTTAGTTTAAATTCGGTAAAAATCGTGGCTCGATGTGATGGCATTTTCATCGTGTAAAGTCCATGAATTGTTCTTCCACAATTACGCCCGTTTTTGACGGATGTTCTCACACAAACGCTTCAATACGGCTAAATAGAACTTCTTATTACCCGACAGTCGCTCTGAAAAGTTTCATGATGCACCAAACCACTAATATCTAAAAAAGCAATGAGCATCAGCTTGATTTTTGAGCGGACTTGGTGTTTTTTTTTTCCATTTCGCTGTTTGTCGACTTGTTGACATGCCAAACTCATAATCCCATGTCCCATCGTTCCTCTCCATGAGTTGCTCTCCATGAATATGGGATCGGAATTCGCACGATCGAGCACTTTGGACCAGTTTACGGTACACTTTTTGAAAAAAAAGTCATCTTTACCAGTTGAGTCGAACAAGAACGCTTTTCATACATTCAAATGTGTACCGATTTAAACAGCTGCTGTTAATAATCTGATTGACAAATAGCGCTCATATTTGGCATAATCAGTAAAAATAGTTTTACCAACTTAACAAAGTATCATTTAACCGGGAATTTTCGAGGTGCTTTTTTCACAATGTATAAATATCACTACATATTATAAAACAAAGTCACTTTTTCTGTCCTTATGTCCCCTTAAATGTTTAAATCTTGAAAACTAAGCAACTGATTTTGATGCGGTTTTTTAAATAGATAGATTGCTTGAAGAGAAAGGTTTATGTCATTATAATGTGAAGAAATATATAAAGGGGGCGTGGCACTCGAACATAATCTGGTAAAAAAACATACATTTTTTGTTTACACAGCCATACATCATAAAAGAATCCACCGATTAAAATGACTTGTATTTAAACTTTGAAATATTTACTTTCGTTCTGCATCAAAAAAAAATAGTTGATTAATTTCTTATTTAACCAAAATTGTTTAAACAAGAGCAGCACTTTTTCCAAAAAAACTGTTTGTGCGTTTGTTCGCTGTCAACCGAATGAAACATTAGGAGTTATGTGGGAATCTCACCCTACTTCATTCGTGTTGAATTAGATCGCATGGTGAGAGAACTCGGTACGTACACGTATAAGTAAGTACATATGTACGAATCTCTCGCATCTAATGTTGCTAAAAATCCAATCAGATTCTGTGACACCATTTAAAATCAGAATTGGTTTTCAATTCTGACAGCTAGGCAATTCTGTCTTGGATTTCACAACACCCCTGATTATATGTACATTAAATATTTTCAGTGAAATACACCGCTCTGTTCACGTTCAATAATTAAAATACAGTTTTTGAATAGTTTTTATTGATTCGGAGCGCGTTAAATTTGCTATCGATTCTAACGACTACACCCGCAATAACATTTTTTGTCATTTACTTAATATGAATATTTTTGAAGATATTACATCAGTAATTTTCTTATGTTTCTAAATGATAAGTATTTACATATTTATTACTGCGGCACATATTAATAATATGGCAATTTGTGCATAGTTAATCATACATATAAAAATTTTGTACTGAAATTATAAAGTCATGTCTGGAAGACGTCGTCGTTCGGACATACATAGGTCGAAGTACAGTGAACGCCAGAAGAATACGTTCAGCAAGAGATGAAGAATCGTCAACGGAACGTGAGGCTCGCCTTAGTCAGGCTCGGGATGGATATAGAGCTGAGATAGAGAGAGAATCTTCAGTAGAGCGTGAGGTTCGCCACACCCGGGATCGAGATAGGCATACGGTTCAGAGAGCCAGAGAATCGTCAGTAGAGCGTGAGGCCCGATTCAGTCAGCTTCGGGATAGATATAGAGCTGAGAGAGAGAGAGAGAATCTTCAGTAGAGCGTAAGGATCGCCGCACCCGAGATAGACATCGAATACAGAGAGCCAGAGAATCATCAGCACGAGTTACTAATTCATGGGTAAGTAAAGAAAATTCTGCCCTGAACTACGATCCTTTGATTTCTTACAAGGACGATCATATAGTATCAATAGGTACTATGTCAGTAGTGTGTGAACATTGCTTGGCATTGAAATTCAAGGACGAATCGAAAGGCATTTATTGCTTACAAGGAAAAGTCAAATTAGAAGAAATTCTCCCTCCACCTGAACCACTTCACTCTCTTCTTACGGGTGATCATCAGAAATCTAAACAATTCATGGGCAATATACGCCGTTACAATAATGCATTTCAAATGACCTCTTTTAAGAGTACGCAAGTAGTTGAGCTTGCTACCACTTCGACCCGATAATCACAAATTTCTGCAAATATATTTTATTGCAGATCCAGATACACAAGCATCTACGCGGTGTTCAAGTGTTGCACAGCCAATTGATAGAGATTTGATTAGATCTCTCCAAGATATGTTACATTCTCATAATTGCTACATACAGTCTTTCAAAATGTGATTGAGAGTGTTCCAGCAGATACTCCAGACTTTAATGTCGTAATCTATGCAAAAAAAGTTCCTGTTGGAGAATATAGAGGACGATACAATGCGCCTTCCACGAGCGAAGTAGCAGTGGTGATAGCCGGACAGCAATTTGACAAAAGAGATATTGTATTGCATAGTCGTGATGATAATTTGAAAAAAATTTCAGAGTTACACAGATCTTATGACAGCTTACAATGTCCTTTGATGCTATGTCGTGGTTGACCCAATCAGTGGTACACCTCTGCGTAAAACAGTGTCATGTATGAACTACTATTTCTACCGTATAATGACAAGACGTAAAGATTTCAACACTTTGCTTAGATATGGAATGCTAACATACCAATACTTGGTAGATCAATATGCGAAAACTGAATCTGAGAGATTGGCCTACATCCGTAATAATCAAACTAAATTGAGAGCCGAAAATTACGTTCATCTTCAGGATGCTTTACAGGCAAATGAACACCACAACGGCATTGGGTACTATACTACCTTTATCATTCACAGATGGACCTAGAACTATGGCAAACCTGATTTATTTATAACTGCAACATGTAATCCAAATTGGCCGGAAATCAAAGAGAAAATTAACACCAATTTAAATCCACAAGACAGATACGATATAGTTAACAGAGTCTTCCATTTAATAGTACAGAAACTCTTGCACCTCATTAGCAAGTCTCATATATTCGGTCCGCCGCGCTGTCATATGTACACAATAGAATGGCAGAAGCGTGGCTTACCACATGTACACCTGCTGGTGTGGTTAGTGAACAAAATTAGACCAAACCTAATTGACAGGGTTATTTCAGCTGAATTACCGGATAAAGATGAAGAACCTATCCTGTACGAAATCGTTAAGAAAGATTCTAAATGCAGCAAAAAATTTCCGAAGTCGTTCCAAACTCAAACAAGTACTAGCGATGACGGATATCCCAAATATCGTCGACGATCGCCAGAGCAGGGTGGGCAAATTGCTACCGTCAAAAACAATGATATTGATAACCGATGGATCATTCCCTATAATCCGCTCCTTTTGAAAATTTTTGATGCCCACATCAACGTGGAGTTGTGCAATTCAATAAAGTCAATCCAATATGTTACTAAGTACATTAATAAAGGCAGTGATCAAGCCACTTTCAGCATACAATCACCAAATGAAGTGGAAATATATCAGTCTAGACGTTACATCTGCAGTTCTGAAGCTGTATGGAGGATTTTATCATTCGTAGTGCACGACCGGTCTTCCACAATTGTCCACCTTGCAGTTCATTTAAAAAATGGACAAAGAGTACATTTCACTGAGAACAATATACAAGAAGTTGTTAATAACCCGCGGGATACAACACTGACAGCATTCTTCAAGTTATGTGCTCAAGATGATTTCGCGAAAATACTGACATATGACAGAGTTCCAAGTTACTATACATAGAACCAGAGTTCTAAAACTTTTCAACGGCGAAAACAAGGTACTGCGGTTGATGGTTTAACCGGAGTAAAAAAAACGGATGCTCTTGGCAGAGTCTACGTGATTCATCCCAACAACAGCGAATGCTTTTATCTGAGAATGTTACTTCATATTGTAAAAGGCCCGACATCCTTTGCTCACCTTAGAATTGTACAAGGTGTTGTTTACAATACTTATCAAGCAGCATGCGAAGCTATGGGGCTCTTGGAAGACGATTCTCACTGGGAAAACACATTATCAGAAGCAGCTGTTTGTAGTTCAGCTACATCATTAAAATATTTATTTGCCGTCATAGTGGTGTTTTGTCAAGTAACTGATTCTGTCAATCTATGGCATAAATTTCAAGAAAATATGGCCAGTGATATTCTGATTCGGCGACGGCGAGAGTTAAACTCAGATGATGTACAATATGATCAAAACATATTTGAGGAAGAATTATTTGAATTAAACAAAGTAGTGCAACTACTTTCGGGTAAATCGATCAAGGATTTTGGGCTGCCAATGCCAGCTAATACTACTAACTCAGATTTAACTAACAGTGCCAAATACACAAGAGAAACATCATACGATCAAACGAGACTTTTACAAAATATAGCTCAAGATGAGCCACGATTAAACAGCGATCAGAAAAAAGTATTCAATGCATTACTATCAACAATTGATAACAATGAAGCGAAATTGTTTTTCCTTGATGCCCCAGGAGGCACAGGAAAAACCTTTTTAATCAATCTGCTTTTAAAAAAAGTGAGATCCACCGGAAAAATTGCGTTAGCTGTTGCGTCATCCGGCATTGCCGCTACGCTTTTGGAAGGAGGCCGAACCGCACACTCTACATTCAAGCTCTCGCTGAAAATCGCCACCAATGATGATAACAGCGTCTGTAGTGTTTCTAAACAGAGCAATAAAGGAAAATTGATGCGTGACTGTTCATTAATAGTCTGGGACGAAGCTACCATGTCAAACAAGACGTCTGTGGAAGCACTGGATAGGACAATGCGCGATTTGCGCAACAAAAATTCACCTATGGGTGGATGTACAATTCTGTTCTCAGGAGATTTCCGTCAAATCCTAGCAGTCCTCGAGGAACAAGAGCTGACGAAATAAGTGCTTCCCTAAAAAGGTCCAACCTTTGCTCACATGTCAATAAATTAGAGCTTAAAACTAATATGAGGGTTTCGTCATCTTCACGTGAGAACAGGCTATTTCCAGAGATGCTGCTAAACGTTGGCAATGGAGAGTTAACACAAAGTGAGGGAAGGATTAACCTAGAAAACCTTTGTGTTTTGATAGACAACATCCAAGAGTTAGTCAACAATGCCTATCCTGACATTGATAACATAAGATATAAGACAATATTTTGGTTTAAAGAAAGAGCTATTCTGTCACCAACTAACGAACAAGTAGATAAAGTAAATAACTTGATTAGTTGAAAGGTTGATGCGCCGACGAAAATATACTACTCGGTCGATACTGTTCTCGATTTGGAAGAAGCTGTTCATTTTCCTTCAGAATTTCTAAACTCTTTGAACCCGTCTGGACTCCCTCCTCACAAAATGGTGTCGAAAGTAGGTTGTCCTGTTATTTTATTAAGAAACCTGAATCCACCTAAACTTTGCAATGGTACGCGTTTGCTGGTAAAATCACTGAAAACTTTCATAATAGAGTGCACAATACTCACAGGATGTGGTACCGGAGAAGATGTATTGATTCCCCGAATCCCTATGATACCATCGGATTTACCATTCCAATTTAAACGTTTACAATTTCCGGTAAAGACATCTTTTGTAATGACCATTAATAAATCGCAGGGTCAAACCTTCAACGTTGCAGGCTTAGATTTGAACGTTGACTGTTTTTCACATGGCCAACTGTATACTCGTAGTAACCTCAAGAAAAAACATGTTTGTATTGTCTAATGACTAGAAAGCTGTGAACATTGTATATAAAAACATTCTGTAATATATTAATTGTTGTTGTAAAAATAAAATAAATATGTAAAAATGCAAAAAAATGTAGGGTATGAATTTAGATATTCCAAAGATAGCAAGGAAATCTTCATGGTATAAAGAAAGTGGAACTGTTTTACTCCAAATGTAACGCGTGCGGGCCACGGGCAGTAATGAATAAATCAAAACTACGGGATCGATTTTAATCATTTTTTCAGTGAGTGACATAGGCCTTATATTTTATTTCCGTGCGAAGCCGGGGCGGGTTGCTAGTGTAATATATAGTACATATAATACAATTTTATGTAAAGGAATATGTGTGTCTTAAAAAAGTAATTATCTTGATCTAACTTATTAACCTTCTTTAAGTATAGTTTTAGAATTTCGTATGGCTCTGACGTAATACAAACACACCGAAATTAATAGTTAATTTATTAAAAATTGTTTTATTTATTTATTTTTGCCTATTATCTCCGATTTTGCACTAATCTATAAAGTCTTAAATCTTCTTAACTATCAACGCCTCCCACTGTTTGCAGTTAGAGGCAGATGGAATACTCGTGAAACTCAAAAATCTGCGCATAATAAGCTCAAAAGCTGCTTCAAGACAAACGCCAAAAATATTGCAAATATAATACAAACACTGACTATAGTTACATATATGTACAGTTATATATATAAGTAAGGTTTTCCTAATTCAATAAATCAATAGCGACTATCGGTCGGAGGAATAAAAAGCGTCTTATTTTTTTACCAATAAATGGCGAAAATTTGTGCAAAAAATGAGATTTTTGGTTCAAAGTCTGAGAAAAAAAGAAAAATTTTACTATTTTTTTATTTCCTGCGTTCAAAATCGAAATTTTGATATGTACTATGCTAACGAAATAAGCTTAGTTTTTTAATTTTAAATGAACCAATAATAAGTTATGTTGTCCACGGCGAGAGCACTTTTTTGTGGGACACCCAGGGAAGTGAGGTCTCAACGACTGAATTTTCAACATTTTTGTATCGAAATTTCAGGAGATATTGTTCAAATATGTACCTTTGATATAATATATTATATTTTTCAAATATATGATTGCCTATATTTAAAAAAACGTAAATATACCTCTTTTGTTGTACCTCTGAAACCAACCTAACTCCTTGTAAGTTAAAAAATTTCAAACGGATACAGCAATAGAAGTGAGAAGTGTCACTTCACAAGTTATTAATTATGTTTTAATTACTGTTGACAAACGATAATTACTGTGAAACAATAATGAGTTTTAACTACAGATCATTTAACTAGAAGCGTGTCTCTAATTTGGTAAAGTAAATATATTTGTATAGAAATAAATGTCTTTTAGTTATTCTACATCTGCATAATTTGTGCACAATTCCATTTTCCGAAATTCATTCAGCGGGGTATTTTTGTTAATAAATATGGCAAATTGTCAGCACCAGATGTTTGCTTTTTATTATCCACAGCAGGTTCAGAGGCAAATATTAAAATATATGACAGATTAAGT
The DNA here is from genome assembly GCA_037783105.1 of Bactrocera zonata. Lineage (NCBI taxonomy): Eukaryota > Metazoa > Arthropoda > Insecta > Diptera > Tephritidae > Bactrocera > Bactrocera zonata. The sequence goes on along the minus strand of JBAWJQ010005308.1, from coordinate 476,236 downwards.
GAGTGGTATGACTAATGTGATAGTAATAAATTCGACTATTTTTGACAACATGTTAGAATATGTATTTTTGTTTTTGGTTTTTGTTAGCATATTTAACTCAAATACGTTATGTAATTTTTAAGAGTTTAGATGTTTTGCCGTTTTAATATTTTTCACCGGATTTAGTTGAGGGAAAGGTGGCAAGAAATATTGAATCTTCTGGAAATAAAATGCGAAAAAAAAATATTCTTAAAAAAATTTCATCTGAATGGATCTTAGTTCTCTCCAGTGGGTTAGTGCGTATGAGTAACATTTGCACTCTATAACTTTCATATATCAATGTGCATAGATTTTTTATGGTTAATTATATTTTAATCAATTTATTTTATTTCAAATATATACTTCCAGTATTTCTTAGTAGTTTCTCAATTAAATTTTAAATTCTTTTCAGTCTAATATTCTAAAAATTTAAAAACTGAAACATATTTCTGGATTTTGACAATCAAAACCTAATTGGTTTTGATTTCTTATCTCTAATTTTAAATGGGCTAAAGTATGCGCATATATTTATTGGTACCAATATAGGTAAAAAAAATGCAGAATGAGTTAATGGGTCAGTAAGATAATTTTTTTGCATTTTTTGTTCCCTTATACCCTTCGAATTAATGTAGAAATCCACTTTACAATTGGAAAGTTTCGAAAAAAGCCCAAAAATAGTAATACTGCTCGACGCTCGGAGCACTTGGAGTGCAAACCTCAAACTTTTAAAACTTTTTTCTCAAAACACCTTTTTTTAAACTGGCGGACATGATTCCGGTCGAACTACTTAACAGATTTAATTTTTTCTTTGAAATCTTCCCAAAATGCCTGGCCCCTGCTAGATACTTAATTAATTATTATTGACACTGTTATGTAACTTTTTTATTCATCAATATTTTTTTATGATTTTAGTAGGGACGATAATCATTCAAGTACTTTTTAAGAATAAATTGATCCAAACATGAGAAATCGTGCCGCCAGTGAAAAACCGTATTTCAGATGTCATCAAACAATTGCGAAACAATTAGTTTATACACTCTACGATATACCTTATGATAAAATGAGCTTCAGTCCCCTGTCCCACACAACATATAACAAACACCGAATACCTAACCACAGCAGTAATCCCGCATTCAGAACACTCTACACTCACGGCATTAAAATATACGTCACCAACACGCTTCATTCACCACACTCATCTCGACACCACCTATAATCCACATCACATATAACTACAGTACCATTGCATTTTTCACCACAACCAAAAGGGAACAAAAGGGGCGGAGAAATAAGTTCGCCACTTCTTTTTTGCGATCCGCTAACGACAGCCGTGCGATTCACCCCGAGCTCCAACGTATACTTTATTCAAATATCCAGTTAGAAAAAAAAGGAATCCGTATTAAACATTTATATTAAAATTCTAGACTTTAAAGTTGTGTTAAACATCTAAACTCCTATTTTTAATAAAACCACTTGTAAAATTTCTTTGCGGAATTATGTGTTGCTTTTTTTCTTATAATTTTCCGAACGGTGAGTGTGAGGAAATTCCTCGAAAGAAACAATATGTGAAAAAAGTTCTATTGTAGAATAAAAATTTGTATGAAAAAAAATTACAAAAAAACAGCCAATTTACCCTGCTGACCCCTTAAAATTATTTTCACTATATTGTATTTTAATTACATAAGAAATTTTAAAATATTTTGATAAGCAAAAATTGTATACAACGTTTACAATATGGTGAACAAATATACACACATTATGCTAAAAACCTAAATTTTTTATAAAAAATAATTTATGCAGCAATTTTATTACTATTAAAACTCCACCCGCGGCGTTTCGCGCCATAGGCGTGCTGGAAAATAATTTATTTACGAAATTGCCGACTCTATTTGCCGATTTGTGTAAATATTTTTACGTGTTCACAGTCGAACAATCAAAAATACTGGAAAAGTGCCAGCCATACAGGTGTGCACCTGAGGGGGTGTAACTAATTGAGGGAATACGTGCAAGGCATACAAGCAAATAAATTTTTGCACAAAGTAATGTGGGAGATGCTGTAAAAAATCACTTTATTGTTATAGAGAAACAGTAAAAGCCATGTGGAAACTTTTTATGATTACCAATTATTGTACAATTTTGCGTTTGGCGGCTTTCTAGAAGTCATGCAGCGAATTGTAAGTGAAAATATATATTGTGTTGAATATATGTACTCGTATATGAAAGAGTTCTGCTTTATTGACAGAAATAACTACCTAAGTATATAAACGTGTTAGAAAAAAGAAAAAATCACACGGTGATAAATCTGGTAAATGCGGTGGTTGGAATGAAACAAGAAACCGTCTCATACCCAAAAGTTCCACAAAAATATTCGAACGGATTCAATAATGATGTCTCTTTGCATTTCTACAGTAATTCCCTGACGATTTTTAAACACAATTTTTTAATTTTTTAATCAGTTGAGGATGTCTTTCAGAACAAGGCATGTCTTCAACGACCTCTCGACCACATTTGCACCATAAGTAGGATTTGTTTTTGTTTTTTTTTTTAATAAAACTGAATCATCGTACCAATATTCGCAACGATTCAACGCACGAAATTTAGCTAGAAATACAAAATGTGAGAAATTACAATTTTCGTGTGCTTCTTTGTGTATTACTAGTAAATACCTTATGAAGCGATTTATTTACTTCTGGTGATAATGAGGAACCAACTGTGTGTTGAAAACCAACTTTGCGCTGTATTTAGAATGTAGCCATGCATTGAGTTTTCGACATCACGTAAATGTAAAAGCACATTTGGCGATTTTACCCAAATCCATTGGCTATGCAGATTTTCCGTAAAGGAGCACTTTCGCCGGTGAAACAAGAACAATAATACTAATAATGTAATCATGTACTATATCAGATGTAATAACAGGATATCTACCCTTAAGAATACTTATCAAAGTGCCGTGAGAGCTCTAATACCAGAAGTTGGATACCTGGACCAGATAATTTGTGAGCTAATTTTCAGTCTTTTTATCAGAGCTTTTATTTCTAGTAACCGACGATATGCATACTAACGTCATAAATTGTTGATAAAGCAGATCAGATTTAATTCAAAAGAGAAGAAAATAGAGATAGAAATTTTTAGAAGAGTAATAGCACAAAATATAATGTGTTAAACGTCATTAATGGGAGCGCTACGCTCAAATCCTATAATTTAAAAGAAAAATAAAAATGAACAAAAGTTGAAAGCGTTCAAGTTAGTGGCAACTGCAAACACGGCAAATATTTTGTTACACACATATGCCCAAATAGATAGGAACTTTCAATCATACACATGCCACATGAATCTAACTGACACACAGCCTTCCGCAGTTGGCAACTTTACACACCAATGAGTGCATGAATAGGCGAATGAGCCCTGAAAACCACGGCTACCCGTTTGTGACAAATATTCCAATACAACTACACATTTTTTTCTCTATACACTAACACCAACGCACATTTTCGGGTTATTTTTTGTTTACCTAAATGCGATGAAAAAAAAGTTTGTTTGATACGCTGAACACAATGGTCGCGACAGGCGACAAGCGACATCTGTCAAATATTGAAGTACACACGTTCTTATGGACACTATTACTTTGACAGCTGCACGACTACACGACGGTAGGCCGACAGTTGTCGTTCTCGCTAACTTCAATATTCTCCTATATTAGCCAACGACAGTAGGACGACAGTAGGCTTGACAGTAGAATGGAAGATAGAGAGATGAAGAAGAGTGGTGATGCCACTAATATGTAAAATGTAAAATTATTCAGAGCTCTTACAAACTTGACGTTATTTTACAAATAAAAGCATAAAATAGCTCTATTATAGTTTTTTTTATCATTTGTAATAACAATTTATAATTTAAACCAAAAATGTATACCAATTTACTTATTTTTTGCAAAAAAAATTTCACTTTGAACAAAATATTAAAATTTCATTGAAGTTCAAGGTATTAGTATGGCCACAACGAAATTGTGTACATGGGCCATTCCATCAATTGGCGACATGGTTTTGTACCCGTGGTTCTCCGATTTTGACCAAACTTTAGAATATCATAATATAAACCAATAGAAGAATATCTGTTAACTTTTCATTGGTCAAAGTTGCTCCGTTGTTTTTTGACGCGCACTTTAAATTGAGATCAAACAAAAAAATGACTTTTTCTTTTATTTTTTAACGACCTCAAAATTGAGTGAAAAAATTTTTAAGTTATCCAATTTTATGTAAAAAAATCTCAGCTTTCTGATAAAAATACTTTCAAAATCCACAAAAATTTTCAAAATCCAAAAAAAACATTTTCTTTCCAAAAACCTGGTTTTTTGTGCTTTTCCCCCAACTATTTTTCAAAATTGACCTTTCCATTCGATTCCTCGTTAAATTCTACATGAGAATCAGTGTTCAAAAATATGGGACTCTGATCCCATGAACAGGAAAAAAAAATGCAAAGTTGTCGCTCAAAATCCGAAAAAAAACATTATTTTCTCAAAAATCCGTTTTTTTGTGCTTTTCCACCAACTTTTTTTCAAAATTGACTTTTCCATTCAATTCCTCGTTAAGTTTTACATAAGAATCAGTGTTCAAAAATATGGGACTCTGATCCCATGAACAGGAAAAAAAATGCAAAGTTGTCGCTCAAAATCCGAAAGAAAAACATTATTTTCTCAAAAATCCGTTTTTTTGTGCTTTTCCACCAACTTTTTTTCAAAATTGACTTTTCCATTCAATTCCTCGTTAAGTTTTACATAAGAATCAGTGTTCAAAAATATGGGACTCTGATCCCATGAACAGAAAAAAAAAAATGCAAAGTTATCGCTCAAAATCCAAAAAAAAAAACATTATTTTCCCAAAAATCCGGTTTTTTGTGCTTTTCCACCATTTTTTTTTCAAAATTGACTTTTCCATTCGATTCCTCGTTAAATTTTACATAAGAATCAGTGTTCAAAAATATGGGACTCTGATCCCATGAACAGGAAAAAAAATGCAAAGTTGTCGCTCAAAATCCGAAAAAAAAACATTATTTTCTCAAAAATCCGTTTTTTTGTGCTTTTCCACCAACTTTTTTTCAAAATTGACTTTTCCATTCGATTCCTCGTTAAATTTTACATAAGAATCAGTGTTCAAAAATATGCGACTCTAATCCCATAAACAGCAAAAAAACTTCAAAGTTGTCGCTATACCGCGCAATGTGTTCGCTTAGAAGGTTGTGTGAAAGAGGTAAATGTGTAAATTGTATTCTTAGACTTGAATTAAGAAGAAATCACTGTCTTCATTCATAAAAATATGCGCCGTATAGCGACAACTTTGTATTTTTTTTGCTGTTCATGGGATCAGAGTCCCATATTTTTGAACACTGATTCTTACGTAAAATTTAACGAGGAATCGAATGGAAAAGTCAATTTTGAAAAAAAGTTGGTGGAAAAGCACAAAAAACCGGATTTTTGGGAAAATAATGTTTTTTTTTTGGATTTTGAGCGACAACTTTGCATTTTTTTTTTTGCTGTTCATGGGATCAGAGTCCCATATTTTTGAACACTGATTCTTATGTAAAATTTAACGAGGAATCGAATGGAAAGGTCAATTTTGAAAAATAGTTGGGGGAAAAGCACAAAAAACCGGGTTTTTGGAAAAAAAAAAATGTTTTTTTGGATATTGAAATTTTTTTTGGATTTTGAAAGTATTTTTATCAGAAAGCTGAGATTTTTTTACATAAGATTGGATAACTTAAAAATTTTTTTCACTAAATTTTGAGGTCGTTAAAAAATAAAAGAAAAAGTCATTTTTTTGTTTGATCTCAATTTAAAGTGCGCGCCAAAAAACAACGGAGCAACTTTGACCACTAAAAAGTTAACAGATATTCTTCTATTGGTTTATATTATGATATTCTAAAGTTTGTTCAAAATCGTAGAACCACGGGTACAAAAACCATGTCGCCAATTGAAGAGGGAAGCGAGACGCATTTGTAGACAGAAAAAGAAAGAGGCCGAAATGCGTGAGTACAAAGAGCTTGATAAGCTGGCCGAGAGGGGTAATGCTCGAAAATTCTACGAAAAGATGCGGCGGCTTACAGAAGGTTTCAAGACCGGAGCATACTCTTGTAGAACCCCCCAAGGTGATCTAGCCACCGATGCCCAGAGCATACTTAAATTATGGAGGGAACACTTCTCCAGCCTGCTGAATGGCAGTGAACACACAACACCAGGAGAAAACGAACCCGATACCCCAATCGATGACGATGGAGCAGATGTTCCATTGCCCGACCATGAAGAAGTTCGAATAGCAATTGCCCGTCTGAAAAACAACAAAGCGGCAGGGGCCGACGGATTGCCGGCCGAGCTATTCAAACACGGCGGCGAAGAACTGGTAAGGAGCATGCATCAGCTTCTTTGTAAAATATGGTCGGACGAAAGTATGCCCAACGATTGGAATTTAAGTGTGCTATGCCCAATCCATAAAAAAGGAGACCCCACAATCTGCGCCAACTACCGTGGGATTAGCCTCCTCAACATCGCATATAAGGTTCTGTCGAGCGTATTGTGTGAAAGATTAAAGCCCACCGTCAACAAACTGATTGGACCTTATCAGTGTGGCTTCAGACCTGGTAAATCAACAACCGACCAGATATTCACCATGCGCCAAATCTTGGAAAAGACCCGTGAAAGGAGAATCGACACTCACCACCTATTCGTCGATTTCAAATCTGCTTTCGACAGCACGAAAAGGAGCTGCCTTTATGCCGCGATGTCTGAATTTGGTATCCCCGAAAAACTAATACGGCTGTGTAAACTGACGCTGAGCAACACTCAAAGCTCCGTCAGGATCGGGAAGGACCTCTCCGAGCCGTTCGATACCAAACGAGGTTTCAGACAAGGCGACTCCCTATCGTGTGACTTTTTCAATCTGCTGCTGGAGAAAATTATTCGAGCTGCAGAACTTAATCGAGCCGGTACAATCTTTTACAAGAGTGTACAGCTGCTGACGTATGCCGATGATATTGATATCATCGGCCTCAACACCCGCGCCGTTAGTTCTGCTTTCTCCAGACTGAACAAGGAAGCAACTCAAATGGGTCTGGCAGTGAACGAGGGCAAGACGAAATATCTCCTGTCATCAAACAAACAGTCGTCGCACTCGCGACTTGGCTCCCACGTCACTGTTGACAGTCATAACTTTGAAGTTGTAGATAATTTCGTCTATTTAGAAACCAGCATTAACACCACCAACAATGTCAGCCTGGAAATCCAACGCAGGATTACTCTTGCCAACAGGTGCTACTTCGGACTGAGTAGGCAATTGAAAAGTAAAGTCCTCTCTCGACGAACAAAAACCAAACTCTATAAGTCGCTCATTATACCCGTCCTGCTATATGGTGCAGAGGCTTGGACGATGACAACAACCGATGAGGCGACGTTGCGAGTTTTCGAGAGAAAAGTTCTGCGAAAGATTTATGGTCCTTTGCGCGTTGGCCACGGCGAATATCGCATTCGATGGAACGATGAGCTGTATGAGATATACGACGACATTGACATAGTTCAGCGAATTAAAAGACAGCGGCTACGCTGGCTAGGTCATGTTGTCCGGATGGATGAAAACACTCCAGCTCTGAAAGTATTCGACGCAGTACCCGCCGCGGGAAGCAGAGGAAGAGGAAGACCTCCACTCCGTTGGAAGGACCAAGTGGAGAGGGACCTGGCTTCGCTTGGAATATCCAATTGGCGCCACGTAGCGAAGAGAAAAAACGACTGGCGCGCTGTTGTTGACTCGGCGATAATCGCATAAGCGGTGTCTACGCCAGTAAAGAATTGATGGAATGGTCCACATGCAAAATGGACAGCTGTGTTGTCTTGTGTACATGCGTTCATGTAGTAGGATGCACAACGCCGTTTTCAGTTCACTGTCGTGATGCCATGTCGTGTCGAAAGCATTGTATTCAGTATATCAATTCTTGATTTATTTGAATGAGTGCGAAGGAGAAAACATAATTGTCAATAGTGAAAAAAGAAAATCCCAAAAGGGTAATAAAAGAAACGATTGAAAGACGCATTTCGTTCGTGATCGTACCATCGTAAAGGAGGCTCGTACAAAAAGAAGGTAAATAAATGAATTTTATGTGATTTTTTAACAATATTTTGAAAATAATTATTTCATTTATTTTTATAGCATTGGAAATCAGGACTGAATTGGCAGTAGCAGCAGTAGCTATATCATCAGAAGCGGCAAATATCAATTGTTAAGTAAGTATGTGAAAAAAGTGTGTGTACTTTAAAATTGGAATTGAAATACATACATATGTACATATGTATATTTATTTTTGCGTATTATCTTGGACTGCTTGGACTTAACAATTGATATTTGCCGCTTCTGACGATATAGCTGCTGCTGCTACTGCCATTTCAGTTCTGAATTGTACATATGTATGTATTCTATGCGTTTAAGGCGGCCTGCGCAATCCAATATAATATGTGAAAACTAATGTTTGTTTTATATTTTAAATGATCAAATAATATTTATCTTTTCCTTCAGATGTTATTATTATTTTTATTTACTTATTCTTTATTTTCAGATTTTATCACTATATTTAATTAATCTTTGCTTGCAGCATAAATTCTATTTGTATTTAATGTATTTTATTTTTTCAGATAATCTTTTCTTTCAGATATTATTATAATTTTATACAATTAATCTTTCTTTTTCTTTTTGATATTACAAATTCAATGTAATTATTATTTGTTTTCAGGTATTTGTCTTTTACAATCTTTTTCGACTCTTTTATTTTCAGCTATTAATAACCCTTTCTTTAATTAATCTTTTTCAAGATGAAATTATTATTGTAAATTAAATATATTGAAGAAATGTAAATATCTATTAAAAGTAACAAGAATAATAATTTAAAAATTAAAAAGTTTCCTTGAAATTTTAATACACTTTTTAAAGTATAAATCAAAAAATGCAACCCTGCATCATCTGTTTAAAATGCAACCCTGCATCAGCCGTCGATATTAGAGCAGGACAAATACATTTTTTTATATGACACTGCTGATTGAGCGCAACAGAGATGTATGATCACATGTACGTGTGAGGGGAAAATACGGTAAAATATTCGTTTGGCCTAAAACAAACTCTATATGTTTACCCCCACGTTTACCACCATGTCGTCAGTCGTTTCTTCTCTTCGCTACGTGGCGCCAATTGGATACTCCAAGCGAAGCCAGGTCCCTCTCCACTTGGTCCTTCCAACGGAGTGGAGGTCTTCCTCTTCCTCTGCTTCCCGCGGCGGGTACTGCGTCGAATACTTTCAGAGCTGGAGTGTTTTCATCCATTCGGACAACATGACCTAGCCAGCGTAGCCGCTGTCTTTTAATTCGCTGAACTATGTCAATGTCGTCGTATATCTCGTACAGCTCATCGTTCCATCGAATGCGATATTCGCCGTGGCCAACGCGCAAAGAACCATAAATCTTTCGCAGAACCTTTCTCTCGAAAACTCGCAAAGTCGACTCATCCGTTGTTGACATCGTCCAAGCCTCTGCACCATATAGCAGGACGGGAATTATGAGTGACTTATAGAGTTTGGTTTTTGTTTGTCGAGACAGGACTTTGCTTCTCAATTGCCTACTTAGTCCAAAGTAGCACCTGTTGGCAAGAGTTATCCTGCGTTGGATTTCTAGGCTGACATTGTTGGTGGTGTTTACGCTGGTTCCAAGATAGACGAAATTATCTACAACTTCAAAGTTATGACTGTCAACAGTGACGTGAGTGCCAAGTCGCGAGTGCGACGACTGTTTGTTTGATGACAAGAGATATCGTCTTGCCCTCGTTCACTGCAGGACCCATTTCTTTTGCTTCCTTGTCCAGTCTGGAGAAAGCAGAACTAACGGCGCGGGTGTTGAGGCCGATGATATCAATATCATCGTCATACGCCAGCAGTTGTACACTCTTATAGAAGATGGTACCTTCTCTGTTGAGTCCTGCAGCTCGAACTATTTTCTCCAGAAGCAGGTTGAAAAAGTCGCACGATAGGGAATCGCCTTGTCTGAAACCTCGTTTAGTATCGAACGGCTCGGAGAGGTCCTTCCCGATTCTGACGGAGCTTTTCGTGTTGCTCAACGTCAGTTTACACAGCCGTATTAGTTTTGCGAGGATACCAAATTCAGACACCGCGGCATAAAGGCAGCTCCTTTTCGTGCTGTCGAAAGCAGCTTTGAAATCGACGAAGAGGTGGTGTGTGTCGATTCTCCTTTCACGGGTCTTTTCCAAGATTTGGCGCATGGTGAATATCTGGTCGGTTGTTGATTTACCAGGTCTAAAGCCACACTGATAAGGTCCAATCAGTTTGTTGACGGTGGGTTTTAATCTTTCACACAATACGCTCGACAGAACCTTATATGCGATGTTGAGGAGGCTAATCCCACGGTAGTTGGCGCAGATTGTGGGGTCTCCTTTTTTATGGATTGGGCATAGCACACTTAAATTCCAATCGTTGGGCATACTTTCGTCCGACCATATTTTGCAAAGAAGCTGATGCATGCACCTTATCAGCTCTTCGCCGCCGTGTTTGAATAGCTCGGCCGGCAATCCATCGGCCCCCGCCGCTTTGTTGTTTTTCAGACGGGCAATTGCTATTCGAACTTCTTCATGGTCGGGCAATGGAACGTCTGCTCCATCGTCATCGATTGGGGTATCGGGTTCGCTTTCTCCTGGTGTTGTTCGTGCACTGCCATTCAGCAGGCTGGGGAAGTGTTCCCTCCATAATTTAAGTATGCTCTGGACATCGGTGGCTAGAATAACTTTGGTTGGTTCTACAAGAGTATGCTCCGGTCTTGAAACCTTCTGAAAGCCGCCGCATCTTTTCGTAGAATTTTCGAGCATTACCCCTGTCGGTCAGCTTGTCAAACTCTTCGTACTCACGCATTTCGGCCTCTTTCTTTTTCTGTCTACAAATGCGTCTCGCTTCCCTCTTCAACTCTCGGTATCTATCCCATCCCGCACGTGTTGTGGTCGATCGTAACGTTGCGAGGTAGGCAGCCTGTTTTCTCTCCGCTGCGACACGGCACTCCTCGTCGTACCAGCTGTTCTTTTGGGCTTTCCGAAAACCAATGGTTTCGGTTGCAGCTGTACGTAAGGATTTTGAAATGCCGTCCCACAGTTCCCTTATACCGAGTTGTTGACGAGTGCTCTCAGAGAGCAGGAGTGCAAGCCGAGTGGAAAAACGTTCGGCTGTCTGTTGTGATTGCAGCTTCTCGACGTCGAACCTTCCTTGTGTTTGTTGGCGTGCGTTTTTTGCTGCACAGAGGCGGGTGCGAATTTTGGCTGCAACAATATAGTGGTCCGAGTCGATGTTAGGACTTCGGAGCGCACGCACATCTAAATCACTGGAGACGTGTCTTCCGTCTATCACAACATGATCGATCTGGTTGGTGGTTTTTCGATCCGGAGACAGCCAGGTAGCTTGATGTATCTTCTTATGCTGGAATCTAGTACTACAGATAACCATATTTCGGGCCCCGGCGAAGTCGATCAGCCTCAACCCATTTGGGGATGTTTCCTCGTGGAGGCTGAATTTACCGACCGTAGTGCCAAAGATACCTTCTTTGCCCACCCTGGCATTGAAGTCGCCAAGCACGATTTTGACATCGTGGCGGTGGCATCTCTCATAAGTGCGCTCCAAGCACTCATAAAAGGCATCTTTGGTCACATCGTCCTTCTCTTCCGTCGGGGCGTGGGCGCAAATCAGCGATATGTTGAAGAACCTCGCTTTGATGCGGATTGTGGCTAGACGTTCATTCTCCGGAGTGAATGAAAGTACTTGGCGACGGAGTCTCTCTCCCACCATGAAACCAACATCAAACTTGCGCTCCTTTATATGGCCACTGTAGTAAATGTCACAAGGACCTACTCGTCTCTGTCCTTGTCCCGTCCATCGCATTTCTTGGATGGCGGTGATGTCAGCCTTTATCTTTACGAGGACATCTACCAGCTGGGCAGCGGCACCTTCCCAATTAAGGGACCGGACATTCCAGGTGCACGCCTTCAAATCATAGTCCTTATTACGTTTGCCATGGTCGTCATCAAAAGGGGGGTCTCTCATCCGAGGCTGTTTAAACTTTTGCATTGGGGGTATTTTTTTACGTGGCGGGTCCCAAACCCAGCGCACAACCCTATGCAGGGGGTGTTTCGCCTTCTCACTTTAGCTCGCCTTCAAACGGATGTTCTTAGGCTACCCAGAGGATACTTGGTCAAAGACCGGAAGTCGTGAGCTGCTTGAGTCATATGTAAAAGAATCGTTTCTGGCCACTTCCAAGTGAATGGCGATCAGAGAACTTTCCTCACTTGCGTGAACTTCTACACATGACTCCATCCATTCACCATGTTACCCACTGATTATCTGGTTTTTTACCCGCTCATGGTTGGCAGGGAAGTGAATAAATGAACCGTGACATAAGTACGAGCAGTCACACTGTTCGTTGCGACATGCAAAAATACACAATTGCACGAACTTGACAACGCTTTCATATATTAGGTTGTCAAAAAAGTCTTGCGGTATTTTTGTTAGTTGGCGCTGAAAGCGCGTAATTCAAGTTTTATTCGTCGCATCGGGTCATGCTATACCTTTTTGGAAAGCTCATTTCAATAACACGTGTTTGATTGATTGTCGTTTCTTTTAAGTCGTTCGTGAGTTATAGCGTCGCAAAACATGGAGCAAAATAAAGAGAAAATACGGCATATTTTACTGTACTACTATGATAAAGGCAAATATGCATCTTAAGCCGCCAATAAAATTTGTGCAGTTTACGGACCCGACACAGTTTCCATTTCCACTGCACAACGATGGTTTCAACGTTTTCGTTCTGGTGTAGATGTGGTCGAAGATGCGCCACGCTCCGGAAGGCCTGTCGTCGAAAATTGCGATAAAATCGCTGAATTGGTCGAAAGAGACCGGCAATACCGCAAGACTTATTTGACAACCTAATATATAAGAATATATTTACGAATACTTATGGACAAGCTTACTCGAGAGGGTATTTTGAGAAGCAAACCAGTAAAAAAGTACGTCCATCGATATTATTTGACTAAAATATTTACAATAATTTGTGTCTTTACTAGGTGTTTTTTATTTATCATATAGTAAATTCTGTTTTATTTGAAAAATGTTAAGGTATTTAACTTAACACCCAAAAGCCAATTTTTTATGCCATATTAGTCCTTTTAATAGGTAATTTTTTAATATACGTAAACTAAATTGATGCTTTCAACTTTTTTGAATGAAAGTTTAGTTGCAAATAATTTAAAAGGTTAAGTGCTGGGTCAATTTTTCGCTCATTTTCTTTATTTTAGGCACCAAGATACACTGTTATCAGTAAAGCATTTTTCTCGTTTTCATTGAGGTAAACTAAAAGTTCGAAAATCGTTGCGTTTTGTATATATGAGCTAAGGAAAGTATTGACCCGATTCAACCTATTTTTGACACAGAGACATACCATTGTAAGGAAAAGGTTATCCTGGATTTCGATTAAATGGTAGTCGCAAAAGTCTTTTCATATTTTGTCAATAGATGTGGTTACAGGCGTATATCTCCAGTGCTACCAATCACATTGTGAGATTTTGAGCTTCATTCAATTAAATTCCGGAAAGTTGAAAAAAAAGTTACAGCAACTGTTCAAAAATGGGTGAAAATAATGAAGAAATTCGCTATAAATTGAAATTTGTATATAAAAAAGAGAAGAATACTACACAATTCATCAATGAACTTTGAGAAGTTTATGGAAACGATGCTGTATAAGTTCATGTAGCACAATAATGGCTCGCTCGCTTCCGTTCTGGAAATTACGAAATTTTGATTTTCACTAATGAAAGTTCTGCACTGATGGAATAATGTCACTAGTGAAAATATGACAAAATATTGTCGACCAAAATGGTAAATATATGATTATTTATTTATACATAAATATAAAAAATAGTTGAACTTTGATTAGAAATACGAAAAGACTTTTTCGACTACCCAATATTAATTGCTTCTTGACTTTCATACGAAAAGTGAAAGTATCAAAACGAATTTAAAATTTTGTTATAATGGAATTAGGCGTCGTTGTTATCTGTCGTTGTTATCCGATTGCCTCCGTTTTCGCACTGTAAAATAAAAATGTTATTGAGGGAACACTTCTACAACCTGTTGTATGGCAATGAACGCACAACGCCAGGAGAAGGCGAACCCGATTCTCCAATCGATGACGATGGAGCACACGTTCCATTGCCTGACCATGAAGAAGTTCGAATAGCAATTACCCGCGTGAAGAACAACAAAGCAACGGGGGCCGATGGACTACCGGCCGAGCTATTCAAACACGCCGGCGAAGAACTGACAAGGAGCATGCATCAGCTTCTTTGTAAAATATGGTCGGATGAAAGCATGCCCAACGATTGGAACTTAAGTGTGCACTGCCCAATCCACAAATAGGAAGACCCCACAATCTGCGCCAACTACCGTGGGATAATCCCCCTCAACATCGCGTATAAGGTTCTATCGAGCATATTGTGTGAAAGATTAAAGCCCACCGTCAACAAACTGATTGTATCTTATCAGTGTGGCTTTAGACCTGGAAAATCAACAACCGACTATATATTCATCACTCGCCAAATTTTGGAAAATACCCGTGAAAGGAGAATCGACAGCTTTCGACAGCACGAAAAAGAGCTGCCTTTATGCCGCGATGTCTGAATTTGGTATCCCCGAAAAATTAATACGGCTTTGTAAACTGGCGTTGAGCAGCACCCAGGAGCGGGAAGGACCTCTCGGAGCCGTTCAATACCAAAGGAGGTTTCAGACAAGGCGATACCCTATCGTGCGACTTCTTCAACCTGCTGCTGAAGAAAATAATTCGAGCTGCAGAACTCAATCGAGCAGATACAATCTTTTATATGAGTGTACAGCTGCTCGCGTATGCTGTCATCGGCCCCAACACGCCGTTAGTTCTGCTTTCCGAACAAGGAAGCAAAGTAAATGGGTCTGGCAGGGAACGAAGGCAAGAAGAAATATCTCCTTTCATCAAACAAACAGTCGTCGCACTCGCGACTTGGCACTCACGTCAGTGTTGACAGTCATAACTTTGAAGTTGTAGATAGTTTCGTATATTTGGGAACCAGTGTAAATACCAACAACTATGTCGGCCTGGAAATCCTACGCAGGAAAACTCTTGCCAACAGGTGCTACTTCGGAATTGAGAAGTAAAGCCCTCTCTCGACGAACAAAAGCCAAACTCTATAAGTCACTCATAATTCCCGTCCTGCTATATGGTGCAGAGGCTTGGACGATGACAACAACTGATGAGTCGACGTTGCGAGTTTTCGAGAGAAAATTTGCACGTTGGCCATGGCGAATATCGCAAGACCTGGCTACGCTTGGAATATCCGATTGGCGCCACGTAGCGAAAAGAAGAAACGTCTGGCACGCTGTTGTTAATTCGGCTATAATCGCGTAAGCGGTGTCTACGCTAATTAAGAAGAAGAAGAAAAAAAGTGTTAGAAGCAGGTACTGAGGTATGTGGTTTTACTTTAAAGTAGGAGGTACCTCGCCCATCAATCAATTTTAACACCGACACCTTTAATGCCCTCTCAAAACATCTCGGGGTAAAATTAGTGTTTCTCAAAATTTTGTGGTAAGAGGCGTGGCTAATATCCGATATCATCTGTTTTTACACTGTCGGTAACAGGTTATATAAGAATTATACTATTATTATCGTGATGTGAACATTAAACCCATAAGAAGGCGGGAACACGCTTACTTTTGTGAACTTTTCAGCCCGCTGGTGCTCCTTTCTACTGCCATCCTTAGTTATGTGCTTTATAAGTTTTCCTTAAATGAAGTTTTGTAGACGTGGCTGTGGTTCGATTACGCTCATCTAGGGACACACCCTTACCATTTTGCCAAGGGACAAGCATACCAAATTTTATCAAGATATATATATCAATATTTATTCAAGTTATATCTTGCACGGATGGACGGACGGACGGACAGACAGACAGACAATATCCCGGATTTCAGCTTGTCTCGTCACCCAGATCATTTGTATACATCTAACCCTATATATATCTCGCATAGTTTTAGGTGATATGCGAAACCGTTAGTTGGACAAACCTATACATAAACTGGTTACAGGAGTATGAGAATTTTATTGACTTCAAGTCCATAACTATTTTTTTGCTCTTACATATAGGTTGTCAAATATCTTCTTTGCGCCATTTTGTGTTTTGAATTTTGTGACTTATAAAAAGCGGTACAGAGCTCGTATCTGGCAATACTAACTATACATCTTCACAAGGCCTTGACATAACCTACAAAACGACGATATGCGTGATTAGTTTGGATATTGTGTTCAATAGTTTTAGACGTATAAACATGGAGTTCACTAACGCAGAAATTCGCGCTATTTTAGAGTTTTCCTTCGTTAAGGGAAAATCTGCTGGAGAAACGTTCCGTGAGATTAATGGTGTTTTGGGGGATGGTGCTCTATCACTTCCAACTGCGGAGGAATGGTTTCGACGATTCAGAGCAGGTGAAAACGACACCATGGATAAACCTGCCGGCGGAAAACCTATGACGACGAATACCGATCAAATCATGGAAAATATCGAGGTAGACTAGCATGTGGCGACGAATAAAACTTGAATTACGCGCTTTCAGCGCCAACTAACAAAAATACCGCAAGACTTATTTGACAACCTAATATATAAGAATATATTTACGAATACTTATGGACAAGCTTACTCGAGAGGGTATTTTGAGAAGCAAACCAGTAAAAAAGTACGTCCATCGATATTATTTGACTAAAATATTTACAATAATTTGTGTCTTTACTAGGTTTTTTTATTTATCATATAGTAAATTCTGTTTTATTTGAAAAATGTTAAGGTATTTAACTTAACACCCAAAAGCCAATTTTTTATGCCATATTAGTCCTTTTAATAGGTAATTTTTTAATATACGTAAACTAAATTGATGCTTTCAACTTTTTTGAATGAAAGTTTAGTTGCAAATAATTTAAAAGGTTAAGTGCTGGGTCAATTTTTCGCTCATTTTCTTTATTTTAGGCACCAAGATACACTGTTATCAGTAAAGCATTTTTCTCGTTTTCATTGAGGTAAACTAAAAGTTCGAAAATCGTTGCGTTTTGTATATATGAGCTAAGGAAAGTATTGACCCGATTCAACCTATTTTTGACACAGAGACATACCATTGTAAGGAAAAGGTTATCCTGGATTTCGATTAAATGGTAGTCGCAAAAGTCTTTTCATATTTTGTCAATAGATGTGGTTACAGGCGTATATCTCCAGTGCTACCAATCACATTGTGAGATTTTGAGCTTCATTCAATTAAATTCCGGAATGTTGAAAAAAAAAGTTACAGCAACTGTTCAAAAATGGGTGAAAATAATGAAGAAATTCGCTATAAATTGAAATTTGTATATAAAAAAGAGAAGAATACTACACAATTCATCAATGAACTTTGAGAAGTTTATGGAAACGATGCTGTATAAGTTCATGTAGCACAATAATGGCTCGCTCGCTTCCGTTCTGGAAATTACGAAATTTTGATTTTCACTAATGAAAGTTCTGCACTGATGGAATAATGTCACTAGTGAAAATATGACAAAATATTGTCGACCAAAATGGTAAATATATGATTATTTATTTATACATAAATATAAAAAATAGTTGAACTTTGATTAGAAATACGAAAAGACTTTTTCGACTACCCAATATTAATTGCTTCTTGACTTTCATACGAAAAGTGAAAGTATCAAAACGAATTTAAAATTTTGTTATAATGGAATTAGGCGTCGTTGTTATCTGTCGTTGTTATCCGATTGCCTCCGTTTTCGCACTGTAAAATAAAAATGTTATTGAGGGAACACTTCTACAACCTGTTGTATGGCAATGAACGCACAACGCCAGGAGAAGGCGAACCCGATTCTCCAATCGATGACGATGGAGCACACGTTCCATTGCCTGACCATGAAAAAGTTCGAATAGCAATTACCCGCGTGAAGAACAACAAAGCAACGGGGGCCGATGGACTACCGGCCGAGCTATTCAAACACGCCGGCGAAGAACTGACAAGGAGCATGCATCAGCTTCTTTGTAAAATATGGTCGGATGAAAGCATGCCCAACGATTGGAACTTAAGTGTGCACTGCCCAATCCACAAATAGGAAGACCCCACAATCTGCGCCAACTACCGTGGGATAATCCCCTCAACATCGCGTATAAGGTTCTATCGAGCATATTGTGTGAAAGATTAAAGCCCACCGTCAACAAACTGATTGTATCTTATCAGTGTGGCTTTAGACCTGGAAAATCAACAACCGACTATATATTCATCACTCGCCAAATTTTGGAAAATACCCGTGAAAGGAGAATCGACAGCTTTTGACAGCACGAAAAAGAGCTGCCTTTATGCCGCGATGTCTGAATTTGGTATCCCCGAAAAATTAATACGGCTTTGTAAACTGGCGTTGAGCAGCACCCAGGAGCGGGAAGGACCTCTCGGAGCCGTTCAATACCAAAGGAGGTTTCAGACAAGGCGATACCCTATCGTGCGACTTCTTCAACCTGCTGCTGAAGAAAATAATTCGAGCTGCAGAACTCAATCGAGCAGATACAATCTTTTATATGAGTGTACAGCTGCTCGCGTATGCTGTCATCGGCCCCAACACGCCGTTAGTTCTGCTTTCCGAACAAGGAAGCAAAGTAAATGGGTCTGGCAGGGAACGAAGGCAAGAAGAAATATCTCCTTTCATCAAACAAACAGTCGTCGCACTCGCGACTTGGCACTCACGTCAGTGTTGACAGTCATAACTTTGAAGTTGTAGATAGTTTCGTATATTTGGGAACCAGTGTAAATACCAACAACTATGTCGGCCTGGAAATCCTACGCAGGAAAACTCTTGCCAACAGGTGCTACTTCGGAATTGAGAAGTAAAGCCCTCTCTCGACGAACAAAAGCCAAACTCTATAAGTCACTCATAATTCCCGTCCTGCTATATGGTGCAGAGGCTTGGACGATGACAACAACTGATGAGTCGACGTTGCGAGTTTTCGAGAGAAAATTTGCACGTTGGCCATGGCGAATATCGCAAGACCTGGCTACGCTTGGAATATCCGATTGGCGCCACGTAGCGAAAAGAAGAAACGTCTGGCACGCTGTTGTTAATTCGGCTATAATCGCGTAAGCGGTGTCTACGCTAATTAAGAAGAAGAAGAAAAAAGTGTTAGAAGCAGGTACTGAGGTATGTGGTTTTACTTTAAAGTAGGAGGTACCTCGCCCATCAATCAATTTTAACACCGACACCTTTAATGCCCTCTCAAAACATCTCGGGGTAAAATTAGTGTTTCTCAAAATTTTGTGGTAAGAGGCGTGGCTAATATCCGATATCATCTGTTTTTACACTGTCGGTAACAGGTTATATAAGAATTATACTATTATTATCGTGATGTGAACATTAAACCCATAAGAAGGCGGGAACACGCTTACTTTTGTGAACTTTTCAGCCCGCTGGTGCTCCTTTCTACTGCCATCCTTAGTTATGTGCTTTATAAGTTTTCCTTAAATGAAGTTTTGTAGACGTGGCTGTGGTTCGATTACGCTCATCTAGGGACACACCCTTACCATTTTGCCAAGGGACAAGCATACCAAATTTTATCAAGATATATATATCAATATTTATTCAAGTTATATCTTGCACGGATGGACGGACGGACGGACAGACAGACAGACAATATCCCGGATTTCAGCTTGTCTCGTCACCCAGATCATTTGTATACATCTAACCCTATATATATCTCGCATAGTTTTAGGTGATATGCGAAACCGTTAGTTGGACAAACCTATACATAAACTGGTTACAGGAGTATGAGAATTTTATTGACTTCAAGTCCATAACTATTTTTTTGCTCTTACATATAGGTTGTCAAATATCTTCTTTGCGCCATTTTGTGCTTTGAATTTTGTGACTTATAAAAAGCGGTACAGAGCTCGTATCTGGCAATACTAACTATACATCTTCACAAGGCCTTGACATAACCTACAAAACGACGATATGCGTGATTAGTTTGGATATTGTGTTCAATAGTTTTAGACGTATAAACATGGAGTTCACTAACGCAGAAATTCGCGCTATTTTAGAGTTTTCCTTCGTTAAGGGAAAATCTGCTGGAGAAACGTTCCGTGAGATTAATGGTGTTTTGGGGGATGGTGCTCTATCACTTCCAACTGCGGAGGAATGGTTTCGACGATTCAGAGCAGGTGAAAACGACACCATGGATAAACCTGCCGGCGGAAAACCTATGACGACGAATACCGATCAAATCATGGAAAATATCGAGGTAGACTAGCATGTGGCGACGAATAAAACTTGAATTACGCGCTTTCAGCGCCAACTAACAAAAATACCGCAAGACTTATTTGACAACCTAATATATAAGAATATATTTACGAATACTTATGGACAAGCTTACTCGAGAGGGTATTTTGAGAAGCAAACCAGTAAAAAAGTACGTCCATCGATATTATTTGACTAAAATATTTACAATAATTTGTGTCTTTACTAGGTGTTTTTTATTTATCATATAGTAAATTCTGTTTTATTTGAAAAATGTTAAGGTATTTAACTTAACACCCAAAAGCCAATTTTTTATGCCATATTAGTCCTTTTAATAGGTAATTTTTTAATATACGTAAACTAAATTGATGCTTTCAACTTTTTTGAATGAAAGTTTAGTTGCAAATAATTTAAAAGGTTAAGTGCTGGGTCAATTTTTCGCTCATTTTCTTTATTTTAGGCACCAAGATACACTGTTAACAGTAAAGCATTTTTCTCGTTTTCATTGAGGTAAACTAAAAGTTCGAAAATCGTTGCGTTTTGTATATATGAGCTAAGGAAAGTATTGACCCGATTCAACCTATTTTTGACACAGAGACATACCATTGTAAGGAAAAGGTTATCCTGGATTTCGATTAAATGGTAGTCGCAAAAGTCTTTTCATATTTTGTCAATAGATGTGGTTACAGGCGTATATCTCCAGTGCTACCAATCACATTGTGAGATTTTGAGCTTCATTCAATTAAATTCCGGAAAGTTGAAAAAAAAAGTTACAGCAACTGTTCAAAAATGGGTGAAAATAATGAAGAAATTCGCTATAAATTGAAATTTGTATATAAAAAAGAGAAGAATACTACACAATTCATCAATGAACTTTGAGAAGTTTATGGAAACGATGCTGTATAAGTTCATGTAGCACAATAATGGCTCGCTCGCTTCCGTTCTGGAAATTACGAAATTTTGATTTTCACTAATGAAAGTTCTGCACTGATGGAATAATGTCACTAGTGAAAATATGACAAAATATTGTCGACCAAAATGGTAAATATATGATTATTTATTTATACATAAATATAAAAAATAGTTGAACTTTGATTAGAAATACGAAAAGACTTTTTCGACTACCCAATATTAATTGCTTCTTGACTTTCATACGAAAAGTGAAAGTATCAAAACGAATTTAAAATTTTGTTATAATGGAATTAGGCGTCGTTGTTATCCGATTGCCTCCGTTTTCGCACTGTAAAATAAAAATGTTATTGAGGGAACACTTCTACAACCTGTTGTATGGCAATGAACGCACAACGCCAGGAGAAGGCGAACCCGATTCTCCAATCGATGACGATGGAGCACACGTTCCATTGCCTGACCATGAAGAAGTTCGAATAGCAATTACCCGCGTGAAGAACAACAAAGCAACGGGGGCCGATGGACTACCGGCCGAGCTATTCAAACACGCCGGCGAAGAACTGACAAGGAGCATGCATCAGCTTCTTTGTAAAATATGGTCGGATGAAAGCATGCCCAACGATTGGAACTTAAGTGTGCACTGCCCAATCCACAAATAGGAAGACCCCACAATCTGCGCCAACTACCGTGGGATAATCCCCCTCAACATCGCGTATAAGGTTCTATCGAGCATATTGTGTGAAAGATTAAAGCCCACCGTCAACAAACTGATTGTATCTTATCAGTGTGGCTTTAGACCTGGAAAATCAACAACCGACTATATATTCATCACTCGCCAAATTTTGGAAAATACCCGTGAAAGGAGAATCGACAGCTTTCGACAGCACGAAAAAGAGCTGCCTTTATGCCGCGATGTCTGAATTTGGTATCCCCGAAAAATTAATACGGCTTTGTAAACTGGCGTTGAGCAGCACCCAGGAGCGGGAAGGACCTCTCGGAGCCGTTCAATACCAAAGGAGGTTTCAGACAAGGCGATACCCTATCGTGCGACTTCTTCAACCTGCTGCTGAAGAAAATAATTCGAGCTGCAGAACTCAATCGAGCAGATACAATCTTTTATATGAGTGTACAGCTGCTCGCGTATGCTGTCATCGGCCCCAACACGCCGTTAGTTCTGCTTTCCGAACAAGGAAGCAAAGTAAATGGGTCTGGCAGGGAACGAAGGCAAGAAGAAATATCTCCTTTCATCAAACAAACAGTCGTCGCACTCGCGACTTGGCACTCACGTCAGTGTTGACAGTCATAACTTTGAAGTTGTAGATAGTTTCGTATATTTGGGAACCAGTGTAAATACCAACAACTATGTCGGCCTGGAAATCCTACGCAGGAAAACTCTTGCCAACAGGTGCTACTTCGGAATTGAGAAGTAAAGCCCTCTCTCGACGAACAAAAGCCAAACTCTATAAGTCACTCATAATTCCCGTCCTGCTATATGGTGCAGAGGCTTGGACGATGACAACAACTGATGAGTCGACGTTGCGAGTTTTCGAGAGAAAATTTGCACGTTGGCCATGGCGAATATCGCAAGACCTGGCTACGCTTGGAATATCCGATTGGCGCCACGTAGCGAAAAGAAGAAACGTCTGGCACGCGTAAGCGGTGTCTACGCTAATTAAGAAGAAGAAGAAAAAAAGTGTTAGAAGCAGGTACTGAGGTATGTGGTTTTACTTTAAAGTAGGAGGTACCTCGCCCATCAATCAATTTTAACACCGACACCTTTAATGCCCTCTCAAAACATCTCGGGGTAAAATTAGTGTTTCTCAAAATTTTGTGGTAAGAGGCGTGGCTAATATCCGATATCATCTGTTTTTACACTGTCGGTAACAGGTTATATAAGAATTATACTATTATTATCGTGATGTGAACATTAAACCCATAAGAAGGCGGGAACACGCTTACTTTTGTGAACTTTTCAGCCCGCTGGTGCTCCTTTCTACTGCCATCCTTAGTTATGTGCTTTATAAGTTTTCCTTAAATGAAGTTTTGTAGACGTGGCTGTGGTTCGATTACGCTCATCTAGGGACACACCCTTACCATTTTGCCAAGGGACAAGCATACCAAATTTTATCAAGATATATATATCAATATTTATTCAAGTTATATCTTGCACGGATGGACGGACGGACGGACAGACAGACAGACAATATCCCGGATTTCAGCTTGTCTCGTCACCCAGATCATTTGTATACATCTAACCCTATATATATCTCGCATAGTTTTAGGTGATATGCGAAACCGTTAGTTGGACAAACCTATACATAAACTGGTTACAGGAGTATGAGAATTTTATTGACTTCAAGTCCATAACTATTTTTTTGCTCTTACATATAGGTTGTCAAATATCTTCTTTGCGCCATTTTGTGTTTTGAATTTTGTGACTTATAAAAAGCGGTACAGAGCTCGTATCTGGCAATACTAACTATACATCTTCACAAGGCCTTGACATAACCTACAAAACGACGATATGCGTGATTAGTTTGGATATTGTGTTCAATAGTTTTAGACGTATAAACATGGAGTTCACTAACGCAGAAATTCGCGCTATTTTAGAGTTTTCCTTCGTTAAGGGAAAATCTGCTGGAGAAACGTTCCGTGAGATTAATGGTGTTTTGGGGGATGGTGCTCTATCACTTCCAACTGCGGAGGAATGGTTTCGACGATTCAGAGCAGGTGAAAACGACACCATGGATAAACCTGCCGGCGGAAAACCTGTGACGACGAATACCGATCAAATCATGGAAAATATCGAGGTAGACTAGCATGTGGCATCTCGCGACATCGCCCAGTAGATGGGAGTTAGTCACCAAACCATTTTTAACCATTGCAGAAGGCTGGATACACAAAAAAGCTGAATGTTTGGATGCCGCATGATTTGACGCAAAAACACCTTCTGGACCGAATCAACGCCTGCGATATGCTACTGAAACGGAACAAACTCGATCCATTTTTGAAGCGGATGGTGACTGGCGACGAAAAATGGATTACATACGACAATATCAAGTGAAAACGGTCGTGGTTTAAAAATCATTTAAGATAATTAAATAACATAAATCTCCATGTTGACACCAAAAGATCGGCAGCGACAGTAATTTGTCATACAGTCCTGTTTCACATAATATTTGCTCCAGGAATTATAAAGGCGGCTCATACCACATGAACACAAGAACAAGAGGACTGAAGAAATATTAAAGAAACTTATAAATAAATTACAACTGTATATATGTAATAATTACATAACTTTTTGAAGCTGAATTTTTTTGTTTTTTAAAACATTTATTTTCACGGTTCATATAATTTAATGCTGTGGCCAAGAACTTAGCTTTATTATGCAATAAGCATTTGCCGTTATGTCTTAACAATTACTTCGAGCAATAATTTCACGTAACCCCACAAAATATACTCCAGCTGTTTTAAATCGAATGATCTTGGAGGCGAAGCCCCAGACCCAAGACAGGTGATAATGCGTTTTCCAACGGGCTGCTTCAATAAATTGATTGTTTCAAAAGATTCCTTCTGCCCATAGGTGGAATGTGGGTTCATTTGAGCTTGAAATGGCGTCCCAACAATGGTAGGTGAGCTAACAATGCGATAGATTCATCCATTCTGGCGACATGACCTGGTAATGGTGTATGTCGATTCTCTCTTCATGGATCTACTTATTCCAAGATTTGGCGCATGGTGAATGTCTGGTCAGTCTCACCTGAGTCTGTTTTGTTCTTTCATTGGTGGTGTTTTATATGTGGCGGGTCCCAAAACAACGCGCAACCCTGGGGAAGAATATTTCACTCTCTCATTTTAGCACGCCTTCAAACGGATGGTTTTTGGTTACCCAGAGGATACTTGGTCTGAGACCGGAAGATATAAGCTGCTTGAGCTATATTTCTGGCCACTCCCAAGTTAATGGCGCTCAGAAAACTTTCCTCACTTCCGTTGACATGCAATTATTATGAGTAATAAATATATTACGCTTTTTTTTTGCTACATTTTCACTACTCTGAAACACAATATTTAATTTGAGATATGCTGATACTATGACACGACTTTCAGGGGCTATGCCCGTGTGACACATGAAAAAATAGGTGATTTTCATGAATTTTTTTAAGAGAAATTACGCGATGGAAATTTTTTTTGAAAAATAACGGGGTTATGGGTTGCCTTTGGAGGTGCCAAAAAAGTGCCCCAACTGCTGGCCGAATGAATAGCTGAATCAAAAAAATCCAAAACTTATAATATTCAAAATGTGTTTATTAAATTTAAAAATACGATCTTTGAAAAATATTAAAAATTAACAAAATGGCGTAATTAAAAAAAATCGCTTTTTTGGTAAAAAATTATGGTTTTTAATGCCAAATTGACAACTTTCAACCAATCAAAAAGATCTTAGTTCATTGTATAGCAAGTGTATTCAAAAGTACTCAGTTTTAATTTGAAGTCAATCGGTCAATTTCTGGTTGAATTATAATGCTAGCAATTTTGAATAATGTCGTTTCGAGAAAAACGCGTTTAAAGTTCCACTTATTTATGTTTGCACCTCCGAGCGGTCGCTCTTTAGAACGCTGCCATCCAAAAACCATTCAAGATACGACCTTACCGATTTCACAGGAAATTTATGGCGATACAAGTATAAGCTATTAAAATCGCAAATAAAGAAAAATTTTGTGAAAGTGTCACACTAGTATAGCCCCTTAATGTAGATGTGTATACTTAAAATTAGACACTTTCTCTTTGCAAATTTGCGAATTTTTACCGCGTCATCTTGTGTATTTGATGTTTCAAATGTATTATTTTATGTGCACAGGAACCACTTTGTACACTTTTACAACGTAAAAAGAAATTATTTCTAAACCACTTTTCAAATCAACACATGTACGCACTCTACTTGCTCTGTTGATATTCAAATTATTTTGATATTTATGTTTTCTAACAAATTACCCAAAGCGGAGCTGTACTGTATAAGGAAGATAGTGCTTTAGTCAAATTGTTTTTTTTATTAGTTAGCAAAACAGCGTATTGCCGACGAAATACATAATTTAAGTGAAAGTTCTTTAGAATAACATTTTTCTATAAATATGTAGTTAAAACGGTGTTTGTGAAAATACTGAGGCTATCGTTCTACTCCTATTAAATACGGCTAATGAGATTTATTCTTTATATAGTAGATCATGAATTTGAGTCATGAAAATGTGCTGTGAATTTCGCATATTTAGTTATAATCGTTTATTATAAACGATTATACTCATTTTTTGAATGCTGCTGAGCTCTTCGAAAACTGTATTTTTAACTCTAGATGACTAAATGAAATCGAACAAGCAGGAAAAGAAATTGTCTTTGGAAATGCTTTATTATCTGATCGACAATATGTTTAATTAGAAAATCATATTCACAATTGGCAAATATGCATAATGTACTCGCATGTTCATCATACGCCATGTGGTACCGTTCCTTTGTTATGTTGTAATTAAAAATATTAAAACACAGAAATCTAAATTCAGGAAAATATCAGAAAGTAACAATATTCTATATACATACTCTTTGGAAAAGCTACATATGTAGTTAGAGGTGTTTTACATACTGCAAAATAACACTTAATTTCAATTGTTTCTTTTTTCTGTTAATTCATTTATCACTGTCTTCACTATTCTACGTAGCAATAAATTTTCTGACTTATCAGCGCTACCCACTTTTTTGCGGTTAATAGTGAATGTGATTTTCGCTAAGCTCCCAATTTGCAAACAACTATTTGTAACAGTGTCTACTATGAAGACAACATTCTTAGTTAAAGCTAAAGTATATGTGTGTGGTTGGATTCAGATAATGACTTAACTATAAAGAAAATATCGGTTAAATACTATACTTTATTTTCTTAAGCTTCATCAAAGACTTTTCGGACCAGATTGATACTAGTTTTCAACTTAACTCTTTTATTAGGTCTTTATAGGTCCCTACATACATACTTCTATCAAAGATTTGACATACGTACAAACAGTTGCCACATATGTTCGCATAAATCACTTGTTGATGACAAACTAGGTGGTTGTTAAAACAACAATTACAAGTAGCAGACTGACTGTCTACATACACCTACTAATCATGCGAACGAAATGCTGCTGATGAAATATTTTTTAGTGAATATGAAATAATGATGACTGTGTTCATTAAGGTTGATGGGTGAGGTAAATGGGGGGTTAGTATAGACGTCTAACTGTTATCGTGTGTCAAATGTAATGAAATGTTTCCAATGTCAGCAAACTCTATAACTCAGCACATGTGGCTGGCGTACTATAGTTTCAATATTAATTATTTTTCTAATACTCGGATTATTGCTTTACAATTATTTAACCCATGGAAGAAAAACGTTGCACCGAAGCTATAAAAACCTTCACAAAAATATGTTCCTTAGAGGAACTTGATTTCGATATTAGTTTGTATGGCTATATGCTTTAGTGATCGGACCTGAACAGTTTTATTGGTTATTGCAATATTTCCTTAAACAATGATGCAATCCAAATGTCTGACTCTCGTTAAATTAAAAAAGTTTTTATACAAGAACTTGATTTTGATCGTTCATGGTCCGACATCAGCCATTCCTGTGAATGAGCAGCAGGAAAAGTGAAAAGTTTTAGACTGATATCTCGAAAACTGAAGGAGTAGATCGTATATATGCAGGCAGATGAATATGGTTTAATTGACTCAGTTCATCGGGATGATCCCAGTAGAGGTATAATTCTTTTTTCAATAGTCTTTTTTTGATGGTTCAAGCGTGAGTCCTGTCAAAAAGTGGGCGGTGTCACGCAAATCGTCCCAATTTCACACCGGCTCCTATTATAGTGTCTCTGACGTATTTAGTTATTGAGTTGTCGCGCTTTTAGTGAATTTTAACAGTACCGTTATATTATGTTTTCCTAGTAGTGGTAGAAATTCTTATAATATTTGTACTCAGCAAATTTGATTGTTGTAGCTTGAGAGGGCGGGGAACACCCACTTTTTCAAAAAACGTTGCCAAAAGCTGCCCCTTGCCACTGCAATCTGCTATAGCTATAGCTTTATACCTTAATTTAGTGCTTCGTTATGGCTTTTTATGTGTTTTCGGTTAATGGCGATTTATGGGCGTGCGAACTCGATTTTTTTTTTTGAATGAAGGAACCAACATACTAAGTTTCATCGAGATATCTCAATTTTTACTCAAGTTACAGCTTGCACGGACTGACGGACAGACAGACAGTCAAACGGATTTCACCGTTTTTTGTCTTCCTAATCATTTATATTTATAACTCTACCGTTATGTGAACAAAATTATAATACTCTGTAGCAACTGGTTGCAAGAGTATAAAAAAAAATGTATGAGAAAGAATGTTCTTTCGAATGATACAGTTATAGTTGCTGTAATTTTTCTTGTTATAACTTTTTATTTAATACGGTTTTTTAGGTTTCCTTCTGTGTTAAAATACCTTGGAAAATTTAATATACCCTGTTCAGAGTATAAAAATATTGCGTTTTAGAAAAATAGGCTGCTCTTTGATTAAACAAAGATAATACAAGTATGTTAATGTATATTAATGCGCAAGGGTTAATTAGCTTCGGCCAAAGTCTAAAAGCTGGTGAATAAGGAGAGCACTACATAATAGGGAAAGTACTCGTATCCTTATTTATTATTAAAAGTGACGGAACAAGTGTTTGAATATATGTACATACAACTCGGTTAGCTTCTCTTAACTTTCACTAAGATTTCCAAAAATTTACTTTTAAACATTGAAAAGTAAAATGGAGATTATAAGCATCTGAGAGATAGGTCAGTTTCTCATACGACAGAAGAAAAGTAACTTCGATTTAATTAAACTAGTTAAATTACATTGTTAGAAAATATATTTAACTGCATATATCTTGAAAATGCGGGCTTTATATACATATATAAACTTGTTATTAAAATTAATTGTTTCAACAGCTTAAATTTATGGCAAATACATACATGCAAAGCAGCATACATTTATTTCGTCTCTTTATACTATGCTTTTTATTTTAACGATAAGCATTCAAGTCCTTGGTACTATTTCTGGGTCTCTGGGGATGATGTAAAAATAAAACAGTTGTGCCATAGGAATAATAAGTACTCGCATAAAAAAACGAGTTAAAACATTAGCGCTGTGTGTGATTAGCCGGCAGAAAAATAAACAATATTTTAGTACCCCAGGCGAACGAAGTAACATATCTTGATATTCACCTAGATAGAAGGCTCACGTGGAGGAAACACATCTCTAGTAAAATAACATGTATGAAGATTAGAGCTGCAAATTTAAATTGGCTTTTAAATAAAAACTCCAAACTTAGCCTAGACAACAAGGTGCTTTTATATAATGCGGTCATAAAGCCGATTTGGATGTATGGTATTCAACTGTGGGGTACGACCAGTGCTGATCTAATACAAAGGTTCCAATCAAAAATGCTTAGAACAATCACGTGTTCACCATGATACATGCATAACGAAAATATCCATAAAGACCTTGGTACTCCTATGGTAAAAAAAGAAGTAGAAGACAGCAGAATTAAATACATACATGTATGTATCTAAATTCCGAGATCACCCAAACCCTTTGGCTAATGCTTTGGTACATTCCTGCGAACAAACACGACTTAAAAGAAGAGATATGCCTGCGTATTAAAGAGCGACGTATCACCAAAACAGCTCAATCACTTGCTTGAGTCTGTCTAGTTTTTAAATAGGTTTAAGATTTTATTACTTATTGTTAGGCTTTAAGAAAAAGCAGATTCAATAAATAAAATAATTTTGAAAAAAAAAATTAGCGCCAAACGAAATGTTTCAATTATCTAACTTAACCCTTTCCTTCTTATCTCATATCTAATCACTATTAATTCATTAAATGTAATTAGTCAATTTATGATATGCATTTGGTCGTTCATTAATTGTTAGTGCCATTTATTTGGTTGGCAGTTTATGTTTGCCTTCCATGTGCGAATGTTACTCATACGTCTTGTAACATGCCATGGAATGTGTTCGACCTGAATTTATGTGTTATTACATTTCATACTTTTGCAACTTGTCAGCACCAAGGACAGGAAAATACCTTAACCTGCAAAACGTCAACCAGAGATCACCATATTTGAAATCATGTTTTTTAGAATAACAAAAGTGATTATAACGGGTGATTTTTTTGAGGTTAGGATTTTCATGCATTAGTATTTGACAGATCACGTGGGATTTCAGACATGGTGTCAAAGAGAAAGATGCTCAGTATGCTTTGACATTTCATCATGAATAGACTTGCTAACGAGCAACGCTTGCAAATCATTGAATTTTATTACCAAAATCAGTGTTCGGTTCGAAATGTGTTTCGCGCTTTACGTCCGATGAGCGATGAGGCTCATTTCTGGTTGAATGGCTACGTAAATAAGCAAAATTGCCGCATTTGGGGTGAAGAGCAACCAGAAGCCGTTCAAGAACTGCCCATGCATCCCGAAAAATGCACTGTTTGGTGTGGTTTGTACGCTGGTGGAATCATTGGACCGTATTTTTCAAAGATGCTGTTGGACGCAACGTTACGGTGAATGGCGATCGCTATCGTTCGATGCTAACAAACTTTTTGTTGCCAAAAATGGAAGAACTGAACTTGGTTGACATGTGGTTTCAACAAGATGGCGCTACATGCCACACAGCTCGCGATTCTATGGCCATTTTGAGGGAAAACTTCGGACAACAATTCATCTCAAGAAATGGACCCGTAAGTTGGCCACCAAGATCATGCGATTTAACGCCTTTAGACTATTTTTTGTGGGGCTACGTCAAGTCTAAAGTCTACAGAAATAAGCCAGCAACTATTCCAGCTTTGGAAGACAACATTTCCGAAGAAATTCGGGCTATTCCGGCCGAAATGCTCGAAAAAGTTGCCCAAAATTGGACTTTCCGAATGGACCACCTAAGACGCAGCCGCGGTCAACATTTAAATGAAATTATCTTCAAAAAGTAAATGTCATGAACCAATCTAACGTTTCAAATAAAGAACCGATGAGATTTTGCAAATTTTATGCGTTTTTTTTAAAAAAAAGTTATCAAGCTCTTAAAAAATCACCCTATATTTAATACTATATGGAAATTTGGGTAGTTCGTAGACCAATTGCACAAATATTTGCATTAAGTAATAGTATATCTAATATAATATGTTCAGTTAATTTTGACGCAAGTTTGAAGTTTTTTGTTAGGCATATAGAAGATAGTATTCACCCGATTTTATTATTTTTTGATAATACTACATGCAGTTAAAAAGCCGCAGACTAATAAAATGCTTTCAGGGTTTCATCAAGGTTCTTCACATACAATCACAAATCATATGGAGTAAAGTCACCCGGAAGTTCGAAGGTAGTATACTTTAGAGGAGTTATTACTGACAATTTTATCGCGTTATATTCACTGCTTTTTGATTTGTGTACTGGAGAGTTGAATGAGTCAAATGGATTTTAAAAATGTGTTATGTATATGGGAAGTAGGCGCGGCTGTGCTTCGATTTCCCCTTTTCACGCTTTGACATAGGAATGTTAAAATAATGTCATGTACCGAACTACCGGGTTGGGAAATATGTATATAAAACTTACTTGGGGCGGGGTCACGCCCACCTTTTCAAAATGTTTTACCTATAATTGCCCCTTACTATATATAGTATATATTTTTTTTTATTGAAACGTAACAAGATATGGTTTTACATTTCATTCGAATTGCAACTAGTGACAAATGTACTAACAAGCAATATTTTTCATAACTTATAAGGTAAAACAATAAAAGGTCTATTAAGAAGCTTTTTTTTCAAAAAGTATACTTTGTATTAAAAACTAAATATTATAATATTTGTTATTTGCTTAGAAAGTCATGAAACGTTGTTCTTTTCAATCTGCGCCTGCCATTTCTAGTCTCTGCTAGTTGTCGGGCTTCAGCGATTAAGTGGTTTTGCAACTTTGTGGCATGTTTCGATGCCGTTTCGCGAACGACTTCCCGAATCATTTTTATGTGAAGATCACGTTGTAGATCTAAATTCCGTATGAACCACGGGGCATTTACAATTTTTCTCAGAACTTTATTTTGGAATCTTTGCACCATTTCGGTGTACATGTATAACGGTGCAGCGCATCCCCATAGTTGAATTCCGTATGTCCAAATGGGCTTTAACGTTTGATTGTAGACTAAAATTTTATTTGAGTTTGTTATTGTTGTATTTTAGTTTTAGTTCTGCAACTTTTCTTTGTACAACGTCTGTCGCAAAAGAAACAGAACTTTTTAAATATAACTGCCGCCACCTGTTGGTGGGTATATAAAATAAAAAATTTGATCTCTTGTTGACATTTCGTGAAAATTGTAAGACAATTGGATAACTGCAATCGATGTTATCGCTCAAGAAGTGACAGCAGCTTTTGGTCATCGGTCGTAAAATGCATTTTGAACAAAGAGCAAATATCAAATTTTGTTTTAAACTTGGGAAAACGTTTACTGAAACATTTCAAATGATGAAAAGAGTTTATAGTGATCAGTGCCTATCTCGTAGTAATGTGCATGAGAGGTTTAAGCGATTCCCAGAAGGTCGCGAGAACCTCTGTGACGATCAGAAGTCACCGAAAAA
Organism: Bactrocera zonata; assembly: GCA_037783105.1. Lineage (NCBI taxonomy): Eukaryota > Metazoa > Arthropoda > Insecta > Diptera > Tephritidae > Bactrocera > Bactrocera zonata. The sequence continues at coordinate 443,227 of JBAWJQ010005308.1, read as the reverse complement.
GATTCGTCTTCAGAAGTCAAAAATAAAGACAATGCTGATTTGTTTTTCCGACTCCGAGGATATTGTACACCTAGAGTTCGTCCCACCTGGCCAAACGATTAATGCTGTGTTTTACCTTGGTGTTGTGAAGCGTCTTTTGTCACGCATTCGTCCTGCTCGACCACAATACCGGTCGACACTTAACCATTAACCATTAATCACTCATCCTACTCACCTGATATGGCACCCTGTGATTTTTACCTATTTGGAAAACTTCATTTGCCCATGAAAGGTTTCAGAACATTTCAGCTATCCAAAAGGCGAGGACCGATATTCTCAAGAGCATTCCGAAAAATGAACTTAAACACTCATTTGAAGTGCTAATTGACCGAGCTAAACGCTGTATCGAAGCACAAGGAAACTACTTTGAATAAAAAAACATAACTTTTGAAAATATTAATTTTTTGTTGTTTTTTTAACGGTCCTGTTTCTTTTGCGACATACCTTTTATATGCTCCTTCTACTTTAACTTTGCTTCCCAATATATAAGGGGATATCGTAGCATTTTTGTTAGTGAAGTTTATATGAATAGACTTCATCTCGTTTAGAGTAATATTCCATTTTGGTGTCCGTTCTATAATTAGGTTGATTGAAGATTGCATGCTGTTCGACGACTACATTTTTACCAGTAGTAATGATGCAGGTATCATCTACAAATGTGGCGATTGTGCTGTTTGGCGGCGTAGGCATATCGCTAGTAAACAAGATGTATAAGAGTGGTCCAAGAATGCTTCTTTGGGGTACACCTGTTTTTATTGGCTATATCATAGTATATGATTTTCCCTCCTTGATTCTGAAGTAGCAGTTGCTCAGGTAGGAGACAAGTAGCTCAGTTAGATGCTGTGGAGACAGAAGTCTTAATTTATGAAGTAAGTCATGGTGCTATACTCAATCGAACGCTTGGAATACGTCAAGAAAAACAGCTGTGCAAATTTTCTTTTTTCCATCGCATCCTCAATTATATTTGTTATTCGATGAACTTAACCGATTATGGAATGTTGCGATCTAAATCCAAAGTGATGAATTGGTATAAGGTCCTTTACTTCAATTATTTTCTGGAGTCTTCTTATAATTACAACTTCAAGTAATTTGGACAAAGTAAGCAATAGTGAGATTGGACGATATGGTGATGCTTCCTGTACACTTTTCCCGGATTTTTGTACCATAATGATTTCAGATACCTTCTGTTGATTGAAGCAAGCGTTTATTATCGATGTAAGTTTTTCTAATGCTTTTCGCCTTAGATTTTTCAGTACCTCATCTGTCACCAAGTCGGAGCCCGGAGCTTTTCTTGGTTTAAATTTTAATTTATTTTCCACTTCTTTCATTTTTGCTGGTTGGATTTCTTCTACGCATTGCGATCCTTCCATCTGCGGAAAAGTTCCATGGAACAGGGCTAAACATTTTAGTGAATTTCTCTGAAAAACTTCCGCTTTTTCTTCATCGCTTTTGACCCAAGATCCGTTTGGCTTTCTGAGGGGTGCATTTGACAATATTGGTTTCCTAGCATTTTTTACAGCTTTCCAAAGGGAATAATCTGTATGTTTGTTTGGCGTTAGTTTCTCAATGTAATTAGAAATATTTTGATTTTTAAATAACTTTATTTTAGTGCTGAGACTCTTAGCCAAATTTTTCAGTTCTGTTTTATAATGGGGAAAACGCCTGATTCGCCATTTTTTACATAGTTTTCTCTTTTTCTTTATGAGATCTAAAATGTCCGATGGATATATAGCATAAAAGTTTTTTTGTTTAGGAACAGGAGTACTTTTCCAAGCCGATTCCTGAATAGCTTTCGTTAATGTATGAACTTCATCTTCTAACATATCTTCAGTTGTTATATTTACTTCAGATTCAATATTTTTGTCAAGCATAACTTTGAAATACTCCCAATCCGTATGTCTATTAGAAAGATAAGGCGGTATGTCGATTTCTTTTAGATTGCCATTTAGGATTAGATATACTGGCGAGTGATCCTGGTTTAAATCCAATCCATTTTCAATAGTAATGAAGGTCTTGGATATTTGTCGAGTGATGAAAAAGTCGATCAAGTCAGGTAATTTCCTTGTGTGGGAAGTTAGTAGTGTGACCGAACGCATGACAGGATTTACACTGCGGCACAAGATTCGATGGCTTGATGGGCTCGAGTTTAACGACAGAATTTAGAATATGTTTGATTTGTATCGATTTGTAGATTAAAAGCATACCATAAACATATTTAACGGATATTTAGTTTTATATTGAAGTTTGTTTAAGACTTTCGTAACTTTAGACTTTGCTTTTGTAGGTCTGTGACAATTCTTTCAGGCTCACATGAGTGATGAAGGTCTTTTACCATTACGCGTATATCACGCGATTGCTTGTCTTCGTACGAGTACCAAAGAGTTTTCGAGTCGTCTAATTTCCTTGTAAATATTCTGTGGTCGGAACTATCTGAAAGATTTATTTTACAGAAACTTGAGTCAGTGAGCTTGGGTGTTTAAAATTTTTTTACGTCTGCGTTAATCAAGGAACGCATCAAGGATTGGCTAAAATTTTCCAACATTATAATTGGCGGAGGGCGATGGCTTACTTTTGTATCTATTTTATCGTCTGCTGTTCTATCCAGAATCGGAGACTTCAGTGTTACATCCGGGTGAAGAATCAGCTTTGCGTTTCTTAATTTCCCTACCTTTTTTTCTTTTTTAATAGCCAATTTGTTTCTTTTTCAAGCTCTTCTTCGCCTGTTTCGGCTGCAAAGATCGATTTAACGGAGAAGAAGACGTTTCGTTTGCATATTTGGTTAGCGATTTCCTAAAATTTTCATTTTGAAGTTTAAGTGACGCATTTTCGTTTATCAATTCATTGTTCAATGTTTCTATTCCTTTAATGTGTACGAGCAACATACCTATTTGGTGACATTGTGTACCCTCACTAGGAAGCGGAGTTTGTATGTCCATCACGATCTTATTGAGTTGTGGTTACGTTAAGTAAAAGAAACGGAAATATTGACATCCGAATTTCAACTCGTCTCGTCATTCTGATCGTCGCTAACCTTTTTGGGGGTTTGAATTTCAAGATGAAAGTTAACCTACCGCTTTATTGTTGGCTGATGGTGTTAAACACCTCATTGTTAGTGTTACTGTCTGTTAGCTACTTCATTCGGTTAATTGCAATATTTCTGTGTGTTGACGCGTAATTTTGCACCCACTAGCTATAGCAGCGTGTGAAAATTTTCACAACCGCTTTACGTGATGCAAAAACGAAAATGACGCTGTTGCCACCGCCAGTGGTTTTAAGTGTGCGCGACTCTTGTTACGCATCATGGTTCGTGGTTACGGCGCAGCAAGTTTGTCACAAACTAAATTGTAACTATAAAAGCACAAATAAGTGTGCAAGCATGTGCGTGAGTACGCATACAGACATACATTTTAATGGATGCATATTTGAGCAGCGCCATGCATTTGCTTGTGCGGAGTTTGTGTTTTAGTGAGCGCAGAATTATTTCACACTCGTCGGTAATTTATGTGCCATTACAAACGTGGTTCTTTATATTGCTTGTTTCACGCCTTGGAAATACGCCTCAGAGCGTATTTGTCACGAAAATACGCCTCTGAGATTATTTTGCGGCGAAAAAAATACGACTCGGTGTGGAGCGGCCGAGCTACACCATCGAAGGCGGGTGTTGTAAAATTACGCAAATTTATTTTTGTACTTTTTTATTAATGTTTTTAAAATAAATTTAGTTTGGGTCCCATAAAAGTTCGTTTGTATAAGCATGTGTATCGTGACACTTGGTTGCCAACCTTTTTTATGCTTAAGGAGACTACTGACTAAAATTTGAAGTTTCTGAAATTAACAATTACTGGTTTATAAGTTATGTTAAAGTGTTAAAAACTCAAAAAAAAATAAAAATAAAATAAATCAACAGCTGAAAATTTAAGCGTAGTCAAAATGGAGCCATGGAAAATTAATACTCTTTCTTAATATTACTTCCTCTTCTTTCGTTCCAGTCTGTACTCCTTCCCACTGGAATAACTTCAGGCACCATGGTGTTCAACAAGAGCAAAAAGAATTTGTTTTATTCTATTGCTGCTACCATACAATTTGGTAGCGTCAAATTAAACTTTTTGCTCATTTTTGGTTCATTTTTAATTTGCTGTTGACAATTTATATTATCACTTTGAATTTGATTTCTGTAGGCAGCGACATCGACTTTGGCATACTTTACATCGATCAGCACTGATCAAAATCAGCTTTATGCTTGGCACGGCTTTCAGCGACTACTTTGAAGGCTCCCTAAGATAAGATTTCAAGCGTATGAAGCGTTTGGTGGAAACTTGCTTCCTTATACCCCCATCATATCGTAGGGTTTTTTAATATGCATTTTTAATATACATAGAATTGAATATATTTGTATGCAGTCATACATACTATACAAGTATACGAAAACACTGTTTTATATATTCATAAACAAAGGTATAAATTTTAGTAAAATATACTCATGTTACTATATTGGTGATAAGCTAGCCGGAATCTTCACATAATTAGATTATATTGTAAAGTTGGTTGAACTGAGCCCTTGGACAAATTTGCCTCCGCATACCGCAACAATATCTTTTCTGTGTAGGAATAAAATTCTTAGCTATCAGAAATTCAATACCGACTAAAATTTCCTGTATTAATGCTATCAAAATAACCACCGAAATAGAATTATTTACATTATATTCTTACATTCAAGTTGTTTCAATATAATAATAATAGTAACACTTAATACAAGGAGCGTTCCAAAGTAAACCGAACTTTTTGAATCGACCATCTATATGTCGACTGGTGCATTAGAAACTGCTGAATGACATTTCATAGATTGGAAGTGAAGTTATTGCGTTTTAAATGTCAGTATGTTTGTGTTATCGGTGCGAAAGTGAGCTTCGAACAAAGATCCAAATTAAATTTTGTTTTAAAATTGGTAAAACTTTTACCGAAACGTTGATGAAACAAGTTTATGGCGATGATTGCCTATCCCGTAGCAGAGTGCACAAGTGGTTTCAACGTTTTCAAAGTGGTCGTGAGGACATAAATGACTATAAGCCGAAAAAACCATTTGTTCTTTTTTTTTAAGTCCTGATTACTTTGGAACACACTTTATATAATTAATCCTTTTTCGCTCTGTGCTTTTGGAACTCTACGCTCTTATAACATCACTACCCATAATATTTAAATACATTGCTTTAGTGCACCTTTTTCCTTAGAGCTATCTTTATTAACATTTCCATTTGCTACAATTTGCTTTTATTACAGCATACCAAGAAAGCAAAAAAAAGTAGACTACCTAGAAAGCACTTTGCATTCCATTTCACATTTTTCCCTTTATCGTTAACAACATTTTTGCATGTTATCCCTTCTTTACGCATTTTCCAGAAGACAGACAGTATTTAGCCACTCTGTTTTCTAATTTGCACCACTGAATAATTTAATTCAATGTTTGGCATGCAAATGACAACGGACCTAAGTGTTGTATTATTTAAATGGGTCCTGAAGTAAAAAAATAAGAGAAACAAGGAAGGGCTAAGTTCGGATGCGACCGAACAATCATACTCTTGCAACTTGCAAGAATCAAAGCCAGGAAATATTTAAGGTGTAAAGCTTCAACTAAAGAATCAAAATCCATGCAATTTTATATATACATACATAGTGTAACTTTGTGTATTATGGTATACCTATTTCTTTTTGGGTCATAACTCACAAGATACGCACTCTAAGCTTTCCAAATTTCGTGCATATTATCAGTAAAGTATTGGCTACAAGAATATGGAACAAGAATTGCGTTACAATAAAAAAAAATATTTATGAGCGAAAATATAAAAAAGTCAAAAATTGACACTTCGAAAAACGTGCGGGTAAATTGGTATACATGGTTCGTTTAATATGGAGAAAAAATATGTGAAAAAAGTAAATGCTGAATGAATGCTTATAGAAAAAAAAATAGATATAGAATTCTCACCAGCATTTGCAACATTGGCAGAACCTGATGATGGAAAATTACGTGGTGATAATCCAGTGCTCGTACTGGCCACGGAATCTTCGACTGCTGGCAGTGAACCTCTAGATTCAGGTATAGCTCTATCTTTGTCTACATCCTGGACTGAAATGCAATCAGTTTGCTCATTTTCCATTTCTCATGCTCTGAAATCAGCTTCCGAAAAAATCTGTCTGTCCAACGGAAAAATTCCAGTACTTCTGAATCCACTGATAGCTATTTGGCCAGTTTGAACGCGCAAATAAGCTTTTGTGAACAGTCCAACCAAATCATATAGAGTTATCTTCCGTCCTTGATCGCGTGTAAAACGCCTTACTTCGTCACTATAGTATACCTTAAGTGGACCCATGAAAGTTTTGTCCAATGGCTGCAATTTGTGTGTAGAGTGTGGAGGCAAGGAGAGAATAACAACTCCATTTTTACGGGCTAACTCCAATAATTCAATATTTCTCGTGTGACTATAATGCTCATCTAAAATGAGGAAAATGGGTTAATGTTTCCTTGGCTTTGTGAACTCTAAAAAATGTTTAAACCATTCTGTAAAAATTGGTATTTGCACCCATCCAGAAAGATGACACGACGATTTTGCTCCAGGTGGTGCATCCTTCATAAGGAGTGGATGATTGTTTTTCCTTGGGAAAATAAAATATGGTGGCACGAAGGATCCACCAGCGCTCATGCACGTTATAACAGTAATGAGGGATCCGCGCTCTGCGGAAGTCATAACGCCTATTTGCCTTTTTCCTTTTTGTGCGACTACTTTTGATAGTCGAGACTGCACCACTGACAATCCTGTTTCGTCTACATTCCCAATACTTGTCGCTGAAAAATTGTGTTTGATATATTCACTTTCCAATAAGTTGAAAAACGAAGCCACATTTTCACGATTAAATCCCTTTGCTCTATCAAACGATGTACCAGTTGGTGATCGAAAGCTTAATTTTTCTCTATGTCTTTTGCAAAATTCGTAAAGCCAGTCTTTTCCTGCACATTGTTGCAAAGTATTAAATTTATTCGGTATGTCGTTTCTTGTTGCAATATGGAATGCAAGCGACCTCAAATCCCATCTCGTTAGCCCCCAAAAGCGAGACTCTATCTCCAAAGCGTATTTAACTATATCTCTTTCTATCTCTGGGGTAAAGACTGGTTTTAATCCGAGTTTTGCTGAAAGAAGCTCCTCTGTAGGCTTTTCACCTTTAGCCATGTGATGCAGTGTGGTGTGCGGAACACCGAAGACTCTTGCGGGCAGTAAAATACCCATTTCATCGTTTCTTACAGCGGCAATGGCTTTGCGAATGTTTTCGCCACTCCACTGCCTTCGTAAACCTTCATTCGGCATGATTGCTGTAAGATTCCACCATTAAGCAATAACCTATTGATAATACAGAAGGGTAATATGGTACACTATACCATATTGGCCGGTCACAAGTGTACCATATTAGACGCTTTTTTTTTTAGTTTTCTATTCTTTTAATTGTTTTTTATGACCAAACCTTTATTTAGCTTAAAACTCACCTTTTTATAATGAAATATGGACTTTATTTTATCGATTAACAATATATTTGTTTTGTTAAGTTTGTTGCTACCACGCGAAAAAACCGCTTTTGCTACTCTATCTTAACAAGTCAGACATGAAAAACCACGTGTTTTTAACAACTGAGAGAGAACTGAACAGCTGTCAGTTTTGAATTTTTTTTCTATTACTCTTTCTTTATTTAACAGCTGATTTCGAAGTCGGCGTTGCCATAGAGCAAGTAGTTTAAGAGAAAAGCAGGTGTACCATATTAGCCGCCTATACCATAATACCCGAAGTTACTCTATACTCTGTATAACTCATTCACTGACCGACATTATCGACATCAGATTTTTTGGCAAAACGAAAATCATGATATGCAATATATGAGTATTTACCAGATTTTATTTATTTTTGCCAGTAAACACATACCATTAACAAACACATACTAATAAAAAGGTTCTAATAAAATACTTCACTCACTATTACCAATCCTGTGGAGTAAAGTCAGCCGAATATTCCGAAATCCTAATATTAATTATGTATATGGTGGTTAGGTTAAGTTTCTTCTCAAATTCATCATTTTTTGGCGCATACACAGGTACACTGTTATGAAAAAATCTAACTCTCTCATTTTTAGTGAGATCGCTCTTATAGTTGCCGGTGTATGCGGTATAAAGGATGGACGGGCGAACGGGCAGACAGTCACCCGCATTTCAACTTTTCTCGTCATCCTTATCATTTTATATAAAATTAAAAATATATGTATGTATGTCTCTCTGATATTAAGGTGATACCTATAATCGTTAGGTGAACAAAAGTGATTTAATCTGTAGCAACATGTGGCGAGAGTATAAGAACCCATGAATATTGTTTGGTCAGGAGTATGTCACTTTGCAAATCGGATGACCGTGATCATGAATTAGGCTGTTCACCTTTGTGAGAGCTTATGCATATACACATCAATTCGTACATCCATATACATATGTTACGGTTTTCTATGATTTGTCCATAATTGCATTTATTGTATGTTCTCATTTTCGCTTGCATTTTGCAAACAGGTACATATATACATACGCACAAACATACGTTTTTCATGCCTTCGACCTCATAAGCATATACGCACAAGCTTACATAACTATGGAGAAAATTAGACACAAGAAGGGATAAAAACCGGTGCTAGCATAACATTAAGACATTATTAGTAAAGCATTAGGAGTGTTAAGTGAAACAGAAAATTAATGTAAACTTAAAATTAAATAAAATCAATTTGTTAATTGGACATTAAACTATTATTGGGCTCCTACATAATTTGGCGACCGTGACAGGACATGTGTTCTACATTTAATATTTTCGATCAAGAAAAGCCAATAGATTAATGTTAAAGTTAAATTAAATAATTCGTTTTTGTAATACTGGCAAGAGCTGGCTCTGCGTTTGTTCAACCAAACGGAATTTGCCCACATCATCTCATCATTAGAAGCTGTGTAGCGGTATCCAACAACGGATCATTTGGATTGTTGTACCTGGGAAATATTCTGTGTGAGCGCAGATAGCAATTCTTACCACACATCAACGTACTTGCCGCTGTAATCATACATCCAGTTTACACGTGGTTTTATTAACGTCTTCTCATCAACAGCTGTCGAAGTTACCGACAGTTCGTCAACTCGTCGCAGTCTACGGGATTCTTAACAGTACAGTTTCATCGGATTGCTGATCTGCTTTTGCTACATCTACAATAACAGCATTACATTCTCCACTGCTCAGGTACTCGTATATACATACACATATGTCACCTGGTCTACGAAAAGGGAGCTAACGTGCGAAAACAAAAAAAAAAATTGATTTTTAAACACCTGAGCCCCCTTTCCGTAAACCGGGTCACATATATTTATTTCGTGCCTCCAAATGCCTAACAATAATATAGCCAATGTTCCTAACTTGGCTGATGAGGAACAATCGCCTTTGTCCTCGCTAATTCAAACGCGTTCAAAGATTCTCCGCAAACTACATTGTATAAAGCAACAAATTGCTTGTGAAAAAGTCGATAGTGATACGCATGTTCTCGAATGTCGACTACAAATTGTTGAGTCCTACTTTCAACATATTTGTGACATCCAGAACAATATTGAATTTCAATAATATCTAAAATACTTTCGTTAATCAACCCCAGAAACCGCTATTCTGAGTTGAACACTAGCATTTTCAACGCAACAACTTTTGGAAATACTAGCAGTTACCATAATCGATTGCCCTCACTCAAATTGCCTAAATTTGACGGCAAATATGCGGAATTTAAACGTATTTTCCGCAACTTTTGTAATACGATGCATGATGATCCAACAATGTCAAAGGTGGACAAATTTAATTATCTTTTAAACTGTCTTTCAGGACCAGCCCTTAGCGTCATCGAACCCTTTCAGGTAACCGAAGAAAATTACCCGAAGGCTACACATTGGCTGAGTTCCATAACAACCCTGCACGTACAAGATGAGATGAGTGTTTTGGGTCATTATCGTGTTATACATATATAGAAGTGGGCGCTATTAACAGCCGATATAAACACACTTAAAATTTAAATTGTTTCCTTAAAATGTTCAGATACACATGCTTTTCCATTTTTTTACTAAAAAAGTCCAAATGTTCAACTCCAGATGCAGCCACATACACCCAAACCATAACAGGACTTCTATCGTGGCAATACATTTTTTCCTTGCGACTCTTCATTAATCTTTCACCACATTTTTCGTGATCTTGTTGAACCAAATATTTTAATTTTGATTCGTCGGTGAACACAGTGTTGTCCCAAAACCCATGCGGTTTGTTAAAATATTGTTTAGCAAACGCCGACCTCTTCTTTTTATTAACCTTACTTACGTATGGCTTACGACAAGCGATTCGTCTATGATAACCAGCACTTATCAATACATTCCGTACTGTTTGGAGATTTATTTTTTGGGTACATTTCAAAAATGATAAACACATGTTTCTGAACATTTTAACAAAATAATTTAAGTTTTAAGTCTGCTTAAATCGGCTGTTAATAGCGGTCACTTCTGTTTATAACATGATAACGACCCAAAACACCCGTCTCATCTTGTACGTGCAGGGTTGTTATGGAATTATAAATAACTCCATAGGTCCCGCAATTACCATACATTAATCCTATTCAAAATATCTGGAACTTTTTGGAAAATCGTATTCGAAAACATCGAATTTCATCAAAATATGGCCAAAAAGCTGGATCATGGACTTAGTGGGTCAAAATACCCGGAAATAATACTAGAAATCGAGTGGGGAGCATACATCGATGTTTAGGGACAATAATATCAACAAAATGTAGGCCAAAAACCGCTAAACCTATTGTAATTTCTTTTGATTTATATAAATAGTCCATGGTCAACGTAAAATTTTTGATACAAATTAGGCGCATTTTAAGCTTTATCCTTATTTTTTTTTATTTTTTTATTAAAATTTTTTTTTTGATATGCTATATTTAATGTTAAATATACATATTTGATATGGATAGAAAAAAATCAAAAAATGTATTCATTTTAAAACAAATAAACGCGTCGTAATTTAATAGAACTATTTCGCCACCGTTGGAACTAAAAATTATCCATTTGCACAAACATTAGAACTTAAAGGGAAAGACAATACATCTGTGTCATTCAATTCGCCGAATCCATCGCATCAATCACCAACTAATCCATCGGTTTTACTCATCGCATGCACACGCAAAAGGGCGATATTACCGACAGCTTTAATTTACATACAGGATAAATTTGGAGTGATGCAGCCAGTTCGCGCGTTATTGGATTCCTGTTCGGAATTAAATTTCATCACCGAAAAAACAGTGAAGCGTTTGCAGCTCAAACGGTTTTTCTCATATCAGGAAATATCAGGTATTTCAGATATTCGTTCTAATTCAAAGTATGCAGTAAATGCGAAAATCAAATCTCGTATTGGAAATTTTACTTGTATGTCGGAATTCGTTATGACTAAACATATTACAACACAAATTCCTAGCAGTCTTATAAATACTTCTAAATGGAATATTCCTGAAAATCTTCAGCTTTCGGATCCATACTTCTACAAACCGCAACGTATAGATTTATTGCTTAATGCGACATATTTTTTGAGAGCTTTCAAGAAGGCACAATTTCACTTGGAAAAGGCTTACCACGCCTTGAAAACAGCAAATTAGGTTGGATTGTAGGGGATAATTTTGAGAAGCTTTCAAATTCCCGCCCATCCACTTGTAATGTCACCCTAAATTCAAATCTATCGAATATCGATTCGATTCTTCAACGTTTTTGGGAAATTGAAAATTTCACTGAAAAGGAAGCAACATTGTCCGAAGAAGAACGTTTATGCGAAAAACATTTCATTGGAAACGTTCAAGTGAAAAATGATGGACGTGTACAAGTACGGTTACCATTCAAAGTTTCACAAACAATATTAGGCAACTCTTTCCATAATGCCAGGAAGAGATATCTCGCTCTTGAACGACGTCTATATAACAATAAACTACTAAAAAACATATATGAGGATTTCATAAAAGAATATATTGAATTCGGGCATATGGTTGCCATAAAAAGCTTTGATTTCAATAGCTCGCACTATATAATTCCACATCATTGTGTACTCTGTCCACAAAGTACTACGACCAAGCTTTTGTATTCGACGCCTCTACGCGAGTTAAGGAACGTATTCCTTATAATAGTAACAAACATCAAAACAACATTTTGTTTCAGTAAATAGAATGCAGAAACAACCTTGAGTTGGAACAACTGAAAAGCACTATCACTACAACAAACAATCCTAAACAAACAAGTATCAAAACAACATTGAGTTTGAATACCACAACAACCTTATCTTAAAACAAAGCAATTGTATCTAAGCAAGCAATATATATGTAAACAAACTTAAACAAATAATATAATCTGTATCTTAGTAAACTATCAACTAGTAATAAGTAAACATACCAGTTAGTATAAAAAGAAGTAAGAACGATGTAATAAGTTAGTCTTAAGAGTATAAATAAAGAGTACACATTTCGGTGCAGCTCAGAATATATCCTTTTGACTAATTTTTGCTCAATGTAAAAATTAACTCACGCACCACTTCTGATAATTCGTTAAATGAAATACTCATGGTTGGAGCAACAGTTCAACCAGAACTAATCATCACATTATTATCATTTCCTTTATATCCCTACGTATTAACCGCCGATATATCAAAAATGTATCGGCAATTTTTTATTGACGAACAAGATCAACGATATCAACTCATTTTGTGGAGAAACGAACCTCATGAGCCATTACAGTTGTTTCAACTCAAAACTTTAACTTACGGTTTGGCTTCTGCACCATTCCTAGCTATTCGCAGTTTATTCCATATTGCTGACGTCAATAAAGCTGCCTTTCTTCTAGCATCGTCTGCTATTCGTGAAAGTTTTTATGTTGACGACTTGTTAACTGGTGCAGATAGCATAGATAACTTACAAAAAATAAAAATTGAAATCATAGAAGTTCTTCGTTCTCATTGTCTTTTTCTGAATAAATGGCACTCGAATTCTACACAATTATCTAACGCATCTTATAATGAAGTTGTCATTAAAACAACTGAAGAAAACATTACCAAAGCTTTAGGCACGTCATGGAAACCTTTAGCTGACACCCTTTGTTATCGCTATGAATTACCAGATATGCCGTCAGTTACAAAGCGATCTGTTTTAAAATCTTTGATATTCTCGGTTTATTGAGCCCCGTTATTATACGTGGCAAAATATTAATGCAAGAAATTTGGATTCGCCGATTAGATTGGGATGAAACACTACCACTCGATCTCCATAACATTTGGTTGCAGATTAAAGCCGATTTGAATTTCATTAATAAAATAGAAGTTCCTCGTCATGTACAAACAACATCCAATTCTCGCTGTGAAGTTCATGGCTTCGCAGACGCATCAACGCGCGCATATGGGTGCTGCATTTGTGTACGTTCTATTATAAACGACACCTACAAAATTACGTTACTTATTGCTAAATTTAAAGTGGCACCGATTAAATCACAATCGCTTCCCCGTTTGGAGTTATGTGCAGCACTGTTACTGAGTAGGACTTGGCAAAAAATCAAGGATAAGGTATTAAAATTTTGCACTAACATTTACTATTTTTGGACTGACTCAGAGATCGTGCTAAAGTGGCTCAACATTCATTCGGCGACATTAAATTGCTTCGTTGCCAATCGAGTCTCTGAAATTCAGGAAATTTCAGAAGGCATTAGCTGGAAACACGTACCAAGTACACAAAATCCTGCATACATCGTTGCACGCGGCTGTAGGCTCAGGATCTTGTAAGTACGATTTGGTTCTCTGGACCAGAGTTTCTAATGGAAAATTCATGGGAATGGCCTGTAAGAAAGAAGGAACATAACATTAAAGTCCAAAATTTGGAACGACGGAAGGGAATCACCCTCAAGTGTAGCAAAATCATCATCAATGTCATCATCAACAGCAGTTCATCGTACCACCGATTACTTCGCGTCGCTGCATATACATTTCGCGTTTTCAACAAAGTCGCTGTTAACAATAAACTAAGGCCAGCAATGATACTTCATCTACCGTTACAAGAACTCGATCATACTTGGTGGCGAATCGTCGTAGCTGGTCAGCAGATTGAATTCGCTGAAGAAATTGAAAGACTTCAGAAATAACAAGAAGTTAAATCGTTCATTCAGAAGATGACTCCTTTTCTACATCAAATGAATCTTAACGGAGTGACAGTTTCAGTCCTCAGAGTCGGTGGCCGTCTGTCAAAAGCACCAATTCCTTTCGACGCAAAATTTCCCGAACTCCTTCCTAAAGATCATCGATTTACTAATTTGTACATAGAATATCTTCATCGTAAGCATTTACATGCTGGTCCAAAGGTTTTCATAAATCTATTGTGAGAGCGAAACTGGGTCATAAATGCTCGCGAAATCGTAAGGAAAACCGTTCGAAATTGCGTGCTTAGTTTCCATTATATAGTAAACCTAAATTAATGAGTCAAATTATGGCGGATCTTCCTGCCAATCGCTTGCAAATGCAACGCCCATTTCTAGTTAGCGGCGTTGACTTTTGCGGCCCTTTTAGTACAACTTATCGTCTTCGTGGAAGAGCTCCATTCAAAACATACATAGCAATCTTTGTATGCTTCGCATCCAAGGTCATACATGCAGAATTAGTATCCGACCTCTCTACTAACAATTTTATACTTTGTCTAAAACGTTTTGTTGAAAGACGCGGCATACCTCAACGCATTTACTGTGACAACACCACAAATTTCGTTGGCGCTCAAGCCAAATTGAGGGATTTTCATCAACAATTCTTCAATCAAGCGGCTACTGATGACATCGCTAGTTATAGCACCAACACTGGTTTTGAGTTTTGTTTTATTCCGCCTCGTGCTCCACATTTTGGAGGTTTATGGGAGGCGGCAGTAAAATCAATGAAATCCATTTTGCTAAAAACATCTCAAACGCACACCTGACATATGACGAACTTCAGACCGTCGTATTTGAAGTAGAAGCTATTTTGAACTCTCGTCCGCTGACACCGCTTTCAAAGGACCCCAATGATGGCAAAGCTCTAACTCCGGCTAATCTATTGATTGGGAGATCCTTACTGTCGATGCCAGATAAAGCTATCAATATGAACACAGTATCTTCGTTAACGCAATTGCAACGGGTGTCGTATTTGAAGCAGCGTTTCTGGGTCATATGGTCACACGACTATATTCTTAGCCTACAACAACGCTCTAAGTGGTTGAAACCGGAATCTAACATCGAAATTGGACAAATGGTCATCATCCATGAATCCAACTTGCCCCCACAGCATTGGTCACTTGGGAGAATTATCAACATCGTCGCTGGTTCAGACGGCAAAGTGAGGGTTGTGGACATCAAAACTACAAAAGGGATTATAAGGAGAGAAGTCCATACAATTGCACCATTACCTATTTCGGATTGAAATGCAAGCATTCCAATGGGGGAGCATGTTTGGTCAGAAGTATGTCACTGTGCATATCGGATGACCGTGATCATGAATTAGGCTATTCACCTTTGTGAGAGCTTATGCATATACACATCAATTCGTACATCCATATACATATGTTATGGTTTTCTATGATTTGTCCATAATTGCATTTATTGTATGTTCTCATTTTCGCTTGCATTTTGCAAACAGGTACATATATACATACGCACAAACATACGTTTTTCATGCCTACGACCTCATAAGCATATACGCACAAACTTACATAGCTATGGAGAAAACTAGGCACAAGAAGGGATAAAAACCGGAGCTAGCATAACATTAAGACTTTATTAGTAAAGAATTAGGAGTGTTAAGTGAAACAGAAAATTAATGTAAACTTAAAATTAGATAAAATCAATTTGTTAACTGGACATTAAATTATTATTGGGCTCCTACAAATATATTGATCAGCCGCCGTATTCACCAGATTTGGTTTCGTGTGGTTTTTTCTTGTTCCCCAAAATGAAATTGCCACTCCTTGAAATCCGTTTTCTGTCGATCGAAGAGATAACACAAACTTCGCTGAAGGAGCTGTAGGCCATCACATGATACCCCTTTTTTGCTGTTGTTATGCAATCGTCTGCAAGTTATTTAACTGAGCTGACTGTATGGCTCTTCTTAATGTTACGTTCGCATGTTAAATAGTGCTTAATCGCGATAAAAAGGTAACAAATTTCCATTTTTCATCACTGAAAAAAAGAGAAATATAAATTCCACTTTCAGTAACTATCTGCGGTCAATTTTTCGCTGTCTTGCGGCGTGTGAAAATTTTCACAATCCCATTATCCGAGTAGAACTAGAAAATGCGCTTGTCCTATTGTGCTATTGAAACCGCCGGAGGCATTGCAAGGGTGTATTAAATTTTCTATGGCTTTTACAGCGGAGTTTAGTGTTCGTTTTATTTCCACTTCGACCATAAAGTGGTTACGGTGAAGGAAATTTGTCATACAACTACAATACTTATATCTGTAAAAGTGCATATTTGTGAACATATGTATGTAGGTTTTAATGCATACACATGGGTATGTTTGTATATGCAAATGTTATTGTAAAGTTTGAGTTTTAATGAGCGCAAAATTTGTTATTTCACACTCGTTGGTAATTGTTTGATAACAGCGAAAAGGTGTGTTTACATTGTTTAACAGTTTCACCATTATTCTACGTGCGACCAAATGTACAAAACTCAAAAAATACGCTGAAAAAAGTCGAAATTCACTGTTTCTAATCAAAATCTGCTCTCAGCTGCAAAGTAACCTTTTTGCGGAGGCACTGTTTCAGGCGCTTGACTCAGATGCTATAATAAAATTACGAGTTTCTTAGTTTTATTGGCAGCTACTTGGTATGGAATATAATATATTAATAGGAAATTTTTCGGTGAGATTAGATTATTGCTACGTGCCAAGGCAAGCATTTAAGAAATGTTTTTTCAAATTGCAAGTATCTTATGCCCCAGAGTTATAAACCATCTGAATTATTTAAATGTTAGCAAAAGCACAATTGCGATAAATACTCACAGTAATATTTCAGTTACACAAATATATAAATTTATATTAACACACCTTGTAGGTTCGAACTCAAATTGAACCACATGACCAGTAGCAGGCAGTCAGACCAAGGAAAAGCTCTTAACCATTGTGAAATGTATCAATTGGCTTATATATACATATGGCTTTTTCTTATCTTCATAAATTTACTTTGTAAACTATTCACTTTTTTGACCGCAACTTTCTTTAAAACGATGGAAGGAGAAATAGGCTTTTTAGTCTTTCTTTTTTAGAATTCGTGACGAATATAACGTAAAAATTTACGTGATTGGAATAATTGGTTGAATGTTGCAGTTGATAATTTTGACGATTACTAAATTGGTGGACATGCAAATGCCGACATGTGAAAAAAATTTTATCTTGTCTGACCTTATTTCTATCGAGGCACGAAAGAGAATTCTACTGACTAAGGGTTATGATCCTGAGCGTTTTCGTGGCCGGAGGCCGAAGGCCGCAGTGGGTGTGTCACGTAATGCCGACAATTAAAATCTCGAAAGTTAAAATCCCGACAGTCAAAATACCGACAAATCAAAACACCGACAAATCAAGAAACGGTGGCGTTGTTCGTTCGAGGCCCTGCGGCCGGGATACAGTTAAAATATCGAAATTCAAAATGCCGACACATCAAAATACCGACAAAATTTAAATATGAAGCTAAATCAAAATGCCGACAAATCAAAACACCGACAAATCAAAACACCGACAAATCAAAATACCGACAAATGAAAACACCGACAACTCATAATACCGACAAATCAAAAAGCCGACAATTCGAAATACGGGCAGAAGAAAATTTTATACAATAAGTGGTTAATATGGTTCCTAGATCCCAAAGAAGAATCATTACTAATCGATAGAGACATTTTGGTGCTGTTGTTTGTTCGAGGCGCTGCGGGCTTCGGCAACGAACACGCTCAGGATCATAACCCTTAATCCATAGAATTCTCTCTCTGTGCTATGGAAGAAAAGGAAGCTTGCTTCTTTTTGCAGTTTACTAATATTATTTCATAATTATAAAATTTTAACTTTAAAATTTAAAAAGATTAGTCATTATAACGAAGGCAACCCTCAGACTCATGAGTCATGTGCTGAAAACATAGAAGGTGACAGACTTCAATCGATCTCTATCAAATGTTAAAATACACACGTTATTAAGATCACAGTTATTTAGACAACTGTACGACTACTACTGTGTCCATAAGAACTTGTGTATTTTAATATTTGACAGACGTCAAAAAACTAACCCTCAGCCGGACCAACACCTGGGCGTGCTCAGTTCTTTTGCGTTGAACTCTTTTTGCGTTGGCGGCCTTCGGCCGCGCTTCAAAAAAATAACCCCCGGTCGGACCAACACCTGGGCGTGCTCAGTTCTTTTGTGTTGAACTCCTTTCTGCGTTAGAGGCCTTCGGCCGCGCTTCAAAAAATAACCCTCAGTCGGACCAACACCTGAGCGTGCTCAGTTCTTTTGCGTTAAACTCCTTTGTGCATTGGCGGCCTTCGGCCGCGCTTCAAAAAAATAACCCTCGGTCGGACCAACACCTGGGCGTGCTCAGTTCTTTTGCGTTGAACTCCTTTTTGCGTAGGCATTCTTTGGCCGCGTTTCAAAAAAATAAGCCTGGTCGAACCAACACCTGGGCGTGCTTAGTTTTTTCGCTTTGAACTTCTTTCAAGTCCTTAGCTATAGAACTTGATTTTGCAAATATTTTTTATGGAGATTGTATGATTTGCCGTTATTTTGATTTGTCGGTATTTTGATTTGTCGGTATTTTGATTTTTCGGTATTTTGATTTGTCGGTATTTTGATTTGTCGGTGTTTTGATTTGTCGGTCTTTCGATTTGTCGGTATTTTGAGTTAGCTGCATGTTTAAATTTTGTCGGTATTTTGATGTGTCCCTCTGCGGGATACACTTAAAATATCGAAATTCAAAATGCCGACACATCAAAATACCGACAAAATTTAAATATGCAGCTAAATCAAAATACCGACAAATCAAAATACCGACAAATCAAAACACCGACAAATCAAAATACCGACGAGTCAAAACACCGACAAATCAAAACACCGACAAATCCAAATACCGACAAATCAAAATAACGACAAATAATACAAACTCCGTAAAAAATATTTTTGAAAATATTTACAAAATCAAGTTCTATAGCCAAGGACTTGGAAGAAGTTCAACGTAAAGGAACTGAACACGCCGAGGTGTTGGTCCGGCTGAGGGTTTTTTTTAAGCGCGGACGAAGGGCGCCAACGCAAAAAGGAGTTCAACTCAAAAGAGCTGAGCACGGCCAGGTGTTGTTCCGACCGAGGCTTATTTTTTGAAGCGCGGCCGCAGGCCCCCAACGCAAAAGAACTGAGCACGCCTAGGTGTTGGTCCGACCGAGGGTAATTTTTTTGAAGCGCGGCCGCAGACCGCCAACGCAAAAAGTAGTTCAACGCAAAAGAACTGAGTACGCCCAGGTGTTGGGCCAGCTGAGGGTTATTTTTTTAAAGCGCGGCCGAAGGCCGCCAACGCAAAAAGGAGTTCAACACAAAAGAACTGAGCACGCGTAGGTGTTGGTCCGACCGAGGGTAATTTTTTTGAAGCGCGGCCGCAGGCCGCCAACGCAAAAAGAAGTTCAACGCAAAAGAACTGAGCACGCCCAGGTGTTGGTCCGGCTGAGGATTATTTTTTTGAAATGCGGCCTAAGTCATGAAGAATTCTATGCGAAAACCTAATGTGTTATTTATTTCCTGTCATTTGGGTATTATTTGTTTTCTTTATGTACGTAAGGTAACACTGATTATTAGATAGAATGCAACCTATTTGTTATTGTGTGAACAAAAATAATTGAAAAAAAAGTTAAATATCGAATAAAAATTATTTTTGCACTATTTAGTATAAAATAAATGGTTAGAAAAGAATTAGTGGAGTGTTAGTGGATATAAAAGTTAAAAATATAAGTGTAAAATTAATTATAAATCGGAGAAACACGCGGTTTAATTAGCTGAATTTTTGAACTGCAAATATCTCAAAAACCATAAGTCAGCGGCAACTATGTATGTATTTTTTTGATCTGGAAGATCTCCTCTATCCGTACATACCCATTTTAACCCCGAAATCGTGGGATGCTATTCTAAAATTTACCCGTAACTATTTTCATAAAAGGTAAAAGGTACTTAACAGAAACAATAACTTTAGTGATTTTATTGATTTATTTATAAGTTATTCAGTTGATATTTACTGAAAAATATTTTTTAAATTAAAGTAAGATGCTTAGCTATATTGACTAAATATTCTTCAGGAACATAGTTTTCCCTTTCTATTAATACTGCCTTAATGCAACTCTCTCTTTTTTCCAGGTTTCGTCGTTAAGTTTTTTTTTCACCAGTGAGCATCTTTTGAATTTTGGTTTCTACCAAAACTTGTTCTTTAATCAAATTTGATATTAGATTGAATATATTCCCATGGTATTGCCCAACTAAGCACGAAAGACGCCGATGCCATGACTCAACATTATTTTGCGTTCTCGGAAGGTTATGTATCACGTTTTCAAATACTGACCAATAATTTGGAGCATATATAGGGGCTTTAAGCTTTTTATTTTTTAAGGGTTTACCAAATATATAAGATTCTTCGAAGAATTTAGCAATTTTCATAAAATCCTTATTATCACTTTTCAATGCTTCATAGTAAGATGGTATTTCATCAGCAGGTACGAAAGCAAGAGCCTTTAGTTGCCTAATTTTAAGAGAGAACTCTTCATTTCTTCCATATTTCTTTTGAAGCCCTTCTTTTTGTATACGCCTCCAAATAATTTGGCCGAAATGGAAAAAACAGCCTTTGTATTTAACGTCTGGGAAAAAGTTTCTAAAGGATTTGACGCTGGCTTTTTCAAAATCGGTTAAAATTATTTTCGGATTTAAGGAAATGTTATTATTACATGCGAAATTCAACAATTCATACAAAAATTCGTCATAGCATTTTTCACTTTTCTCTGTCATGATGCAATAGACAAGTGGTACAATTTCACTGCATGTGTTTGCACCTAAAATTGAATTGTAAACAATTGCCTCATGAAGGATGGAACAACTTTGAATGTGCCGTCCATTATCCATGTGCTACTTTTTGCAAGTAAGCGGACGTTCTCTACAGTTGCCAACAAAACTATACATTGATTTCCGAACTTTTTTAATGAAACTAGAAATTGTTTCCCGTCGACTTTCTGCAAATGACACGGAATTTCCAAATCTTTTACACATTTTGGTTGTTTTAACTGTAGCTTCTGTCTTGCCCTATTGATTTTTTGATTTTGGGCGGACGGTCTGGGTAAATATTTCCGCGAACTTTTGTTACATCGAGCAGTAGCTCTTGCTATAATTTGGCACGGTTTTTCTAAAAAGTTAGTTGGATCATCCTTTATTGATGTATTTGTCTTTATGACATCGGCCTGGTATGCCATTGGATCATGGCTATGCTCCGTTGCACTTTTTATTAGTTCGTGTAACCCATTATCTTTTAAAATTGTTGTCACCCGTCCTTTGCATAAAAATGATATTTTTTTATCGCTAATCCAATATACGCGGTTATCACGTTTTTTATCAATATTATACAGATAACCATTAAGAGAAAGTTTGGGGTAAGGCTGAGCTCAGGCTGGTAAGGCTGAGCTCAGGCTACTACCGGGGTCACAGCTGGCGGATAGTGGACGGCCTACGCTAAGTAGGTTAGCTGCGAATAGTAATACGCAGCCCCCGACCAAGAGCTGCAGGAGAGGAGGGCTTGGCTCAAAACGCCTCACGCGCCCAATGAACCTCCCGCGAAAAGGCGAGAAGATGCCGCCTTAAAATAAGCGTCCACAACCCCCACCGGGGTTGCACCGAGGGAGAACCTACCCAAGAGAGGGAGGCAACAAAGCGACGAGGGAACAGAAGAAGACGAAAAAACCCTGGGCAAAAGCCCATCAGAATTGAGACCAGTAAAATTCTGATTATGGTATACTGGAAAACCGATAAGGAACAGATTGACAAAGGGCTGGGGAGGACAGTATTCTGCCACCTCAGTAGATAGGAGTGACATCTTATTGAAATGGCTGGCAGGCTAATACTGCTCTCACCTCCGTCTCGTTAAAACCATGGCAGGTCTTCAAGTACGTTCAATGCACGTCGCCAAAATTTCTTTGGCCGTACAGGTTCAGTTGAGACGAGCTCCTGATTCGTGCCCGAACCTGGCTCTGAACATAAGCTCCCATAAGGACTTGTGTCAACCCTCGCGTGGCCTCCCTGCTTGCATAGATAACCACGGGGTTCATTAAGGGCGACTGTTACAACGTGCGGAGATAGCGGCTTGAAGCGGAGACCCAATAGAATAAAATGAATACACCGCAACAACAACAAAAACCCCAACAAAAAGAACAACAGAACAAAGATGGACAAGAAGAGGAATACGGGACAGTCTTCCGTAGAAGCAGTAAGGTACTTAGATCCCTCGTACTCATCGCTACTCCAAAACAGCCAGACAAAAACGGAGAAAAGACAGTCTCAAGGGAGACTCCAGTCACACAATCAGCACCGGCAAAACAAGGAGAAGGGAAGAGCACCCCAGCTGCCACTACAGAAGGAACACAAAACTCACCGAAACAAGAGTACATCACTCAAATGAGACGGGCAGAAGAGGAGTCCCTAGAAAAGTGCAAAGGTATAGTGCAAAAAATGAAGTTGGCGATGGCAAAACAAAAGAATGTCAGCATGGACGTCAAGAATGGAACGGCACAACTAGACGAACTCTTCGACGTCATAAAGAGCTACCGCAGAAACTGGCTCACTGCAGAAAATGAAAAAAGGCGAGCATATCTAAGCAGACGTATCACGACCCCCGAGTCAGCAACCTCGAAGCGCCGTGCGACAAGCCCTGTTGAGCCGCGAGAAACAGTGCGACCACGACACGAAAACGCCGGCCAGTGGCAAAAAGTTTTGTCTAAAAAATCCAAAAAGACCCACGCTAACGAAGGAACGAGCGAAGAAGCGCCCAAAAACGCAAACAAGATGCAACAAACCAACAACATGGCTGCAAGCCAGAAAGGAAACAATAGACCTAAACGACAAACAGAGGCCGTTATAATAAAACCAGCAGAAGGGAATAGCTACGCCGAAGTCCTCAAGAATATACGTAGCAAGGTAGATCCTAAAGAAGCAGAGGTCAAGATCAAGGGGATCCGTAAAACAAGAGCCGGGGCCCTATTGCTAGAGCTAGAGAAGGGACAGTCCACAAAGGCCAGCTTCTGCGAGGCACTTAAGTCCACACTTAAAGAGACCGCAACTGTCGCCGACCTTAAAACTAAGGCAACCATAGAAATCAGAGACCTCGACTCGCTCACAACAAAAGAGGAAGTTGCAGTGGCTGTCAAAGAAGCGCTACAGGACCCCACTGAAGACTTATCAATTAATATAACAGCTCCCAACACAAGGGAGCAGGTAAGGGCATATATAACGCTGGACCAAGACAGGGCAGACACACTGTTGCGACAGGCACGCATCAAAATTGGATGGGTTAATTGCAGACTGCGGCTAAAAGAAACCCCCAAAAGGTGCTTCCGGTGCTTTGGCCCAGGGCACTTAACCTGGGACTGCAAAGGGCCCGATAGAAGAGGACAAGGTGTTTGCATAAAATGCGGCCAACCAGGGCACAAATTGAAAGAGTGTACAAAGCCTCCTGCATGCTGCCTTTGCGAAGAGGCTAAACACGAAAAAGCCGATCACATCCCGGGCTCCGCAAAATGTTCGGTATATAGGAACTACCGAAACAGATGAAGATCCTACAAGCCAACATGCATAGATGCAAGGCCGCTGACGCACTACT
The DNA here is from genome assembly GCA_037783105.1 of Bactrocera zonata. Lineage (NCBI taxonomy): Eukaryota > Metazoa > Arthropoda > Insecta > Diptera > Tephritidae > Bactrocera > Bactrocera zonata. Next base: position 419,188 of record JBAWJQ010005308.1, on the reverse strand, counting down.
CTCGCAAATGGTGATGGAGAACGACTACGAGATAATCATCATAAGCGAGCAATACAGAAAGAAAGAGAGAGGTACATGGCTAGAAGATAGCAGCTCAACCGCCGCTATATGGCTACCACCAGAGAGTAACGCCACCACTGTAAGCACTGGGAACGGCAACGGTTTCGTCTGGGCCAAGTGCGACATCTTCACAGTAATTAGCTGCTACTTGACGCCAAGCGATGGTATACAAGAATTCCAAGAAAAGCTCGACAATATAGAGGACACAGCAAGGAATATAGAAGGTCAATTGATTATCGCCGGAGACCTAAACTCCAGAGCCGTAGAGTGGGGTATGCCAAACACGGACTCGAGAGGAAAGCGAATTTTAGAAATGGCTGCGCGGCTAGGTCTAATAGTGCTCAACACGGGAAATGCAACCACGTTCAGAAGACCGGGATGCGAGGAAACCACACCAGACATCACCTTATCAACAGAACGCATGGCAGGCTCAATAAGTAACTGGAAAGTCCTGGAGGACTACACTGGCAGCGATCATCAGTACATCTCATTCATGATCGACACTGGAAGAAACGCTCACCAGTTCAGAAAAAATAGAGGAACACGAAAGTGGAATATCTCGAAACTGGACACATCGAAATTAATCGCCGCAATAGACGAGCAGAGCCCATCTAGCGACCCCTCCCCTATAGCAAGAAAAACAGTCGAGCACACAATGCTTAACATAACAAGAGCCTGTAAAAAATCAATGCCCAAGGCTACCCACAGGAAACGTAAAGCAGCAGTTTACTGGTGGACTGAAAACATCGCCGAACTCAGACGCATATGCCTCCGCCTTCGCAGATCCTACACAAGATCCAGGCGCAGAGGAGCCGCACCCCAAGAGGCCGAGCAATACAAAGCAGCAAGAAAGGAGCTGAAGCACGCCATCGACGACAGTAAAAGGAAAAAATGGGAGGAACTACGCGAGGATATAAACAGAAACCCCTGGGGGCTAGGATATAAAATAGTGATGAAAAAACTCGGCGCTCGAGCAAAGCCACCTGACGTAACCGCCGCCAAAATGGATCAAATCGTGAATGCACTATTCCCCACCCACGAAACAAGGGCCAGTGATCCAGAACAAATTCTAAGCACTGCGCAAATCCCCCAGTTCACCCTCGAAGAGCTGCAAGTAGCCACTGGCAAGCTAAAGGCCAACAGATCGCCCGGCCCGGACGGGATCCCAGCAGAAGTCCTCAAAATAATCGCTGCAGAACGCCCAGGAGTACTACTGAATATGTACAACGCCTGCCTTAAAGCCGGAATATTCCCTGAACCCTGGAAAAAGCAACGGCTGATGCTAATCAGTAAGGGAAAAGGAGACCCCAATTCGCCATCAGCATACCGTCCATTGTGCATGCTTGACACAGCGGGAAAGCTGTACGAAAGCCTACTTAAGCCTAGACTAGAAGCGGCTATCAACGAAGCTGGAGGACTGTCCCCTAGACAGCACGGCTTCAGACCCGGCAGATCAACTATAGGAGCTATAAAATGCGTCATAGAAAGCGTAGAAGCCGCACAGCGCAGATGGCATAAATACAAAAGAATAGTGTTGCTGGCGACTTTAGATGTCCGAAACGCCTTCAACAGCGCTAGATGGGTAGATATGATCGACGCCCTCGAGAAAAGCTTCAAGATACCTGATTACCTCAGGGCGGTGGTGCGGAGCTACCTGAGTAACAGGAAACTGCTGTACGATACTAAAGAGGGATCACGACAGATAGCAGTCACGTCAGGGGCAGCACAAGGATCCATTCTAGGCCCAGACCTGTGGAACATTAGTTATGACGAAATATTAAAACTAGAAATGCCAGAGGAATCGTATCTGATTGGCTATGCGGACGACATTGCAGCAGTAATCACAGCTAGGGATACAGAAGAAGCACGCAGAAAGCTGAACCAAGTCATGATACGGACGCAAGCATGGCTCGACACACACAGCCTCCAGCTTGCCACGGAGAAAACTGAGCTACTGCTGCTAACAAATAAGCACATACCTCTCGAGATAAACATGCAGACGACTACGGACATCCTTAGGACAAAAAAAGCCGTTAACTACCTAGGCGTAAGACTGGACCCCAGACTAACCTTCTGGGTACAAATCCAGCACGCCGCAGGTAAGGCAGCGAAGATCACGTCTCAACTGAGCCGATTGATGGCTAACATAGGAGGACCTTGCCAAGGAAAGAGAAAGCTCCTAATGTCGACGACGATCAGCGTCTTATTATACGGAGCCGAAATCTGGGCAGACGCTCTTAAAAAAGAAAACCGGCGCAAGGCAGTGGCCAGAGTGTACCGCACCGCAGCCCTCAGAGTTGCATCAGCCTACAGAACAGTATCAGGCGATGCAATATTAGTTATAAGCGGCAATGTTCCAATTGATCTACTCGCATATGAAAGGAAAAAGCTGTGGGAGCTAAAGAAAGCACCCGGCAATAACAAGAGCGCAATACAACAAATAAGGAAAGATACGATAACATCATGGCAACAAAGATGGGAGAATGGAAGTCGCGGCAGATGGACGGCCAGGCTGATAAAAGACCTAGATTCATGGACAAGTCGTAAATTCGGAGAAGTAGACTTCTACATCACCCAGCTGTTATCCGGCCACGGATACTTCAAAAAGTACCTCTACAGAATGGGAAAAGTCGAAGAGCCGTCATGCCTATACAACGACGCGACAGAAGACGACGCCGAACACACATTCTTTGCATGTCAGCGCTGGCAAGGAGAACGCACCGCAGTAGAAGATCTGGTCGGGCCAATAAACGCTGACAATTTAATCAGCGTCATGTTGGAAAGCGAAACAAACTGGAGGATTATCCAGAAATACGCAACAATCTTGCTACGAATCAAAAAGCGGGACCTGGACGCAGGTGCGCAGATGTAAATCTCTCAATGAGGAAAATGGAACGCCACCCTGAAGTAATGCGAACGCGGTCCCAGGGTGGGCGACGGTTCCCTAGAGGGGGGGTTTTTAGTGACCTGCAAGTGGCACATACCGCTGCTGTGACGATAGCACCGATGATGCGGAAGGCATTTTCCACCCCCTCACCCGCAAAAAAAAAAAAAAAAAAAAAAAAAAGAGAAAGTTTGGTACCACCTTTGTTTGAAATAAGAAACTCCATGGAAATTATATTATATATGTCTGTTTATTCAATTTCAAAATCAACTGCCAATTTTCAAATATATTTTCTAAAATGACCTCTTTGTCAAAATTACAAAGGCTTTTTTCAAAGGCATCCCGATACAATTATTTTCAAACTCGGTAAAAAATGTAAAATTTGCACTTCAAATTGCCTTTAAATATTTAAAGTAGGCTAGAATTTTGAATTGTAAAATCTTTTGTATACATTTTATGTGCTAAACACATAGAGAGCGACATACTTCAAGCGACGTCTGTCAAATTCTAAAATGCACAACTTCTTAGGACACAGTTATGTAGTCGTACAGCTGTCTAAATAACTGTGTTCTTAATAACGTGTGTATTTTAATATTTGATAGAGGTCGCTTGAAGTCTGTCATTTTCTATGTGTTCAGCACATGACTCATGAGTTTGCAGGGTTCCCTTTGTTATAATGACCAATCTTTTTAAATTGTAAAGTTAAAATTTTATAATTATGTATATTTTATTGAAATAATGTTAGTAAACTGCAAACAGAAGCAAGCTTCCTTTTCTTCCATAGCACAGAGAGAGAATTCTATGGATTAAGGATTGTGATCCTGAGCGTGTTCGTTGCCGAAGGCCGCAGGGCCTCGAACAACACCACCTTTTAAAAAAAGAGTTCTTTTTAATTACTCAATTGTTATCCAAAATGTCTCTATCGATTAGTAATGTTTCTCCTTTGGGATCTAAGAACCATATTAACTATATATTGTATAAAAATTTCTTCTGTCCGTATTTCGAATTGTCGGTTTTTTGATTTGTCGGTATTATGAGTTGTCGGTGTTTTGATTTTTCGATATTTTGATTTGTCGGTGTTTTGATTTGTCGGTATTTTGATTTGTCGTTATTTTGATTTGTCGGTGTTTTGATTTGTCGGCATTTTGATTGTCGGAATTATAAATTTCGAGATTTTGATTGTCGGCATTACGTTATACACCCAACGCCACCTTTTCTTGATTTGTCGGTATTGTGATTTGTCGGTGTTTTGATTTGTTGATATTTTGATTCGTCGGTGTTTTGATTTGTCGGTATTTTGACTGTCAGAAATTTAAATTTCGAAATTTTGATTGTCGGCATTACGTTATACACCCAACAACAAATCATACTGACTTCATAAAAAATACTTTTGAAAAATATTTGCAAAATCAAGTTCTATAGCTAAGGACTTGGAAGAAGTTCAACGCGAAAGAACTAAGCACGCCCAGGTGTTGGTCCAACCGGAATTATTTTTTTGATGGGCGGCCGATGGCCACCAACGCAAAAAGAGTTCAACGCAAAAGAACTGAGCACGCCCAGGTGTTGGTCCGACCGGAATTATTTTTTTGAAACACGGCCGAAGGCCTCTAACGCAAAAATAAGTTCAACGCGAAAGAACTGATCACGGCCAGGTATTGATCCGACCAGGGTTATTTTTTTGATGTGCGGCCGCATTCAAAAAGGAATTCAACGCTAAAGAACCAAGCACGCTCAGGTCTTGGTCCGACAGGGTTATTTTTTTAATGCGTGGCCGAATGAATTTTTTTCGCATGGACAGACAGTTATTATGGAGTTCTATTTGGTCGTATTGAGGCGAACGCGTGACAACATCCGTTGAAAACGGCCAGAATTATACGATGGCAGTCTCATCGAGTCACGATTGTAACCGTATTTGAAGCAAAAAACCCAATGAATACCATCGATAAATCACCGTATTCACCAGATTTGGCTCAGTTTGATTTTTTTCTTCTACCTCAAATTGAAACTTCCGCACCATGGAACACGTTTTCAGTCTATCAAAAAGATGAAACTCACTTAAGGGGCTGCTTTTTGGCAGTTTCAAGTAGTGATCGATATAATTCATTGCCACTTTGCTTTCAGTTCGGTCACAATCTTAGTCTTTTTGACTCAGCTTTATCGGAACGAGCCGAGCAAGAACGCATTTAATACCAAAATATCCACCAAAATCATTCAGTTTAAGGGATTGAAGGGATCATACATGATATAGGCATGTCTTCAACGATTATTCGACCGACTTTGAAGCCTTTATACTCCTCGTAGGCGACTGAAGCAGTTGCTGTAAACAAACAGGTTTAGATCCTGCTCACATTTTGCACAATAATTAAAGACAGTCCAGACAACCCAGCAAATTGCATTATTTTGAAATATCATTTACTCGAGGAATTTAATTACAGTTTCCAGGTGCTTCTTTGTTTTTATTTAAGTAAATTTTGTATCCGATTGTTTTCCATTTTAGGCGCAAATATACAGTGTTATTAATAAAACAAGTCCCTCATGTTCATTGAAATAACCCACATATTGACCACATTGATATTGATATATGCCTGTTATATGTATTAAGTGGTGTTTTATTTGTATACTGGAAAGTGAAAAAATCAGACGTCTTTGTAGTCCGATTTCACCGGTGCCACCATGTCCAAATTTGACCATTTCCTATAGAACTTTCTTGTTCCATATTGAGTGTAAAATTTAATACCTCTTTAGAGTTTGGTTATTACTTTATCGCACTTTTAATAGTTTTCAAAAAAATCGTTTTATAGGGAGTGGGCAGGTTTATCATCCGATTTCACTTAGTTTCACAAATATCTCGAAAAACAAAACAAAAGAAAAGTTTTCTCCACAAAATTCTATATTATTTAAAAAAATCGTAATGATATTATAAAATTTTTTCTGCTTGATAAATCGGAAATATATTATTAAAATTTAATAGAGCAAACTCGAAGAAAATCGTGTTGCGACCTTAAATATAACAGACTCACTCTGGTAATCCCGAGTGTTCTGTTGTTTCGAATTCATTAAATTAAGTTAGTTTCATTTCTGTTGGCAACGTTTATTCCACAATTAAAATAAAGATTCTTTAGAAATGAAGACTTGAAAGAAGCAACACTAACAAAGAAGAGTAAATTGTTGTAATTGGAGGGACCAACAAAAGATAATGTACTGGAAGATTGGGCCGTAGTTAAGTTTATTTAATAATACAACGTTTTTGTATACCAGTAAAGCCATTGAGATTAGCGCGAATGCCATTGCGTATACTTAACTGCTTTATCAATAAATTCTACCACGCGTTTTTTTGTAACGGTAGCAACTTCGTAATCACAGTATTGTAGTTACGCGTAAAATTTCACAAAGCGAAATCACACAGATTATTATATATACCATTCCGGCATATGGTGATCTGTAACGATCAGTTCTCTGCAATTTTGTACACACTAAATATATAAAGTCTGATCCATTTTAAAGAAAAAACACAGAAGATTTAACTTTAATGGGGTTTCAAAGCAAGACAGCAGTATAGCATTAACTTCATTTTGGTATGGTACTTCACTTAGTATGGCTTTGCGTGCTAAGTATTCGACCTGCACTGCCATTAGCTTGTTAAGCGTATTTTTTCTTTATTTTGCTCCATGTTTGCGACGCTATAACTCACGAACGACTTAAAAGAAACGACAATCAATTAAAAACGTGTTAGCGCATGAAACGAGCTTTCCAAAAGGGAATAGCATGACCCGATGCGACGAATAAAACTAGAACTGCGCGCTTTCAGCGCCAACTAGCAAAAATACCGCAAGACTTTTTAGCGTTGCAAATTTACATATTTAGCAGTTATTGGATGCAAGACATAGCTGTCGGAGTTGGGTACTTCAATTACTTATTGAGTAGTTCATATCCATATGTTCGGCTTATGCTCGCAGTTAGCAAAATATTGTTACGTGTGGATAGCAGGTGGCATTGCAACCTGGTTGTTAAGGTGGTGTTTGCCTGTGTATAAATTTTAACTGTTCTGATTGAAATGCACGCATCACAAATTCAAAATCCGTTAATGATAGTAACTCATGTGTACGTATATAAATTGTGTAGTCTGGTAATACGAACGCTATTGAAGTTGCTTGTTGAATTCTTGTATAAGTTAAGACATAAAATAAGTATCTTTCAGATAAGGTGTTGTATTGCCACGTGGCAGAGGTAACATAAAATAAATAATCTATACAAAAGCCAGTTTAACTAATGGTTTCATTTCATAAGGCCTTGATTTCTTGATTTGCTTAATACAAAGCTCGTTAATTATTTATTTTACCACAAAAAAACTTACTTCAGCTCAAGCGCTCCCCTTTCGTTCTAGAAATCTCAGTGAAATATGACTGTCAGTATAAATGCTTATAGCACCCCAAAAGTGTTGTATCGCTACTGACGCTTTTTCCGCCAATGTACGAGACAAAACTTGTGGAATTAGCGACTAACAACTTGTGAAAATCTGAAATTTGATATGACGCTGATAGATTAATTCATTACTTTATTTAAGGATATTTACAATAATATTGAAAATTTCCGAGCCACTTATGCTATATTTACCTAAAAACAAAACATTTGTAAGGAAATTAACTATTTTAATAAAAATTAATATTTTTTATTTACATTCATATATAAATAAGAACTTTTAATTGTTAAAATTTTAATTAGTACAATATTAAAATATTAGTTTTTGCTTCATATGCATTATATATTTACTAATTCACTAAAATTAACCGGAAAGTAATGAAATGTGTGCAACCACAACGGTTGCAAATTTTATGACAACAATTTTGTATGCAAAGAGCATAAACCAACATATTGTATTTAAGTAAAAGTAAATGACAGAGTTCAGCGCAAGTCCACATGCATTTGTATTATTGTAGTTTTATTTGTATGTATGTCTACACAAAAAAGTAGATTTAAATTTGGTTGTTATGTAGTGAAATCGTAGTTTAATTAGAATATACGTAGCATGAATGGGAAATCAGATCGCTACCATTAGAAGGTACAGCGAGTGAATGCGCTGTACTAACCGCAAATGGTGACGAGGGAAGCTCCATTTGTATGCAAACAACAATAACGGTATGTATGAATATTCACAAGTAAAGATGACGGTATTATGAAGGATGTAATTGACTGTGACCGGTGGGTATGAGCAACATTGCGAATGAGATTGAAAAATCACATTTCAACCATTAACCACTCCCCATATTCACCTGATAAGGCATTGTGCGACTTCTTTCTTTTCGGAAAAATGCATTTGCCTATGAAAGGAAAGCGTTATGCAGACGTAGAGGTTATTCAAAAGGCTTCCACCGGCTTACTGGCGGCCATACCGGGCAACGAGCTAAAACATGCTTTTCGACTGTGCAAAAATCTGTATTGAAGCGGAAGGAGACTATTTTGAATAAAATAAATTGATTTTGCCGAAAAAACCATTTGTTCTGTTTTTTTTAAGTCCTGTTTAATTTAGAACGCACCTTGTAAGTCAAATAGGTATCTGCACATTAAGTCTCCAAAATTTATACCCGAAAAGAAAATTTTCTTAGCGCATTATAAAATGCTTAATTTGCAAAGTTTAAACTTATTTGGCAGTACGGTTGTTTTCAAATCAAGTTCCTTTATATTTATTATTATATACATATATAATTTATTATTATTATTCCTTTGAATGTTTCCTCTCTGTCACTTAAACAACAAACTACATATCTGCTTTATTATTTTTAAGTTTCTTAACTTTTTTTTTCGGGCTGAACTTTATAGATTATTCCAGAGAAGACAGTGGTATGTAAAACTGCTCATTTGATTGAAATTCAACCTAAAGCAATCTTCGTTTGTTTAAATTTAAACTCTGGAGATATACAGAAAGAAATTTGTAATAATCTCTCAATTATACAGTGAATTTTGAAGTTCAGTCGTTAGTTGGTAAAGTGCAGTATTAGTGGATCTAGTTACTCTGTATGCCTGCTGACTGGCTTGTAGGGTACGATTTTCAGCATCTTCGATCTTATATAGTTATCTACAATCTTTTCCCTCCCTTTTAACATGAAAGAAGTAAGACTAATAGCATGAAGACTACCCTTTCCAGTAAGGAGAGAAGGAACCCTGTACCAACGTGGTTGAGTCTGCAGTGAATAATTTCACTGCAGCTTTCCATTCCGATCGACCCGGCTTAGGCCTATGCACGATCATTGGTGGAATTTAGTCATCCCGAACAGTCTCTGTGAAGTGCGCAATCAAGAGTGCCATTGCCCTATCCTCTGCGCTGATCGTATTGGTCTTGTAATGCCTTTTAATAAATAATGCTGGCTCCATCTTGCCTTGAACACACTGGCCACCCCTGGGAACGAGGAAACGTTGTCCCGGAATTTCCTTAAACTTTTCGTTTTTGTGGACCTACTTTTCTTGTTATTGGTTGTTAGATGCTGTTTGTCTTCCTAGCAATTGCTTGAGCATTTGGCTTTGTTGCAAAGCCGGCGAACTGACTGCCTAAGCACAGAGAGTTTACTAGACCACCAGGTGTACAAGTTGGTTTCTGGGTGGTCACCTTTAGTGAACAGGCGCAGTGATAAGCGTCCATTATAACAGGTTTGCAGCCAGACTGCTCTCCATCTATCACTCTCCATCTACCCTCATTTTTGATGCTTAAATTGCTACTTTTTATAAGTTCAAGAACGGATTCACTCCTCGTGTTTTAGTCCATGCTACCCCACTCCGCATGATCTCATCCCAGTGTGATGGGAGCTTTTTCCTTCTACAGTAGTCAACCAATCTGTGTATCGATGGGGGAGAGGTGTTAGGACTGTCTCTTTTGGAAAATAGGCCGACGCAACGATGAAGTAAGAACCTTCCGTGTCCTTCACCTGAACCGCAACTAAATCTTTGATGGAGAAATTGTACTTTTCCCGAAAAAAATTTTTTAGTGGGCTTTTAGTTTAATGTTTTGCGTTTTCTAAAAACAACTCGAATTTATTTGACGTCTTCATGCTTGAAAATATATGTATAAAAAACAAATATGTATTTATATTACATGTATTTTCTATAATTTTTACATCTAAGAAGATATCTTTCTTTCATGCAAACGCAAGCACACTAGCATTCACAGCTTTTTACTGCATGGTAACCGCCAACTACCCATTTTAATAGTTCACTTTCGCACACTTTTTATTTTGCTTGAACTCGTTCATCCCCTTTTTCGTTTAACTTGTCATTGTCTGCTCATTGTAGTCACATGGCCTCAACTAACTTGTATTAATATCTCTGTTATAATGTATAATTTGTATACTTATCCATTTATTTATACTATATTTTTACCTGATTTGCGCCCACGCCCCGACGGAAGAGAAGGACGATGTGACCAAAGATGCCTTCTATGAGCGATTGGAGCACACCTATGAGTGCTGCCCCCGCCACGATGTCAAAATCGTGCTTGGCGACTTAACGCCAGAGTGGGGAAAGAAGGTATCTTTGGTACGACGGTCGGTAAATTCAGCCTCCACGAGGAAACATCCCCAAATGGGTTGGGGCCGATCGACTTCGCCAGGCCCGAAATATAGTTATCTGTGGTACCAGATTCCAGCACAAGAAAATACATCAAGCTACCTGGCTGTCTCCGGATCGAAAGACCATAAACCAGATCGATCATGTTGTGATAGACGGAAGACACGTCTCCAGTGTTTTCGATGTACATGCGCTTCGAGGTCCTAACAACGACTCCGACCACTATCGTGTTGCAGCCAAGATTCGCACCCGCCTCTGTGCAGCAAAAAACGCACGCCAACAAACACAAGGAAGGTTCGACGTCTAGAAGTTGCAATCACTACAGACAGCCGAACGATTTTCTACTCGGCTTGCACTCCTGCTCTCTGAGAACACTCGTCAACAACTCAGTATAAGGGAACTGTGGGACAGCATTTCAAACTCCTTACGTGTAGCTGCAACGAAAACCATTGGATTTCGGAAAAAGCAAAAGAACAGCTGGTACGACGAGGAGTGCCGTATCACAGCAGAGAAAAACAGACTGCCTTCCTTTCTGCACAGGTGCTGGAGGCGCAGGCATCGATGCCGACGGAGCCGGCATTGACCTGTTCGGCGTCGAGACCCAGCACGCGTAACCGCCTTCTCAACGGAGGCAACGCTAGCACTCCCGCCACAACTCCCGCTCCGTCCCTCACTTCCGCCCTCATGACACGGCGACCCCGAACGCGGCTTGCTCCGCGGTGGCAACCTTACTCCCGTCCCTCTCGTCACTTCCCCCTCGCCTCCCGACGTGGAATCATCCACGACTGTAGAAGCGGCGGATACTCCGCTTCCAGCGAAGGTCTTCGACTTTCTCTTCCGTCCAGGAGGCATCTCGATTCCCGACCCACCTAATCAGCTGAACTGATCTGCTGGCGTAACACTAGCGCAGCAGGCTCGCGGACAGAATGATTCTGGAGCAGCTGCTCTCCAGGTGTCTGCGTCTGAACGCGCTGAAAAAGTGCGACCCACGCAAAGGCCCGCTCAATAGCAGCGACAACCCAAGCGGTCGATTATAGCGATCCCGCAGTGGCACAACCCAACCCTTGGTTTTATTAAGGCCACTCAATTGACCGCCGGTCGGACGATGTCCCCGAAACGGTCCGGAGTCGACCGATGCGGCGCTGAGCCGAATCGCACCGTGGGCTAAACGGTTCGCTGATATGACCGTTGGTCCTCGCAGGAGTCGCAATCTCCAACACTGGACAGACGCTTGCACCCTTTGGGCAATCCTGTCCAGATCCACCTGACACTGAGCCAACTAACCGCCAGATGCTCAGCACAGAACCACTGGCAGGCAGTCCAGTCAGCAAGAGTACCAACAACACGGAGCTACACTGGAACCGTGCGAAGGTTCCGCCACTAACAACAACGTGGATGACCACGTTGACCGTATATACGGTAATAATTAAAAATATTACTCACCCGTTATATTACACCGAGTCAGTACACAAAAATGCACAAAAATTGCACAAAAATGTGTACTCGCGCAAAATCACCGCGGTCACTAACCCACGCACCCGCAATTCCCACAAACAATTTCACCGAAACCGCTACGCACACGCACCAGGCAATAACGGTGCCAACCAAATCGCGTAAACAAATACCCGCACAAAAGGGAATCGAAAAATCACCGAAAAAACACTTCGAAAAATCGCAACGATGCACACGCACGTCTATCCGCGTCGACAGTTAACTCAGTTAACTAACGAATGAGGTCACTGTTGACAGTCATAACTTTGAAGTTGTAGATAATTTCGTCTATTTAGAAACCAGCATGAACATCACCAACAATGTCAGCCTGGAAATCCAACGCAGGATAACTCTTGCCAACAGGTGCTACTTCGGACTGAGTAGGCAATTGAGAAGTAAAGCCCTCTCTCGACGAACAAAAACCAAACTTTATAAGTCACTCATAATTCCTGTCCTGCTATATGGACGATGACAACAACTGATGAGTCGACGTTGCGAGTTTTCTAGAGAAAATTGCGCGTTGGCCACGGCGAATATCGCATTTGATGGAACGATGAGCTGTATAAGATATATGACGACATTGATATAGTTCAGCGAGTTAAAAGACAGCGGCTACGCTGGCTAGGTCATTTTGTCCGGATGAACGAAAACACTCCAGCTCTGAAAGTATTCGACGCAGTAGCCGTCGGGGGAAGCAGAGGAAGAGGAAGCCCTCCACACCGTTGGAAGGACCTGGCTTGGCTTGGAATATCCAATTGGCGCCTCGTTGCGAAAAAGAAATGACTGGCGCGCTATTGTTGACTCGGCTATAATCGCGTAAGCGGTGTTTACTCCAATTAAGAGGAAGAGAAGAAGATACTTTTACTTAAAAGTGTGGCCTTTAAATATGGAGGGTTAGAAATTAGGTTCACATGAACAACGTTGTCTCAGTCTGGTGATTTCAGTGTTCACATACTTATGTTTACATATAGTGTCTAAGATTTATTTTAAGTTTATTATTTCATTTTACACGATGCAGCCTGTGCGTTGTTCCTCAATTACTTAGTATTCCTTACTCCTTATATTTCTTTAAACTACTGTATTACTATCGTTGTAAAGAGCCCTTCTACTTTGGATTGCCGTACTAAACAGACGTGTGCATTCAGTTTAATCATCAGTTTAATCATTAACATTTAGTAATGCCGAACGAGTAACAAGAAGTCCCAAAAATCCCTATTTTCGAAAATGGTACGTGTGATAGTTTTTAGAGTTCAATACTTGTCCATTGAGGGTCGGACAGATTAAATATTATTATGTTCTGATGTCGGTATGGTATCACATCTACATTTATTAATAAACTTTCAGCTTGATGGAAAATAGCTGGACGTGTTCTATTCGGTGACATCCAATAATGAATGCAGGATCTCACGATGGGTATTGCACGTAGGCTGATTACGTTGACATTAAGTTCAGCGAAGTTCGAAAAATTACAGAAAGCGAATTTTGAACGATTGTAAACAATGTTCAGGCACAGGTCTTTCCATGATGAAATGCCAACAATACTGAACGAAAATAACATGACATCTTAAAGCCTCCCGCGTGATATGTCAAAAACAAAGCTATTGAAAAAAGTATCCCTACTTGGATCACCATTTACTTAAGGAGTTATATCCACTTTTCGTTATATTTTTAGGCTGCAACCACGCACGCCATTATTACTATATCCAAGCTTTCCTGGTCAGTTTTTGCTTGACGTTTTCCTTTTTTTTTGACTCCAAAAGAAAGTGTTAATATTATAGCCAAATCAGGAGTGTGTTTAGACGCTTCAGGGTATGCTCAATCTGCCTGCACTCATCTTTGTAGAGGAAAATCAAATTTATTTCCTACCTCAACTGCCAAAATAACGAGGATATTAAAAGTATCACTATTTACCCTGGCAGTTGGACCTATGCATATTTTTCGCTTCTTTGTGCACGGTAGCACGGTAGCTTTTTCCATAATCCTTGCATTCGGATGCTGAATCCCATCCTTCTCCACTATATGAAATGTGTATGTAAGCGTAGTTTTAGGTACGATGAAGTGTTTACAAAAGCGGTAAATGTTACAAATTCAAATGTGGCTACTGAAAGATGGAAAATTCACTTAGCTGGTATCTTTTTCCGTTTGTATTACTAACGAAGCTGGAAGCTTAAAAACTCGAAATTAAGGGCCTTACTTACATACATAAACTAGCCAGACCAATAGAAAGTTCTAAGACATTTTTCAATTAAAACCGCAAGGTAATTTGTATTCTCTAATTTGTAAGAATTTATCCTATTCCATATAATTCCCTATATCGAATTGTTAAAGGGAAATTTGAGAAGTTCACTTAGTGTGAAATTTCGTAATGATTATTTCAAGTTGCCAGAAAGGTGGTCAAAATGTGTAAAAATTAGTGGTAAATACTTTGAATAAGTTTGTTTTTACAGTTCTATTCAAATTTAGTTTTAATATTCACAATACAATCGTTCATTTCGTACTGGTACAACGCAAAAGGCAACCTACGTAATGACAACTTTCTGGTTGCTGTAATTGTACACGAAATAATTAAACTTGTAACCGCCATTTCTGTCACACGCTCTCAGTAATAATTTTTATACTCCTGCAACATGTTGCTACAGTATATCATCTGAAACTATAGGGTTTCGTAAACATATGGACCTAAATGATCAGGATGAAGAGGCGAGTACAAATCCGGACCTGTCTGTCGTCCGTCTGTTGGTCCGTCCATGCAAGCAGTAATTTAAGTAGCTTGAATATCTTTAAGAAACTTGCTACATACTTTCTTGTCAATCCAAAGGCAGTCAGTATTGCCATTGTGCGAAAATTTACAAACTGTAATTTGGCATAGGATATGGAATTAACAGTGGGCGAAAATGTTTTTAGAAGTTCAAGCTACCAAAACAAAATACGCTCAGAAGAAATCCCTTTAGCACCCCTGCCGACACAAAAAAATTAGACGAATCCAAATCTAACCCGGTCCACTTTCCATACAGCGGTACAGTTAAAAACTTCGATAAATCAATAATTTAATGGATTGGCATATTAAATTTTACATGGGATGGTAAGCCTTATAAGGAGACGGCATAAAACTGGACGATGGGCGTGGCACCATGATGTACAACAATTGCATCATGAGCATGCTAAGAAAATATTCTAACGACGCCGACAGTTTTTTTATGTGTTTGAAGAATCATATTTTAAATCTTAACGTCTTAATTTAACGTCCTTAATTAAGAGTGTTTTTTTAGACTATTTTGGATTTCCTGTCAGGAATCAACATTAATTCTAAATTCCACCTAAGTATTGTGTAACGTGTGTGAGACTGCTATTAGGTTGTGACATCTTACATAGTATCGAGCTGCCTGTGCCAAAGAGATCAGCACTTTGCTTCGAACTCAGTGAAGCAAAATTCAAAAGATCTTTGAATAAAAAATCAGGAAATGTTTTGTTGTACGTCGTACAAAAAGTTTTAGTAAACCGTAAATCTGAGCATTGCATTGAAAATACAAATTCTGGACTCTGAACTTGATTTCTATCAGGCAAATTTTAATGTTGCGAATGACGAATAAGGCGAGAGGTGGTATCAGGACATTTCCTGAATGAAGAGGCGCTATCAAGGAAATGGAGTGCGGATATGCTAGTAGATTATCTTTGGAAACTTAAGAAAGATATTTCAGAAGGCAAATATAACGAAATATATATTCACGAGAAGTTTTTTCTATATTAAATAATATTTTATTGAAATGTAGCTGACGTTTGCACTTTTTAATAAATAATATATTTTTATGTCACAAAAATTAACCATTTAAATAAAAATCCACGTGTACTAATAATTTGTTAACTTATCTAGTTTATAAAATTTAACATGTAATATTGTGTTAACACTAAAAATATATATTAATATTACAACAAATTACTAATTCGCAAAATCATTATTAAATGTAGGCTATTAGTTCTTTATTTAAATAACACAATATTAACTTATTCGTTTTGGCTCTACACACATTCGATATTTGTATTCTATTAATTCTCTACAATCAACCGGAATAAAATATAATGTGTGCATTCAAAACTGTTGCTATTTGTATGACCAACTTTTTAAATGCAAAGAGCGGAAACCAACATATTTAATTAACAATAAACGCCAGAGCTCAACACAAAAACACACGCGTGTGTATTGGCTTTCGTGATAGTATATATACTATCGTGCTTATTATTGCGAATTCGAAAACGGAGTTGAAACGGATTTGGAACAAAATGCTAATTTGATTAGAATAGCATGCGGGGAAAATCAGATCGCTACTGCTAATAGGTATGTACCTAATACTTAAAAGCTCACAATAAGACTAAGGGAGATAGGAGGGATTTGTATATACACTCTAATGACAGTAAGTACGTATGTATATTTATAGACAGAGGTCGCCGTAACACGAACAATGTAAGCGACTGGCAACGGTGCGTATGAGCGACAGTGCTGATAAAATTGCCTTCATTTGCAAAAATATATACGTTTTACAAAAATATATGGTTTGAAAATAATATTACGTAGGCAGTTCCTTCATTTGTATACCGGAAAATATGTACAAAAGACTTTTTCGACTACACAAGGTAGAAGTACTTTTTTAGTAACCTTTTTTTGACAGATCACGCATGAGTCGTGTTAAGCTGTCATGTTCTTTTTGTTTAGTTTTTATGGCATTTTATCATGGAAAGACCTACGCCTAAACAACGTTTACAAATTGTTCAACTTTATTATGGAAATTCAGTTCCTGTTCTTAAAGAATGTGTTTTGGCGCTTTTCTCGACTTATGGTCAAAATGAAAGTACTATTCCCAACACCGTCACCCATCTTCAGACCCAGCATTCATTACTGGATAATATTCGACCGAATAGACCACGTCCAGCATTCATTGAAGAATATATGGCAGCCGTAGCTGAGGGTGTACACGAAGACCTTGGAAAGTCGTTACAGCGCCGGTCGCAGCAACTCGGACTGGCGTATGAAACGACTTGGAATAGTTTACGTCAAGATCTTAAATTGTGAGCGTACACGATACAGCATTTGCAAGAACTAAACCCGTTTAGCTTTTCAAACAAATTCCCTCGAAGAGCAATCTGAAAAGATTAAAGAGCTGTAATTTCGGTGAGCAGATAATTTCTCGACTTGGAGCGGTCAATCGGCCACCTAGATCGTATTCTAGCACACTGTCAGACCTTTTCCTGTGGGCCTTGGAGCATGCTTCGACAGTTATCAGTCGAATTGCTCGATTGAGTCATCGAAAATTAGACTCAACGGATTAATCAGCCGCAGCCGCCGCCAATATTTGAAAGCATACTCTTATTTTCATATTTCCTTTTTATAGCATTTCATGAGGCTTTCTTTCAGGCTGAGGGGCATGAGTTTTTCATACAGCTGATTATTTTTCAGCTAAATATTTTATTTAGTAAGTTTCAAATAATTTGTCTTCCGCTTTAAAAGCAGAAATGATAAAAATTTTCCTCTTAGGATATAATTATTTACAAACATAATGTTTTGAATGGTATTTAGCTATAAAATTGTAAGTTCATAATAAGGTCATGCTAAATGTAATGCCTAACGCATAGATACTCTAGATAATGACATGGATAATGAATATAATGAAAATAATTTTATAGCCTTTATTAGTTTTGTAACCTGTAACAACAAAGCGTTTAACAGAGGTACATAAGCGCTTATATTCAGCGTAATAAATATGTGTAGGTTACATGAACATTTATAATCTCTCAGTTTTTGAGGCATCAATCTGGAATCTTACACATGTTCTTTTCTCAATAAGAAGCTGCTCATTTATCGAAACTGCAGATATCGGACAATTAAAGAAAGGTGATTTCATAGTTATAAACTGGCAGATAGAGATCAATATAAAGATCTTTTTTGACCTTTATGCTTTAAAAATACATACACCTATGAAAGTTGCTTTGCTGCTGCCGAAATTAAGGTTTTTTTTGTTTAAAAAATATATATATATTTTTTTTTTATAGTAGGGGGAAGCATCGAAAGCCGAAGTGCGGAACTTTAATCCGCTAAACCTAACCTACTCCCAACTCAAGACTCTCCCACGGAATCACCGGCTAGGTATTACTTCGTGGGAGGGACAAGACATTTATGTAAGTCTCCTCTATTGCGCGGACTGACGAACGCCTAGTCTGTTGAAAAGATCTCAGTTTGGTCATTATAAGCGCTGACGCTTCGCTGACAGCTTTCCATTTATCAGTCGACTGACACATGAGTGTCGTCAAGTTATCGACCGTTAAACTACCACCGAGTGTGGTTTTTAGCTGTTCCCTTGTATTCGAAAATCGAGGGCAATAAAATTATACATGTTCAGAGTCTTTTATATACTCTGTACACGTCGGACAGTTCGGACTAATGTCATTTTAGAATCTGAAAAGGTAGCTTCTAAAGCATCCATGCCCACTAAGTATTTGGGTAAGATTGAAATCTAAGTTCCCATGTCGTCTGTCTATCCACGAGTGGATGTCCGGTATAAGTCGATGGGTCCAGCGTCCTTTGGATTAGGAACTCCACCGCTCCTGTCACATTTTAGTACTCTTGTTTCTCTCCTCTGTCCTTACCGATACTGTTTTAGGCGTTGATAATTGATATAAACGCTCGAGTTCACTGCCCTGGATGTCAATGGGCGGCATGCTGGCTAATACTTCAGCAGCGTCGGTTGATATAGTCCGGAAAGCATTAATTACCCGAATTACAGAAAGTCTATGCACTGCAATTATTTGTTTTGCATACGCTTTTATATCCATTGCCTGTATCCATACTGGTGCCGCATACAGTATTACGGAACTCATTGCTTTCGCTATTAATAATCGCCGGCTGGTTGGCGACTGCTACCACCATGAGGTCGTCCGCATAAGGTACTAGTTTCACGTCTGTTGGTTGGTGTCTTCTTAGCACCCCGTCAGACATAAGGTTCCATAATAGTGGACCACTAAGCCCTGTGGTACTCCACTCGAGATAGAGTAGCTCTTGGTGTCTTCGTCCGTATCAAAAATCAGCTCTCTGTTTTTAAAATAGCTCGTTACTATGTTTATGAGGTATTCAGGGGCCCGTGCTTCATCCAGGGCTTTAATTATGTCACCCATTTCCCTGAGTTGAACGCATTTTTAACATCCAGGTTAATCAGCGCGCAGTACGTTTTTGAGCCACCTTTCCATCTTTTGCCGCTTACTGCACATTTCTCAATATCGACAAATTCTCGTAGTGCGTCAACAGTGGATCTCTATTTTATGAAGCCGTATTGTCTCTCTGATAATCCGCCGACTTTTTGGATTGCTAGTTCCAAGCGGTTTCTTACAATACTTTCGTACACTTTCCCAATCGTGTCGAGCATACAAGGAGGTCGATA
This sequence comes from Bactrocera zonata, assembly GCA_037783105.1. NCBI lineage: Eukaryota > Metazoa > Arthropoda > Insecta > Diptera > Tephritidae > Bactrocera > Bactrocera zonata. Next base: position 399,775 of record JBAWJQ010005308.1, on the reverse strand, counting down.
TGATGAAGTTCTTCTGGTGGCCTTTTTGGCTTTGGGAGTAGAACCAGGCGCTGAATCTTCCACGGATCGGGGAACACCTCTTCTAATATACACGCATTGTACATGTTAATAAATAAACTGGGTCTAAGAACTATGGCTTCTTTAAGGGCTCTATTTGGTATACCATTTATCCCAGGCGCTTTAGAGTTTTTGATTTTTTTCGCAATTGCCAATAGTTCGCCTTCTGTGACTAATAGGGGTGGCTCCGTAGCTTCGTTTCGTTTAATATAGGAAATGGATGCATGTGTAGGGAATAACACTTCGGCAACATTTTTCTTAAATGATGCGTTGTTACGTTGCTGCGACTTAATTATGAATTTTGACATACAAATTGTGTATACCAATCCCCAGAGGTCTATGTTCGCTTCTTCACATAGCTTTTCGAAACAGGATCTCTTACTACGGATAATAGCTGACTTCAGGAGCTTTTCTTGGCATTTAAATGCTTCTCTGAGGCGGATTTCGTTTTCCCCTCCCTGGTTTCGATGTGCGTGACATCTAGCTGAGTTACATAGCTTCCTCATCTTGGCAATTTCGTCGCTCCACCAGTACACCGGCTTTCGATTGTTATTGTATCTCGTCCTGCGCATAGTTGCGTCGCATGCGGCAATTAGTTCCTTCTGCACAGCGGATAGTAAGTGGGTGGCGTCTTCACCTGGTGCCTTTGCCGCACTTCAGACGTCTTCAAAGACGTCAGTTTCAAAGTCCTTTTCACGCCAACTACGTTTTCGAGAGGGATTTCTGCGAAACAGTTCCCTTTCTTGGGGGAACGAAACTTCAGCGATTATAGCCATATGGTCGCTATTTGTGTAAATATCTGATACCTTCCACTTAATGTGTCTGCTAAGCGTGTCGTTAGCAAACGTTTGGTCTATTATAGAACCTTTATTACCCTTTTGAAACGTATTTTTGTGCCATTGTTTAGAATCGTGAGGTTTGTTTGACTCAACAATTCTAGAATGAGGCAACCACGGTGATTTGTAATTCTGCTACCCCAAGCAGTAGACCATGCGTTAAAATCACCCGCTATTATTATAAGCGATTTGTTTCTGGTATCTAGAGACAGCTCCAGGTGAAAATCTTCAAGTTCTCTAATTGTTGCGCTAGGACGAGCACTGCAGCTTACAAAATATATACCATGTATCTTTTCCCATGTAAAGCCGTCATTCTTTGGAGCGGGATGAGAAAGTTTGTACTTTGCAGGCCCATATTGCTGCCTTGCCACTTCTATTTCTATCTTTACTCCAGGAGCTTTCCGAACGCTGTCTATATAGCTCGCTTAGTAAGGCGACATCTATGTTCTCTTCTTGTACTGTTTGTTTTAGCAGAACTTGTGCTGCAGCGCAGTGATTAAGGTTTAGCTGTAATAACCTCATTGTTTTCATCATTCGTACGTGCTTCGGACATGTCATACTTAAGACGGAGTGCTCTCTTTTGCATTTTTGCACACCTTTGCTACGTGCTTTTTTTTGTGCTATATGACTCAGTTCGAAACACCTAAAACTTCGGGTAATGGGTGAGTATTCTCGGAGACGACAGATAGACCACCCTATCTTCACTTTGACCAATTTTAGTGCAACCTTAGCGTTCTGAGCGCGCAGACAAATAAGAGCTATTTATGTGCCACTTCGGGTTTTCCTCATACTTCTGACGCTTGATTTCTCCAGGTTTTGGAACCCACACTCTTTTTTTAGTGCCTTGCAGATTTCTTCTTGTATTGTAATTTCATCTAAGTTCTTACACACTATTGTAACGTTATGTGTTTTTGGCTGTATCAGCGCCATTTCACCCACCGCTCCCTCTTAGACGGTTTCAAATGATTTGGCTCTCTTGTCTGCCTGATTTTTCAACTCGATGAGTAGGTCTCCTTTTATCGTTCCGTATGTAGGTCACGTTTGATCCCAACACTTCAAGACCGCTGTCGCTTTTTATCTTCCGGAGTATATCAGCATAAGACGCACCCTCCTTTTTGGTTATTATGATGGCATCCGGTTTCGTTCTAATTTTCTTCTGAATCGGTTTCTTCTTTTTCACAAAAGATATATGTAAATACATGAATGTTATATCTTCGCTACATATTTACATATTTATGTGGAAACTTATTAAAATATCGCCTTGGTAATTTACTCAAATATTATTATTATTTAGCTAACTTGTATGGTATGACCTATAGTATAGATACCCATAATTTCCTTCGGTTGTTAACTTGCACTGTGCTGTTCAAACTCTTATTCTATAAACGTTGCCTATCTGTTATTTATTCGATAGACGCTTCATCAAATTTCGATTAACAAAAATGCTTCTATCTACTGCCATATGCTGTATTCTCCAAGGTTACTATTTCATTCCTATAATGCTTTGTTAAAAAATTCTTGAATGCTTTCCAAACAAGTGTATTCATCATGTGGACTCTAGCAGTATTTTAGCACTTTTCCATTTTGTGAGTTTAAAGAGTTTAACTTATTCTTAAACTTTTCGTAAGGATGAAATCAAATTGTTGAAAATTTGGTTAATTCATCTTTAAAATTTCAACTTTATAATCTTGAAAGTGATATTATGATAAATTACCTAACTAGTTTTAGGCACCGTAAAGGAACTTCGGAACAATAAATTAAGCCTTTATAAAAACTTGTGATATTTTTGATCTTAGTTAACCAAATTTCAAAATGTTGACTGGTTTTATTTCTTCTCTATTTAATTATGAAGGATGAACTGAAGCTTTCTCTCGATAGTAGAAAATTTCTGTCTCCCCAATCCTATAAATATCTCTTTTTGAAGTCAAAGTAACTGACACGTTTGCTTCTTGTTCTACTATTGCCACTACTTAACCTTGAAACGACAAAAGCTTAGAAGTAGGGGTGTTGGAGAAACGAAAGAGAAAAGAAATTTGTCGTCATTTACCGAAAGACAGATTAACAAACAATGAAATCAGCAAAACTAGACACCACCAAATATAAGCGTTGGACATAATGGATTTCAGGTGCCCCACCCTATTACTACCTACTACTATAAAAAATATCTTTCATATCTAGGGCATCAAATTCCCCCTAAAGCAGTGATAATATAATAATTAATAACTCTGCAAGAGTTTGTAATAATACAAAAAAATTTTAAAATTAAGAAACAAATTACTAAATTTTTTATTCAATAGCAGAAACCACACAGGCCAAAATGTTACTAATTGTAATAATCCATTTATTTATGTATTATTTTCAAAAATAAAGTCTGAAAACAAACAAGTTCATTTAACGTAACAGGCCCTTTAGCGTACATCATACTTAATGGATGTAGACAAATAGATTTTTAAAGTTACGACTGTAATAAAAGTAACGAGGCAAATATTACATTCGCCCAACGAAGCATCATTTTCGGCGCATTATTAACGTCACAAGCACTAAAATGACTCGTATAAATTGGGGAGCATAACTGCTTTTGAGAAAAGCAGAATGTGAACGATGCGCGCCAAAGCGAAGAGGGCGATAGCGAAAACAATGAGCAAAGCGAAAAAAATTAAGAGCGAAAATAGCAAGAAAAAAAAATCTAGCAATAAGCACCACAACAGCCAATGCAAATAATAAAAATGAAACAGAAAAGTAAAATAACGGAATAAACGGAATTTCTTTTTTAATTTCGCAATTTGTGTTAACAGCTTCTGGTCGTTGGCTGGCGATGATGGAGGTTCTGGTGGTAGTTTACTGCTGCTTGCCCATTACACGCTTGCTGGTGATGCCATCGCACACATGTTCACCATTGAAATACACTGTCAATATCACTATCACGACAGAGGTGAAGGAGGCATTAGTAACAGTAGGGAAAATATGATTTGGGAGAATTTGTAAATGCATGGCTTTGATCATGATGCTGGTATTAGTTGTATCGCCCATCATTTTGGTAAATTAATTTACAACACCTACGCCAAGCAGTAGTATGAATGCATTCCAATTCAACTGATAAGGAGGTTAATGCCAGGTCACTAGCTTTGATAACGAAGAAGAATTAGATAAAGTATTACTAACAATATACCCATCTATCAAGCTTCCCCCCCACCCAATACATGAAGAATTACATTGCGGTCTCCTCCACCGGCTCCCTACTATATATGTATGCAGAGGAAAAGCTCTCATAATCCAAAAGCTGCCATAAGTAGTCAAAGAGTTCTAAAATTACCGAATGTTTAGAGTTACATACATAAGTTCATTTCAAATCCCAAATTCACTGAGTCTAATAGCACCTTTTGCCGTATACATTCGAGATTTACCTATGTACTGATATATTATTTGAAGAAAAATTATAATCATTATCAACAGCTTGACAAAGCAGTACATTGAGATTTTCAAATAACTTCACAAAAGCATAACTTGTAACCGAAAGACCTGTATTGATATTAAAATTTCCCATCTTCGACATCATACTATAAGGGCCCTATAATTGAAGAAACTGAAACAAGAGCAGACCTAATGAGCAAACGTATAGCTTTTAAGATATCCATTAACTGCAATTTCTAGTTACTGAACAGACATAACTCACAGTTGGCGCCGTGTTGATAAGAATATTAACGTTTTAGCAGAGAAAAACTCTCTTACGTGGATAAAGGTCAGGAAAATGCGTGAGCAATTGCACTCTACTCACCGCGCATGCAAAAAATAAATCAAAAAAATCAGCTTAAAGAAAGTATTATATTTGAAGCTTTATCAGAAATTTTTATTGTAGTTTGCGAAAATACTATATATTTGTATATAGAAGTATTTTATGGTAAGGAAATTGTATACACTTCTTCTTCACGCCGAGTTAACAACAGCGCGCCAGTCGTTTCTTCTTTTCGAAAAGTGGCGCCAATTGGAGATTCTAAGAGGTCTTCCTCTGCTTCTCGCGGAGGGTATTGTGTCGAATACTTTCAGAGCTGGAGTGTGTGTGTCCATTCAGTCAACAGGACCTAGCCAGCGTAGCCGCTGTCTTTTAATTCGCTGAACTATGTCAATGTCGTCGTATATCTCATAGAGCTCATAGTTCCATCGAATGCGATATTCCCCGTGGGCCATAAATCATTCGCAGAACTTTTCACTCGGAAACTCGCAACGTCGACTAAACAGATGTTGTCATCGTTAATGCCTCTGCGCCATATAGCAGTACGGAAATAATGAGTGATTTATATAGTTTAGTTTTTGTTTGTCGAGTGAGGGCTTTACTTTCCAATAGCTTACTTAGTTCGAAGTAGCACCTGTTGGCAAGAGATATCCTGCGTTGAATTTCGAGGCTAATGTTGTTGTTGGTGTTGACCCAGGTTCTTAAATAGGGGAAATTATTTACAACTTCGAAGTTATGACTGTCAAAAGTGACGACAAGGCATGCGTGTCGTAAGAGGCGACTAAAAGTCACATGCACTGTGTCTGACAATAAAGATCTTGTTTAATCTCTCAGCATGGTCTACGTCAGAAGAGTGCTATAATTTTCAGCTGGAAGTGAAATTCTTAGCTTTAGCGACAAATGCAACCAGTCATATTTTACAAAGAAGCTGATGTCCTCATAAGTCTTCGTCGCCGCGTTTGAATAACTCGGCCGGAAATCCATCGGCCCCGCTGCTTTGTTGTTATTCAGATAGGTTATTGCTATTCGCGTCTGCTCTGTCGTAATCGATTGGGGAATCGGGTTCGACTTCTCTGGCGTTATACTTTCAATGCCATTCAGCGGGGTGGAGAAGTGATCCCTCCATATTTTTATTATGCTCTGATCATCGGTTACTAGATCACCTCCCTGAGTTCTACAAGAGTATGCTCCTGTCTTGAAACCTTCTATTAGTCGCGGTATTTTTTCGTAGAGTTTCCAGCATTACTCTTGTCGGCCAGCTTGTTAATCTCTTCATACTGACGCATTTCGGCTTCTCTCTTTTTCTGTCGGCAAGCCATATATAAAATATTTGTTTCTGGCCAGTCCCAATTGGTTGGCGATCAGAAAACTTTCCTCACTCGCGTGAACCTCTACACATGACTCCATCCTCCATGTATACACTACTGTGACCAAAAAGCAAGGTGAGTTTGCTTAGAAAATGTAAATTTCTTATTTTTCTTTTGCCGATTCTGACGTTGCTTTTGGTGTTTCTCGTCGTCAGCTAACACAATCGTGCTAGCTTTGTGGGGATAACAAGTTCATACATAACGGCATAGAGCAATTCCTTTTCTCGCGTCGAATTTGTGTTAATGTACTCAATTAACTCAAAACGGTTTCCCCGGAGCCGTTATTTGAGTTGCAACAATAAATTGGGTGAATATGATACTTGCTCATTGATATTTGTTGAGTGTATAACAAAGAACAGTTCTGCTAACCCGGGAAAAAAATTTATAAAATAGATAAGAGGGGAAAATGAATAATTCCCGATGCTTTGTTGACAGGGTGTATGTTCTAATCTAAATATAATTTAATTAAAAATTTAAGTATATTATTAATTTTATTTATTGAATCGTCTAATAAGCCACGTAAAGCTAATTACCTTGTAAACCCAGTTATCGATAAATCCATCAAATTTGTTTCTTGCTTGCCCATAGATTATTTAAAATCAATTATCTATAGTACTGCAGACGATTCCTTTTAAAGAAATTTGTAGGAGAGTTCAACAGCTGTAAGATCATTTCATTTCTCAACACCCTATAACATATGCAAGCCATATGCACTCATTCTCTGTGTACATGCTTGTTTTGGTGCTCGATGTTACACAAGAAGCTGTTACTATTTTGGTAAAAAATAAGGAGTGTGGTTGGATGCTTTAGGGTATGCTATGCCTTGCTTGCATTCCTTAATGTATATGCAAATCAAATTTATTGTCTGCCTCAACAGCCAAAACAGCGACAGCAAGGAATGAAAATAGAACAACGAGGATACTAAGAGCATGAATCTTTACTGAAAAGAGAGATTGAATCTCTGTGAAGCATATACTTTATTGTATAATATATGGTAAATTTTGTTTTGCTTATTTTTAATAACACAACAACGCAGCTGTATTGGATTCGGATGGTGAATCCGAACACTCTCCACTATATGTCAACATTTGTATATACGCCTACTTTTACGACTGGTGCGATGAAGTTTTTGCGACAGCTGCAAGTGGCAGAAAGTTAAATGTGGCTACTGAAGCGAGAAAAATTCGCTAAGCTGGAGCTTTTTCTGTTTGTATTATAATATCTATTATTATTCGGGTTTGCAGAGGAAAGCGTTTTAAATCTTCAAAAAAATAAATCTAATAATTTCTAGTTACAACAAAAATTGAAACCATCTTAAACCCAATATATCTAAATCCATACATTCATAGTCTCTCGAAAAATTTTTGTTGAAGTCTACTAATTTTACTAATTTTCTTTATCTTAAATTTGCTCTATTCTCATTCATTCTTTCAACTCGATGACCATCTGCGTTTAACAAATAACCTATGTATGATACCCATTCTACGCTATTGCCAACTCGATGTCGACTCCTGTTACGAATGATGTCTTTTTGTAATTTATGCCGAAATTTTTATAGTGGTTATGTTATTTGGTGCCATTGCTATTGGGTTTTATAACGTAACCGGATTTAATTTAAGCACGTGAAATATTTAAACTAGAGAGCTTTAATATAATAATAAGCTTTCTGTTATCAAACTGTCGCATAGAAAAATGTTTACAAATGGTGCATCGAGATCAAAATAGTCCAATAACGCATTAAAAATTAACTCCGACCAGGACGGTCAGCAACCTTTACCGACGAGAGCCACGTCTAAATAATTAAAGAATCCGTACCTGAAAATCATCGATTTGCAGTCAGAGATCACGTTTATATGGTTGGAATATCATTTTTAATAATTTTTTAAGTCTCAAACACCTGAAGTGTCGACTGAAGTCAAAATCATGATAATGCACCATGTCATATTGCCTCTGTGCTTGCCAGATTTGCTCTGTGCTACAAAAGTGCGTTTTATAGGGTGGGAATTACTTTGAAGGAAATGAAATTTATATGGAAGAAGCAATACAGAATTTGCATTTTACAAACGAATTCACCATACTTTTTGATTACAATAGTATATATCGTCACCTAAAATGCAAAACAACGTATCATCAAAAAAATCAAACTTGAGTTTATTTTATTCCTTCAAACAACATAGTCACACCAAAGACGATAACCTGGTACCATTAGGAGCAGTTAGCCTTTGGAGGTAACTCCAATCTGCTGGTAGCTGTAGTTTAAACCTAAATGCAGGCAGGGCATTTTGTCAGGTGTGGAGTCGCATTGCGGCCGGGCGCCGGACCCAAGGTACGGCAGAGGTTTTAGGTCGGCTTCGAACCCGACCAAGGCGGCTAGGGTGTCCCTATCCACCCGAACCAATTGGCACCAAGGTATAAGTGCAGAATGCATTCATGCATAGGTATGAGTGCTGAATGCACTTATGCTTTGGGTCGCTGATCAACGCATTGGATTGATCTACGTGCTTCTAGCAATAGAAAGCACCTTGAGATTAGGTCTTCGCAGGCAGGTACTCACGTAAATCACAACGGACGCGACCCCGCCCACTTTTTTGTGAAATCCCATATCTCCGGACCCGACCAATCGGTTAAGCATCTGGAATTACATGGAGTTACAAATGTGAAAATGGGCGAAATCAGACAAAAACCTCGCCTACTTTCCCATGTGCCACAATTTAAATTCCACTTGTTTCGTTCAGTTTCAAGTATACAAATCAAAAAGCAATTATTATAACCGGATAAAACTTTGTACGAATAATAACTTTAGTGTGTGCCACCTTACGGCCAAAAATTGTTCAAATTTAACAAAAACTGTTCAAGCCCTTAGGTACCGAATGTAGCGCCCCTGGCGTGGCCATCTATATATCAACTGGTGCGTTGGAATCTCCTATCGCTATCGATTGTCCAGTGAGAATTTCACGATATTTCATTGAATGGAAGTGAAAATATTGCATTTTAAGTGCCAGTATATTTGTGTTATCAGTGCGAAAATGAGCTTCGAACAAAGAACCAACATTAAATTTTGTTTTAAAATTGTATAACTTTTACGGAAACGTTTCAATTGATGAAACAAGATTATGGCGATGATTTCCTATCCCGTGGCAGAGTGCACGAGTGGTTTCAATGTTTCCAAAGTGGTCGTGAGGACATAAATGACGATCAAGATGTGGGCCAATCAAAATCCGTGATCACCGGAAATTCCATCGAAACTGTGTGTGAGCTCATCAAAAATTAGCCGAAATCTTCAATGAAATTCATGGAAATGGAAGTGAACATCTCCAAAACATCGAACATTTGGGCTTATGAAAGGTGCTCCGACCCGAATATCGCGAATGAAAGTTGGCGTTTGTTGCATTATAACGCGTCGTCTCATCGATCGACGCCCCCTATTCACCCATTATGGCATCGTGCGACTCCTTCTTTTTCGGAAAAATGCATTTTTCCATGAAAGGAAAACGTTGTGCAGACGTAGAGGCCATTCAAAAGGCTTGAACCGGCATACTGACGGCCATACCGTACTCATTCGAGAAGGATTAATTTAGTCATGTCTATCTGTTTGCCAGTAGTTCTTCTGGTCGTTTACGTATATATAAACCAGTCCCTAGTAACACATAGCTGCCGCACAAACAGACCAATCAAATTCAAATTCTGGTAAGGAAAGATTTTTAACCTTCCTAGACATTTTCATCGCAAGGGGTATTCTAGTCTAAAGGCATTAATTTCAAGAACCTTTAGGAGTGAATAAAAAATAAAAACTTTTACAAATTACACACGATTCAACCTCTTTAGCAATTTGAAACCAAAAATATAATTATACTTGTGATATATAGTTAGTCTGATTCCACGAAAAAATTAAAAAAAATAAATAAATAAAGAAGGGCTAAGTTCGTGTGCAACCGAAAATTTAATACTCTGGCAACTTGTAGAAATAAAAGCCAGGGAAATACCTTAAGATATACATATACATTACTTATACACTGACCGACATATTCGGTATAAAATTTGTTAGAAGAACTGAATCCATTACACGTAATATATGGGAGTTAGGGTAGAATCGACCCAATTTTATCCATTAACTACTATCATGCAACATATAAAAAAAAATTTCTTTTGGTTTTCATTAACGTTCCTCACATACAATCACCAATCCCAGGGAGTAAATTTAGTCGGATGTTCGAAAATGCTGATAATAGTTAGACCTTCCCCCATGGTTAAGTTTTCTCCTAATTGTATTTATTTGGAGCACAAAGATATACAGTTATGAGTAAAAGAGGTTCTGTAATTTTCATTGAGATAACTTAAATATTGGCCGATATATCCAGTATATGGGTATAGGTATATGGCGGATCAGGGAAGTATTGACCCGATTCTACCTATGTTTGATACACAGAATCACTGTTGTCAGTAAAGGCTTCTATCTAAATTTCAATTGCATATCTCCTGCAGTGATCGAAATTTTCGGTCAAAAGTCAACTATAGATACTCGGGCCAACATATTTTGTACTTAGGGGCTTGAAAAGTTTTGGTTGGATTTGGGATTCGGACAATTTTTAGTTATAGAGTGGTATACTTTAAAGCAATTTTCCGTGCGAAATTTTATATTGTTATTGTAATTACTTCTTGATTTGTGGACTGGAAAATGTTAGAATCAAGAGGAATTTCAAATTGTGCTATATGGGAAGTAGGTATGGTTGCAGCCCGATTTCACTCATATGCACAGTGTAGCATAGGAATATCAGTAGAATATTACTTACCGAATTTGGTTGACATCGGTCTTATGTTATCTTTTTCACCCAACAATGGGCAGTACTACGACCATCGCACAATATTGACACTGCCTCCCCTAAAGCCCTGTCATACCATCTTCTTGGAAAAATTTAATATCGCTAGCATATTTAGTTATTGATTTGTCTTACTTTTAGTTGCTTTTAAGATTAGAGTTTTGACCCATAGGTGCTCCTTGATACTGCGATCCCCTGTGCCAAATTACAGTTTTATATATTAACTAAGTGCTTAGTTATGGCACTTTATATATTTTCGGTTAATGTCATTTTGTGAGCGTGACAGTGGTTCGATTACACTCATGTGCGGACTTCTATACATTGTTTTTGCCAAGGAAAATATCTACTATGTTTTATTAAGGTATATCAATTTTTACTTGCACGGGCGGGCTGACGATATAATTATATACACTATATAAATATAACTCTATATCTATCGCGATTAGTATTAGGTGAAAGGTTGTACTCTTTAAGTGAAAAAAACTATTATAACTAAACTGATTTCCGATGCTATAAAAACGAATGAAGTAATTATTTGCAAATTATTAAAAAAAAAAAATCAAATTTCATTCACTTTTCTCTTGTTGTACGAGCCTGCTTTACAATGGCATGATCACGAATGACATGCGTCTTTCAAACGTTTCTTATTAAATAATAATTAATAAATCAAGAAATGAAAGAAACTTTTTTTCATCACATTTAGGTAAACAAAAAATAACCCGAAAATGAGCGTTGGTGTTAGTACATAGAAAGAAAATGTGTAGTTGTATTGAGATATTTGACACAAGGGGGTAGCCGCGGTTGGCAGGGGATGTGCAAACTTTCACACACTTATCTAATGTTACGTTTGCAGAAAGACCATATTCATAGGAAATGGTGTGTAATTATGTAAGCAAACTTAAAATTCCGAGGGCAATTATTGACGCGATAACATATTTTTCATTAAATAAAATTGATAGCCTTTCACTAATGCTACGTAATTATTAGTCGTAGTTTTTATGTCACCATATCTATAACGTCGGCAATGAGTACAGTTGCATTAAAGTAACTGTTTGGGTAAGGAAGTGTATTTGAGCACACGTACAAATTCTCACACCTTACCAAGCAATTATCACGAAGGTATACAAACGACTAATCCTTAAATATAAAGTAAAATGTTTATAAAGCTTTATAGATATTAAAACCTTATTCAAAAGTTATATCAATCTAATCTTTGGCTTACACTTGCATCATTTATTTCTATTGACAGCCAACATGGTACTCACCTTTCACCTTAAACCTCCTGTGGATTTTTTCCTCTCCTACCATTTAACATTTAGGCAATCAGGAAATGTCATATATTATTATTGTTTTTTTTTATGCATTACTTGTTAGTCAAAAGTCGACTGTCTGTAAATAGCAACGCTTTTTTTCTCATAAGGCAAGTGTGTTCGCCAAATAAATAAAAAAAATTGAATGTAATAAATTTATAAGCTTTTATACCATATACATGTAGGATAGCACTGCACTGTATCCACTTTGTTTGAGATTCCGAGGGAAAAAAGGAGTAATTTGTAATATTTTAGTTATGAAATATAGTTTTGACACTTTATTCAATATTGTTCCAATGATTTAACACTTTCTTTAACAATTCCAATGATTTAACACTTTCTTTAACAATTGACGTATATTTTAATAATTCAATACTTTAGTTAATGATTGTGGAAAAAAAAAGATAACTGACGTAGATTTTAATTGTAATTGAATACTTTGGTTAATGCCAAAGGTGACTTGATCGTCTTTCTTATGCGTCCGCTGCTTTTGAAGTCTACGAGTCGTGTGTCGCTTTTTGTAACAGTCGCTGTCGGCATTCATTGCTTTTTCCAGTCCGTTCATTCAGGGAGTATGTTTAGAGTTGCATGCGTGCGCAGGTCATGGTTGCAATCCCACATTCGGCCTTCCTGACCTATTCGTTCGGCCCGAACGAAGGTCTCCACCTTTTCATGAATTCGGTGATGGTGGTCGTATAACCAGGACCCTCACCCTCGCCTACCTTCTCGACCTCATACCTATCGCGTCCTAAAACCTTCGCAATCTTATATGGACCAAAATATTTAGGCCTTAACCTAAGCCCGCTCCCATACTGAGTTCGCTTAATGGCGACTAATTCGTCCAGTCTGTACTTTGTTGATTCCTTCCTTTTCCTGTCAAAATTTTGTTTGTTTTCCTTTTGTATTAATGCAATATTTTGTTTGGCCTGATCCCTTGTCACTTGTCGGTCTGAATCTAGTTCATTCAAGGCGGCGTTTTCTATCAACTCATTTACTTCTGTCGTACCCGAAATCCTCATCTCTATGCCAGTTAAAATTTTAAATGGAGAAAACTTGGTACTAGGCGTTGGTGTATTGTTAATAATTTGTTGTGCCCTATTTTCGTGCCTATACCAATTCCCAGGCTCTTCTCGGCACATCTTAGAAATCATCGGTACTACAATTTGATGTATCCGTTCAACTTGTCCGTTGCCCCGTGGAACACCTGTAGCTATTACCAAATGCTCTATACCTTCCCTCGCACAATAATCTTTAAAGAGATTTCCCGTGAACGCAGCACCTCTATCAGTTATAATACGCCGTGGATTACAGAACACAGCGGCTTGTTTCTCGAGACGATCAACGACTGCCTCGGCTCCAGTGGTTTTGACCGGGTGCAACCACACAAAAAGCATCTACCGCAACAAGAATATAGTTATACGCCTTCTTGGTTTGTTCCATGGGACCGACATGATCTAAGTGAAAAGTGCTTAATGGCTGATCTTCCTTAGGTATCGGATTTAATAAACCTTCTTTCCTTCCTATCTTTGAATCTGTCATGATGCATTCGATACAACTCTTCACAATTCTAATTACTTTTGGGCCTAACTGAGGAATAAAAAATGTCTTTTTAATTGCTAACTGCGTCTTATTTGCTGAGAAGTGTCCCTGTTTATGTGCCGTCCGAATTATTTCATCCTCCATCAGCGATGGAACTACTATAAGCTCTCTTATTGGATCCTTGTGTAGTAGCCCATGCTTCAAGTAGTAATCTTCGTATTCAGTTGCTTCCAAGACTTTGCACACTGCCCGAATCCATTCGTCCTGTTGCTGAGCTTGCCTCAGCCTATGCAGCAAAGAATCTTCCAACATAAGACACGCTACTCTGCTTAACGCATCGACGTGACGCATATTGGAACCATTTCGGTGTTCTATTTCATAGTCAAAATCTTGTTATAGCAACGCCCAACGAGACACTCTTAGCGGAATATCCTTCTTTTTCATGGTCATTGCGAACGCATTGCAATCAATAACGATTCTGAAATGCAACCCCAAAAGATATACTCTCCACTTCTTAAGTGCTTCAACAATCGCTAACACCTCTAACTCATACGAATGGTACTTTTCTTTTGCTGGCTTTGTCTTCCGACTCATGTACTGGATTGGGTGAAAATGCAAATCTTCGCTGTCCTTTTGTAAGAGTACACCACCATATCCATGTATCGAGCCATCCGTATGCACTTCAGTTAGAGCCTTCGGATTGTACAACCGTAGCACTGGTGCACTAGCCAGAGCTGCCTTTAATTGCTGCAGCGAGGCTTGCTGTTCGATCCCAAACACAAAAGCTACATCCTTACGCAACAGGTCAGACAGTGGTTTAGCGACTACTGCATACCCTTCTATGAAACGGCGAAAATAAGAAGTAAGCCCTAAGAATCTTTGCACCGCTTTCTTATCCATAGGTATCGGAAAATTCCTTACTGCCTGGGTTTTTGCTTCAGATGGCCTTATTGTGCCACACTCTATAATATACCCCAGACTATCAACAATCGTCTTCAGGAACTGGCATTTCTCCCACTTAATCCTTATGTTATAACATGCCGCCCTGTTCAACACAGCTTTCAACTTATGTATACTCTCGTCATAACTAATGGAAGGAATTATAAGATCATCCATGTAAGTTACCACGATGCCATCCTTCACTAAGTCTCGAAACACTGCGAAGATGTATCGAGTGAACACTGCTGGGGAATTTGAAATACCAAAAGGAACGTAAATGAATTCGTGTTGACCTTGATGGGCCACAAATGACGTATACTTTCGCGAACCTGCCTCTATCGGCACATGGAAAAACCCATTCCGTAAATCTAACGTTGTAAATACTTTTGCGCCTTGTAATCTCTCTATAACGTCATCTATGAGTGGCATTGGAAAATTATCCCTCATGATTTTCTCGTTCAAACGTCGGTAATCGCAACACAGACGTTTGGTTCCGTCTTTTTTTCCCACCAATACGATCGGTGATGCATACTCGGAGACGCTAGGTTGGATTATGCCTTGCTCCATCCATTCTGCAATCTGTTTATCGACAATGCACTTATCGGAGTACGACATTCGTCTTGGCCCTTGGAATACCGGAGTATCATCCATCAAACAAATTTTCATAGAAACTGGGGAATCATGCTGCTTACTAGGCGAGTAATCACAAACAATGGCTTCTATTGCCTTTTCTTGTTCTCCCCGGAGATGCGACAAATCTACCTGTAAAGTTTTCCCTGACATTACTTCTGCGGCCATACACATATCTTCAAACTCATTAAGAACTTCTATTTTGCCTTCATTTTTCTCTACTATGGGGTTTTGAACATTCGTTTCCTTCACCTTTGCTTTAAATTCTACCTCGCCTTCCTTTATAATCAAGTCAACCTGTTTTAATACGCTATTCCCGATTATTGCCTCGTAAATAAGGTCGCGTTCACGCACAACATGGAAATTGATATCCACTTTGACTCCATCTACGCTAACTTTGATTATGAAACTGCCAATAGTTGTAAGTATACTGTTTCCTATTCCCCGAAGGTGATTTATATCATTGGACAAATCAATCCTTCCTAACTTCATCAACGCATGAGGCATATACGATGCCCTGGCTGATTACACCCAAAACACTTTGATAGTCGTTGCTGTTTGCAGGTATTCGCCAAATGACCCGCTTCTCCACACCTATAACAAATTTTCCTATTGGGTCCCTGATCTTTAGTCACAGAATTATTGTCTTCACGCTTGTTTTGAAATGTACTCACATTGGGTTGACGCCCCGAGCGAACTTTTTCATAAACAAGGATCTGAGCTTTTAATTCTTCTATCGAACTAGCCTGATACAAGTTAGCTTTGTTTGGTCTGGAATCTGAGATTCCCTCTACAAAATATTCGATGAGACTTCTTTCGTCTAGCTTTATTGGCCTACCTAAGTCCGTAAGGCTATAAAGATAATCTTCGTTTGGGCGCTTTCGCCGATTCCTAAGTGCCCGATGCACTTCGATTGACGATGTTACTACTCCAAATTCTTTTTGCAAACATTGTTTTAGTGTACTCCAGCTAGTTATGTCCCGTTGACTGCGAACGAAAATTTTCGCGGTACCCTTCAATAATTGTTTCCCGTATATAAACTTTTGTAAATCTCCCCAACGAACTGCCATGGCATTTGATTCAAAATCATCGAGCCACTCCTCGACTGGGTGTTGCCCCGTACCACTAAAAGTTTTAAGAGATTCCTCAAGATCGCGTAGAGTGAAGACTGGAGACCCGGACCCCATCGCCGGTAACATGTTGTTTTGCACTGAGCTTGTTTCACTGTCCGAGCTGTTCTCTTCAGCATCTATAGTCAGTCCAAAATGCTCACAAAGTCTGTCCTGTAACGTGGCTTTACGGCCATTTGTTGATAAACCCAGTGCCAACAATTTTTCCTTTAACCCGTTCACTGTCAATAAAAAAATCTGTTGCCTATCCATGTCAACTGTTATCAAATGCAAATGGTATATAATTCAGAATACAATTGAGGTATTTAATATGTAATAAGTAAAAGTAAACTTTAAAGTATAAGTTACAAACTTTTCTTTCATATAACAACATAAATACAGAATTAATTCTTATGATTTAAATTTAAGACAATTAATTTTCACAATTTATCTTTTTGAAACTTACTTCAATTCGGTTTAATTCAAAGCTCATTTGAATTAACTTACAATTTGATTTACAATTCTAATAATAATACAAATTTTAGAATATAACTTCCATTACATATTTTGAATTTTGTTTGCGAGTTTACTTATAGGTTATCGATACAAAAAAAAAAAAAAAATCATACAATATTATCGATAACTTTACCAATAGATTACAATTAGTTAATGCTTAACACATACCTGTTATATGCTTACTCTACACATACATACGCTGAACTGCTCCGCTCCGCTGCTTACTCTTTGCTACCGCAAAATCTGGATCGCTGCTCACTCTCTGCTACCGCAAAATCACTCAGGTACTGCTCACTCTCTGCTACCGCAAAATCTCTCAGATGCTGCTCACTCTCGACTGCGCTTAACGACGCCGAATCAGCGTCACAACGGTTTGAGTTAACGGTGCCCTTAACGGAGACACCGGTCACGCCACGCCAAGTCAAGGGTACCCGGCACTGTACCCTTTGCAAAATTCTAGAAAGTTCTTTTAACAACAAGTCTGTTTGTGTACTTTGCTAATAAGTTAACGGTGCGCTTAATGGTCAACACCGGTCACTTAACGCAAATATCAGAGTACCTGACACTATACCCTTTTTACAAATTCTTCGTATGGTCTTATAAGTTAACGGTGCCCTTAACGGTCGACACCGGTCACTTCTGGCAATTTCTAGAACGTTTATGTTGTTTTTTT
Source organism: Bactrocera zonata (assembly GCA_037783105.1). NCBI lineage: Eukaryota > Metazoa > Arthropoda > Insecta > Diptera > Tephritidae > Bactrocera > Bactrocera zonata. The sequence continues at coordinate 382,252 of JBAWJQ010005308.1, read as the reverse complement.
TTTTTTAAGAACGGTAGAACCAAGATCGCTTCACAAATTCTATATGGTTCACAAAGTTCAAATTACTCGGCACTTCTGTCATGACACTTCTGCCACTTCAAGAACGTTATTTCTCAAAAAAAAAAAACACAGTACAATCTCGCTCCTTGTTCACCCGAACAATCCTCTATAGTTCACAAAATTCGAATTACCTGGCACTTCTGCCACGACACTTCTGCCACTTTTAGAACGCTATTTTTCAAAAACACAGTACAATTTCGCTCCTTGTTCACCCGGACAATCTTTTTATAGTTCGCAAAATTCAGATTACTCGGCACTTCTGCCACGACACTTCTGCCACTTTTATTCGCCAAGGGATTTGCATCCCACTTCTGACACCACTTTGTAGGATAGCACTGCACTGTATCCACTTTGTTTGGGATTCCGAGGGAAAAAAAGGAGTAATTTGTAATATTTTAGTTATGAAATATAGTTTTGACACTTTATTCAATATTGTTCCAATGATTTAACACTTTCTTTAACAATTCCAATGATTTAACACTTTCTTTAACAATTGACGTATATTTTAATAATTCAATACTTTAGTTAATGATTGTGGAAAAAAAAAGATAACTGACGTAGATTTTAATTGTAATTGAATACTTTGGTTAATGCCAAAGGTGACTTGATCGTCTTTCTTATGCGTCCGCTGCTGTTGAAGTCTACGAGTCGTGTGTCGCTTTTTGTAACACTCGCTGTCGATGTTCATTGCTTTTTCCAGTCCGTTCATTCAGGGTGTATGTTTAGGGTTGCAAGCGTGCGCAGGTCAGGTCATTATTCGTTGAGTCCGTTCAGTCAGGGTGTACGTTTAGAGTTGCATGCGTGCGCAGGTCATGGTTGCAATCCCACATACATACATGTATACATGTATATAATATATGTATGTGTATGTCGTCGCGCAAGAATTTTTGCGCTCGAACGAATAGCGATGAAAAACGAAATAGAACAAAAAGGCCGAATGCGTGTTGTTTTGTTCACGTTATAAAAGCGAATGAAATTTATTTAAGCAATTGTTACATCTAATGTTTGACAGGATTGCAGAGTGCGTAAATTTACAAAAAGTAGTAGGTGATGCCACTTAATTATCAGGTGGCGCTCTGAGCGCTCTGAACATACTCCCCCCGATGGCGAGTCATACCGCCAGCTAAATTATCATCGATGGGAAGAGCGCACAATTTAGAGATGGCTCGTTTGCAAATACCATTGGCCGTTTTAACTTCAGCTACACGAACTTTAGAATCGTTCCCCAGGAAGACCTTAGTGACTCTTCCAAGCAGCCATTTGAGTGGCGGCAATGCTTCATCCTTGATGAGGACAAGAGTTCCAATTGGGATATTGTTCTTTGGATATCGCCATCGTGAGCGTTGTTGCAACAGTGATAAATATTCGGAACTCCATCTCTTCCAAAAGGTCTGTTGCATGAATTGTATTCGCTGCCAGTTGCTCAGTCGACTGGTGTTTATTGTTGAAAGGTTTGGTTCTGGTAGAGACGTTAGTGGTGCACCTATAAGGAAATGGCCTGGTGTGAGAACATCTAAATCATCGGGATTTTCTGTAATTGGACAAAGTGGTCGAGAGTTAATAACTGCTGAGATCTGACATACGAGTGTTCTTAGTTCATCAAATGTGGGTACTGCAGAACCAACAATTCGCCGGAAATGGAATTTCGCTATTTTAATTGAGGCCTCCCAAAGCCCTCCGAAATGAGGAGACCGAGGAGGAATAAACTTCCAGTCAATTCCTTCAACAAGGCACTGCCGATAAACTGCTTCAACATGTTGCTGCTTGAGAAATTGTTGCTGCAATTCTGCCATTTCATTTCTTGCTCCAACAAAGTTTGTTGCGTTATCAGACCAAATGATCTTTGGTTTTCCACGAGTACAATAAAAACGACGCAATGCAGCTAGAAAAGATTCAGTTGATAGGTCCTTTACGACTTCCATATGAACAGCCTTCGTAGTAAAACATATGAAGAGACTTATGTAACATTTCGTTGATGGTCTGCTTCTTATTTCAGATCTGTAGTAGAACGGTCCGCAATAGTCAACTCCGGTGATTAAAAAGGGCCGACTTTGACGTACGCGGTCTTCTGGTAAGTTTCCCATAATCTGTTCGCAAATCTTGGGTCGTAATCTGAAACATCGCACGCACTTGTTTACTATGTGACTCACCACCTTTTTGCCTCCCAGGGGCCAATATTGTTGTCGAATTGCAGCAAGTAATGCTTGAGGTCCGGCATGTAGATTCTGATGGTGAAAATGTGTTATAATAGATTCTGTTAGGGGATGTCCCTTGGGTAGAATGATTGGATGTCGTGAATGGTAATCCAATAATGCATTTTCTAAACGACCACCTACTCGAATAAGTCCAAATGAGTCTAAAAATGGTGACAAAGACGCTAATTTACTCGACGTACTTATTGGCACAGACCTTTTAAGATCCTTGTATTCAGAAGAAAAATTCACTCTTTGCACCATACGAAGTAAATACCAGGTTCCTTGTTGAATATGTGTCGTATCGAGAATACCAGAATGGTCCTTTTTGATGAACATGTGTACGTAACCATATATGCGCTGCATTACTGTAAAGGAGTTTATATATTTACAATCAAGTGATATATCAGTTACTGAAGTTGACGAAAGTAATGCATTTTTCCGCCGTTCAGGTAAATTTCTAACGCGAATACTACTCTCTGGCCAATTTGTTTTTAAATCAAGCAGAAATGGGGGTCCAAATTTCCAAAGTGAAGAGTTTGATAACTCTATGGGCGATGCACCTCTCGACAAGATGTCTGCAGGGTTCAGATGTGTTGGTACATACCGCCACTCCATGCCATTAGTTAAATGCTGTATACTTGTAATGCGATTGGCGACAAAAATATTAAAACGTGAAGGCTCCTCCTTGATCCATGACAAAACCGTTGTAGAATCCGACCAGCAAAAGAACCGACAGTTAAATATCCGTAAATTGTATATAGAGTGAATTACTTGAGCCAGAAGCGCAGCTGCACATAACTCTAGTTTAGGAACTGTGACCGTTTTTAATGGGGCAACCCTTGATTTCGAACAGAGCAACGTGGAATGTGCATGTCCACCTAAACGAGATACTATGTAGATACAGGTGCCGTAAGCTGAGAGACTGGCATCACAAAATGCATGTAACTCCAAGCTAGAATTTGGTAGGCCAACATATCGCGGAAAAGTCATATTTCCTATAATAATAAATTCATCGTAAAATTGAAGCCACGCTGATTGATAAGTCATTGGTAGGCTTTCATCCCAATCGATCTTCTCCACCCATAGTCGCTGAAGGAATATTTTTGCCTTGCACACTACGGGTCCAATTAATCCCAATGGATCATAAAGTTGAGCAATAACCGACAAAACTGAGCGCTTAGTAATTTTTCTATTGTTTTGGCGAGAACTAAACGAAAATATGAAAATATCAGCATCGGGATTCCATTGAAGTCCAAGCGTCTTTGTCAAAACACTTCCATCATCGAATTTGATTAATTTCTCTTTATCTGTATCCGGTACATTGGTAAGCACTTCTGGTTTATTTGAACACCATTTTCGAATTTTAAAGTTTCCTTTACCTAACAGATCAGAGGTTTGTTTCATTATTTCTTTTACTTCTTCAACGGTGTGAGCACCAGTGATTAAGTCGTCGACATAAAAATCGCTTTGAATTATTTTGGAATCAATGGGGTATAAAACTGCTTCATCGACCGCAAGTTGATGCATGGTGCGAATAGCCAAAAATGGTGCAGACTTTGTCCCATAAGTAACGGTATCGAGTTTGAATATTTTTATGTCATCTTTTGGTTCGTCCCTCCAAAGTATGCATTGCAAGTAATTATCAGGTGTGGTGACTCGAATGCACCGATACATTTTGCAAATGTCTCCGGTTAGGGCGACCGGATTTGCACGAAAACGAAGAAGAGTATCGGCTAACTTTGGTTGGATGGTTGGACCTGCCATCAGTGCATTGTTCAATGAATAACCAGTTGTAGTCTGTGCTGAGCCGTCGAATACGACTCTAAGTTTTGTTGTTGTGCTATCGTTTTTGAACACGCAATGATGTGGAATAAAATATGTGGGTAGCGATGGTATTGGCTTCGATACTGGAGACATGTGTTTAAGTTCGAGATATTCCTTCATAAAAGATACGTATTGTAATTTTACTTCCTTATTACGTTCGAGACGCCTCTCAAGAGTTAGAAACCGTCGTAACGCTTGCTCGTAGGGATCGCCAAGAAGGCTAATACTGGGCTTTAGAGGTAAGCGAACTGAATATTCGCCTGTCAGCAAACGACTGTAGTTTGCCTTAAAGTGATCTTCACAATCGAGTTCCTCTCTTGTTGCCTTACTAATGGGCTCAAAGCTGTTGTCTATTTCCCAAAATAAACGCACCAGTTCATTGGTAGATGGATGACCTGCGTCACACTCAAGCGATGTTGTTACGGTTGTTGTAAGCGATGATGGCTTTGGCGATGTGCTTTGGCCACCCGATACGATCCATCCAAAACGAGTTTTTTGGAGAATATAATTATTTTTCAAACGAATTTGACCAATGCAAAGCAAATCAAAAAATATGCTTGCTCCTATGAGAAGATCCACACGTTGGGGCTTCTGAAACTCAGGATCAGCTAAGTTGATATTCGCTGGAATATCCCAATCACTGATTTCGAGTGGATAGTTTGGCTGATAATCGGTGATTGTTGGAGTTACCGCAGATTCTAAATTGGCACTGAAGCTGTTATGTACAGAATTAATTGAAATGTTGACGCTAGAATTAACAATAAATTCCGAATCTCCGATACCGGAAACTGCTAAAGACGATTTTGATTTTTTAATTTGTAATTGATTTGCTAATCTCGTCGTTATGAAGTTGAGTTGTGATGCAGAATCGAGGATCGCGCGACATGGTATTAGCGATCCGACACTGTTGCGAACGAAAACAATAGCAGTTGCAAGAAGCACACATTCAGTTGAAGAGCGTGACAGAGGTGAAGGTGAGCGACTTTCTGACGTCCTTGTGACGAGGACAGCTGGCTGTGATGGACCAGGTGTGGTTTCTAAAATACCAGTTACGGCTTGGTGGACTTGAGTAAAATGCAGCAGGGTATGATGCTTCATTGAGCAACAACGACATGTAGAGGATTTACATTGCTGCACCTGATGTCCTAGTTTGAGACAATTTATGCACAGATGTGCTCTTTTGGCTTCCTTCCACCTGTCACTTGGACTCAAACTTGCGAATAGTGGGCACGTGTACACAATATGGTCATGTTTTTGACAAATCGCACAACTTTTGGTGGAAGTCTTAGAAACAACAAATGCATTTTTACGATACTTTGTTTTGCTCACCTGTGTGCTAGATGTTTTTGTTACCATAGCATGAGTCACATTTTCTAATGTTTGACATCTCCTCTGCAAGAACGTAGCCATGTCCGTCCACGTGGTCAACTCGTCAACTGGAACCTTTTCTTCCCATAATGCGTGTGTTTCTTGATCCAATTTCTGTGCAGCGATATACTGAAGCAAACAATCAGCTATTTGTTCGAACGTACCCAACGAATGCAAGGCTCGAACATGCGATACTAATTTGTCCACCAGCGAACGCAACTCTCCTGATTTCTTGTCAGTGCTCACCCTCTGTAATCCGAATAACTCTTGAATGTGTGCCTGAAAAATCAAACGTCGATTACTGAATCTTTGACTAAGTAATTTCATAGCAATTGTGTAGTTTCCGTCACGCATTTCAAGTGATTGGATAGTATCCAGTGCTGCTCCCTTTAGGCATGAACGAAGATGCTGGAATTTTTCCAAATTTGACAATTCTGTGTCCTCGTGTACTATGGTTTGAAACATGCCAAAAAAGTTCGGCCAATCTGTATACGCTCCTCCAAATGACAGTAGCTGCAACTGCGGCTAACGAGACTTTGGTTGTTTCATCACAATGACCGATGGTTGCTCCTGTAAAGGTTGATGTCTCGTAGATGACATTACTTGAGGATCCAACTTGTTTAACTCCCTCGTAAACGCTGCCTTAACTCTGATGAAAGTCGCAGCGAATTCATAGCGAGTGGTGGTTTCAAGCTCATCAGGGTCCTCTTCCTCCAATTGTGACTGCGTTAATTCGAATTGATGTTGAATACGATCGAGCTGTTCTGATCTGACTGACAGCTCTGCATGATCCATGGAATTAAGTTCTTCCATGCCAAGTGGTGTTGAATTTAACTTGCGTAAAATGGCTTCACTTTTTCTTTTTAAGAACGACATTTTTTTTTTTTAAACTTGTATGACCTGTCGAATGTTACGAGGTAACTGTTTGCACGGCAAACTGTTTATATTAATACGGTTTAAATGAAACTGTTCAACTAAATTAACAGTTGAAGTTCGTGATTTGTACACTGTATATTTTTGCACGGCAAAATAGGAGAAAAAACTACAAACAACAAAACTATTAACCGCGATGAGTTAACCGTAGGATCTGGTGATCTGTACACGGTACTGCGAAAGAAGCAACAAAGTATGCAATGTAACTGCACGCGGTATCACGTCGGGGTCACCAACAAATGTATGTCGTCGCGCAAGAATTTTTGCGCTCGAACGAATAGCGATGAAAAACGAAATAGAACAAAAAGGCTGAATGCGTGTTGTTTTGTTCACGTTATAAAAGCGAATGAAATTTATTTAAGCAATTGTTACATCTAATGTTTGACAGGATTGCAGAGTGCGTAAATTTACAAAAAGTAGTAGGTGATGCCACTTAATTATCAGGTGGCGCTCTGAGCGCTCTGAACAATATGAGTATATGACATTTTTTTATATGTATGTCATTTATTCGTAAACGAAAATTTTCTAAACCGTTAGATTGTACATACTTTTCTGGCAAAAACAAGTTTTAATAAAGATTTTTAATATCTTTTGCAGATAAGTGACAGCACAAAACACAAATAAAATCTATTTCAATATACATACTATTTCAATATACATACTATTTAATAGTATTTTAGTACTCTTTTTGGCGTATACAAAACATCGCGCGTTAGGTTTCTGAAAGCATTGAATTCTATACAAACGAGCTGTGAAAAATTGTGAAAAGTAGGATACTTTTAAAAGTGTGAAATGGGTTGGGCTGTTTCTAACAGCCACGTATTGTCGCGCCTTTATTGATGTTAGCTTTGCTTAGTTGAACTTTGACAGACGGAAAGGCTGCATGAGATTGAAAAAATGTTTTTTGGTGGAAAAACAAAGAAAATATCTCAACGCATGCTGTTAGGCACATTGCCGCCTATCCACAATTTTTTGATATGCAGTCGTACATAAGTATATTTGCATAATGCAATTGAAAATTTCTGTACATTATTGCCAGCAGGCGTCGCGAGTCGAACAATTGAAAGGAAAAGGCATTGTAAAACAAAGTGATCAAAATCAAGCTTCAGATACCGAATATTGAAGCAGAGTGGCATAGTTGAATTTTATCGGTAATTGCGGTTAATATCTAAAATACAACAAAGATTAATTAAAGAATGTATTTTCTTGCTGTGTCCGTTGTTAAAATGGCTACAATTTAGTCATTGGTTCCTATAGCCGCCACATATTTAACGAAAGTATTTTCTAAATTCCCGTTGATTTTATAACGCGTATGTCGCGCAATAAGCAAGATATTTAATAAGATTAAAAGTATATATATTTTTAAAACGATGTATCAATAATATAGGTTAATTCTCAATAATTCGATAGCCTTTATAAGTCAATACGTGAGTTATCTTAATGGCAATCAAGGAACTAATTTTTTCTAATAAGAATAGGTCTTCATGTCCAAAAGGGATAAAATCGTATAGAAAGTATTTGTGTAGAAGTTCACAAGTGAGGAAAGTTCTCTGACCGTAATTCACTTCGGAGTGGCTAGAAACGATTATTTTGCATATGGCTCAAGCAACTCACGACTTCCGGTCTTAGACCAAGTATTCTCTGGGTAACCAAAGAACATCCGTTTGAAGGCGAGCTAAAGTGAGAAGGTTTTGCACTGCGTTTGAAACCCGCAACATAAAAAATGCCCCCAACAACGAACATAGACCTCTACAAGTCACTCATCATCCCCGTCTTGTAATATGGTGCAAAGGCATGTACGATGACAACATCTGATGAGTCGGCGTTACGAGTTTTCGAAAGAAAGGTTCTGCGGATGATTTATGATCCCTTGCGCATTGACAACGGCGAATACTGCAGTCGATGGAACGATGAGTTGTAGAAAATTATGTACGACGATTTTGAAAAGAAAAAACTTAGTTACTCTTGGGATCTCTATTTGGCGCCGAATAGCGAAAAGAAAGTACGGTTAGTGCGCTGTAAGCTGTAAGCGATGTCTATGCAAATAAAGCAGGAGAAGAACATAGGTAAATTCTACGTTTACTATTGGTATTTCTAGATCTCTATGTATAATCTCTTTGCGCAAACACCAATTGATGATGTTAGATCTTGTAGCAATGGATCACTGCGTTAATAAGCTAATTGGTCGATATGATGACGGCAGTGTTGCGTTTTCCCCGGTTGGCTGTCGCGATAACTTGCGTAATTTTCCATGCTTTTGAAACATTTCCAAACCTTACGATAGGAACCATTGAAAATCTGAGAATAGAAAATAAAAGCAATATTTGGTCACTCTATTAGAATTTGCGGTATTATACGGTCGCCTCCTGGTGACTTATTTTTATACTTTTGCAACTAGTCGCCACAAAGTATTATAGTTTTGTTCACCTAACGGTTGTACGTATCACCTAAAAGTAATCGCGATAGATATAGGGATATATATATAAATAATCAGGGTGATGAGAAAAGTTGAAGTCCGGTTAACTGTCTGTCTGTCCGTCCATCCGTGTAAGCTGCAATTTGAGTAAAAATCTTGATGAAACTTGGTATGCGGGTTTCTTAGTATAAAAAAGTTCTAGTTCGTAGATGGGCGTAATCGGACCACTGCTACGCCCACAAATCGTCATTAACCGAAAACCTATTGAGTGCATTAACTAAGCACCTAATTAAGATATGAAACTCATATCTGTCGCAGGGGATCGCAGTAGGAAGGGGCACTTGTGGGGAAAAAATTTTGCAAAAGTGGGCGTGGCCCCGCTCTCTAATAAGTTTAATGTACTACTGTGCCCAAAAAAATAAGGTGACATTGTATTTATTTTGAAAATTCTTTATTTATTCTTCCAAATCAATTTCACCCCCTTCAAAGTAATCCCCTCCCGATGCAATGCACTTATGCCAACGGATTTTCCAATCTTCGAAACACTGGTTGTAGTCACTTTCCGGGATGGCCTTCAGTTCCGTCTTCGCTGCGGCTGAATCTTCTCCATCGTATAAAAACGGTGTCCCCGGGAGCGGTCTTTTGAGCTTGGTGCCAGATCAGGTGAATACGGTGGTTGCGGAACGATATGGGTTGAGTTTTTGGCAAAATGATCACGAATTACGAGGGCAGTATGGGATGGTGCATTATCGTGGTGTAAAATCCAAGAAATGTCTTTCCCCAATTCCGGCCTTTCTAGGCGGATAGCGTTACGCAAACGACGCACAACGTTTAAATAATATTCCTTGTTGACTGTTTGACCGGTTGGAAAGAATTCATAATGCACAACACCACGATAATCGAAGAAAACAGTCAACATGACCTTGATTTTTGAGCGACTTTGGTGCGATTTTTTTGGTCTCGGCTCTCTTTTGGCACGATATTCGCTCGATTGATCGGTCGTTTCGGGGTCGTAAGCATAGATCCAGGTCTCATCGCCAGTTATAATGCATTTCATGACACCCTGATAGTCGGAAAGCATCGTTTCACACACTTCAACGCGACGTCTTTTTTCCAAAAAATTCAATGTTTTCGGTACCAGTCGAGATTTGACGCGCTTGAGGCCCAAAACATCCTTCAAAATGGTATTGGCTGAGCCTTTCGATATGCCAACTTCATCACCAAGATCTCTAATTGTTAATCGACGGTTTTTCAACACCAAATCTTTGATTTGTTGAATGTGAGCTTCGTGGGTTGAGGTTGATGGTCGCCCTGGACGCTCTTCGTCTTCGACACGTTCATGTCCAGCTTGGAACTCACTATACCACTTGTAAACAATTTTTTAGACATAGTCTCATCACCAAAGGCTTTCTGCACCATCCTCAAAGTATCCGCAGCAGAAAATTGATTCCGTAAAGAAAATTTAGTGCAAATTCTTTGTTCAACAAATTTCGACATCGCAAAAAACGAAAAACTGACTTTTAGCAGCTCACAAAACGACACGTATCTCAAACACTAATGAATATTTTGACATGAAATGTGACATAAATGTGAATGACTGTACTACCAACCTAAAAAAAAAAGATAATTCTCCAAATCCTTTTACGCGCGCAGCTTAAATTCAAATGTCACCTTATATTTTGGTGTTTAAGTTTCTACAACCAAATTCGCTCAGTGCTATAGTGTGAAAATGGACGAAATCGGATTAAATTCCCTTTCACTCCCCATATAGCGGTACTTTTCAAAACTACTAAAAGCGCGATAAATCAATAACTAAATGCGTCAGAGACATAAAAGTTGACGCCGGGATGGTTTGAGAAAGCTTTATGGGAATAGGACCAATATTCCCCTAGTCCTCATATATCTAATACAAAGGTAATCGAACTTCCGGGAAACTTTTTACCGCATATATCGGCCAATATGTCAATTATCTTAATGAAAATGAGCTCCTGTGTTTCACTTATAACAATGTATCTTTGTGCCAAAAACAAATAAATTTAAGCGAAAACTTGACTTACTCCCCACATAACTAATATCAGGATTTTCGAACATCCGACTGACTTTACTCTATATGATTGGTTTTACACCTTAAAGTATTTCCCTGGCTTTGATCTTTGCAAGTTTCAAGAGTATAAAATACGAAATTAGTTCTCCCTTACTTGTTATTCAATGTTTTTGTTATAACTTATATCTGTGAGTCCCAATAGCGATCCAAGAACTCATGATAAAAGAACGGTAGCGGAGAAACTTAAGACCAGCTGAATAATACCGCAGGGAGTTTGTGAAGAAGCATTCTTGCCCAACTTAATACTACGAAGCTAATCATAACGGCGCTGCCGCAAGTCCAAATAACGGGTTTCTCAATAAGAGTGTTTTTAAATACAGCAAAACCGGTTTGGGACAACAATGTAATTCTTTATTCTTGTGAAGGTACATTTGATGCCATTATGTATGAAGCTCAATTTATTTTGCATGGTCACTATGGGCACGCTTGCAGAAGGCACTGAACTCAATTTTCAACGGTTTTTACACATAACTCGGCAGATACTGCTGTATTTCACGTTCGATATTCGTACAAATCTTCATTGGCTTGTTGGCAATTGCGGCGTCAAATCGCACGACCGAGGTGATCAATTGACTGTGCCACTTTGTTAGATAACACCCAACTTGGTTTTCAATAAATCGATTGTGACATTCGCTGTGTGGCTTTTGCCGCTGTCCTGTTAGAACTACGTCCATATCATCCAATTCGTGCCAAAACTACTCTATTACCATTGAGCGGGATTCCCATTCACAGTAACGCACCGTTCTTGTTCATCACGGGAGAAGTACGGCCAAACGCTCACAAAACGCAATTTTTCGGGATGCAATGTGTCTCGTGGAGTAGGTACGAATGTAGTTTCACAAGAATAAAGAATTTCAGTGATATAACAAACAGTTTTTTCTTTTATAAAAAAAATTCTTTTGTAGCGCTCTAATTGAAAAAATCCCTTTTAAATTTGAAGCCACTCTGAGTTTCGGAAGCAAATTTTAATAATATTGACTCCTTGTTGGAACGTATATCTTTCAATGAGAAATGGAAAACCTTTTTGAAGAGATATGTCAAAAGGGCGGGAAAAAATATAATCAGTCTACTTTTGAAGCGTCCCTATTGGAAAAACCGTTACAAGCTAAACTAGCTGGAGTTAATGTAACGCAGGCGTACTGTTCCGCAAGTTCAACAAAGTTAGATTATAGTAACTAGGCGTGATCCCGAAAGAGGTGTACCTTTAGCGAGTAATACGAATTGTACCTGAAGCATTTTTGGAAGATTACCTCACCGAAACCAAAACAAAAAAAGATACTTCGGGAAGAATTCTCAGTAGGAAAATTGTTCGCCGCTCTGTATAGTATGGTTGAAATATAGTATGTATGTACTTCGCAAGGATGGTCTGGAAAAAAATGTTGCATTTTCTCTGTTGCGTCAAGCGACAAAATATATATTTAAACCTAAAACTAAAATTAAGAAAAATTAATTATAAAAAATTATAAATATTGAATTATATTAGTATTGTATACTTACCCTAATAATGTTATATATACTTACCTTAATCTATTACTATAATTACATACTATACAAATGAATTACTCACCTCTTTTTGTACATACCTGTATACTTCCATTCAAACTGTTCTATCCCGTTAGTTTTAAGAGTTAGGCTAAGTAACTAGATGAACTGAAATAAAGAAAGAATTGTAATTGAACCGCTGAATCGACCGGACGCGTTATCATTTATTACCGCAATTAATTTTCGACAGGCAATTAGGCTTAGGCTTAGGCTTTTTATTCGATAGTGATACCTAACTACATGAAAAATAAAAATAAAACATAAAATATAAACACGAAACTAAAGCGAGACTAAAAAAATATATACTTACGTTAAAGTGAGGGTGTTACTTTAAAAGTGGAGTGATCCCAACATACGTGAATACCTTAAAAAATAAAGTGGCTAAATATAAAAGCGAAAACATATGTGAAACAGAAAATTTAAACATAATATAGAAACCAAATATAAATATACATACATACATACATAAACGTGAAGTGGAGTGCTAAATAAATACTTACCCACTATAAAATCAAAAAAGAAGGGAAGTATTGTGAAGTGTGTGCATATACATACGTATATATGTACATAAATATAATTCGCATACGAATTTAACTAAAGAAAATAAAAAGTGGGACGTACAAGCCAAGGTGAATTAGTTTTGCGGTACAGTGGTGGGTGCAAATAAAAGAACAAAAGACGAAGTGATACGTTAGTATATAACTAAAAAACAAAATTATTAACAATTTAAAAAAAGCCGGTGGAAATTAAAAAAAAAAAATAAACACTGTTTGAAGTGCCGTAGGAAGAAAGTAACAGTTGGAAAAAGCCGTTCGAGTACGGTTCAAAACTGTTGAAAGTGCCGCAATAAAAATAACCGGTAAAAGCAAAAGTGCCGATATTGCTAATCCGTTGCTTCTACAAACACTTCGCTGACATCAACCCGCTGCTGCCACAACGTCGCTGCTACCACCAAACCGCTGCTGCCATCGTCGTCGCTGCCATCGACCCGCCGCTGCCACAACTTCGCTGCTGCCATCAATCGCTGCTGCCATCACGTCGCTGCTGCCATCACTCGCTGCTGCCATCAAACCGCCGCTGCCATCAATCCGCTGCCGTCGTGGGAATGAGCTGCCGCTGCATTCTCTGCAAAAGGGACGTAAGCGCTGGCAAACAGCCGACGCACCAGGTAACGAGTGCGATTTACTGAAAGCAGTGCAAAAAAAAAAAGCAAACTACAACAAAACAAGTGCACTTTCAGTTTTTGGCTCTCCCTTTTCACTTTATATTAATTTGATTCATTATATTGTATTGTATTTAGTGTACATACATACACATACATATGTATATATTAATACATACTTCTACATACATATACGTATGTACGAAATCAAAGTGAATAAGGGATTTTGCGGTAGCCCTTTATTTGGAAATAAAGGTGTAAAAAATTATTAATTGCAAAATTAAATTATCTCGTTTTTCGCAATTTTTTCGATCCGCGTTTGCAATTATCGGTAATTTTTTCGCAATTTTTGTCGATTTTCGTTCGGACATTTTCCGATTAAATTACTTTTTTGTGCTATTGCTCATTTTGCGCATTTATCGGTTTGGCTTTCGTATACTTGGGAATCGATATTATTCTTTTCTCGTTTTCGTAACCGATTCCAAACATATTTGTTGCCAACTTTTATTGCTATTGGTTTGACTTTCGTGTGTTTGGGAATCGACATACATATATTTTTTCGTTTTCGCCATATCGATTCTTGGTATATCTGTTGCCAACCGTTATAGTCTTTTTTCGGGAATTTAATTTAAACAAGCAAAATGAGCAAGCCAAAGCCAACTCTCGCAAACCTGTCTCCAAGTAAGGAGTTGACGGACTGAAAATCGTTAAGACGTCAAAGAACGGTTGCGAAAAGTAGTATTTTGCGCATTAAAACGGGCCCTCTCGAAAAGACTATGTCTTTAGATCCAATAGAATTGGAATGTCGTTTAGATATATTAAATTCACATAGTGGAAAATTAATGAAATGCCAATCAAAGATTGAAGAAATTGATGAGGATGACGTGGACCGAGGGGAGTTAGAGGACATAATCGTTGAAACGAAGTCCATAATAAAGTCAATTTTAGCGAAAAATAGAACTTCACTTGCCGAAACATCTTTTGTAGCCTCTCACAGCTCAAGGCTCCCTTAAATGAATTTGCCGAAATTCAAGGGAGAATATTCAGAGTTTAAAAATTGTATGAGTTTGTTTGAGAGCTTGGTTCATAATGATCCAAATATCCCAGATATAGAAAAATTTAACCATTTGGTAAATTCTCTATCTGGAGAGGCTCTGGGAACAGTTAAAGCATTTCAGATGTCAGATGAAAATTATTCGAAAGCGTTGGCAAGTCTCAAAAAAGTTTATGATAATAAATGTTTGATATTTTTCAATACAATATCTAAACTTTTTGAGCTGCCAACAATCCCAAAGCCTTCTGCGCCTTCCCTGCGTTCAATGATTGACGAAGTGTCAGCGGTATATGATTCGTTGCTATCGCTGGGTGATGAAAAACAAATAACGAACGCAATAATCATACACATTGTAATGACAAAGGTTGACCCTGCCACCCGATCCAAATGGGAAGAAGCGCTGGACTATGACAAACTGCCACTGTGGAAGGACTGTGAAGCCACCCTAAATAGGAGATACCAGCAGCTATCAGCGGAAGGATCATCATACTCAAGGACGAAGCCCATGCCAACAGGCAGTACGAGTCATGGAAAGCAACAACAGACGGATAGGACCAAATCGGCGTTAGTTGCTGCAAACACAAGGCATCCTTGTTGTCAACAGTGCAAATCTAAGGACCATCATTTGACTGCCTGCCCCACTTTCAAGGCGCTTCCGGTGCAGCAGAGGTTCGAGTTTGCCAAATCAATACCCTTATGCATAAATTGCTTGCGTAAGGGGCATACCGTTTCCAAATGCAGAGCCGATCGATGTCGTGTGTGCAATCGATCGCATCACACATTATTGCATCAGTATCCGGTTTCCTTCCCTGCTGCACCTCATCCGTAACCATCAACCACACATGCCATGCATACAGCCGGTATGCCGGATCGGGTCATGTTGGCAACAGCAGTAATTCTAGTGAGGACCAGCTGCGGTGACTACCTTCCTGCGAGAGCCTTGCTGGACTCAGGCTCCCAGGTCAATTTTATGACGGAGGACTTGGCACAAAAGTTGCGGATTCGACGTCAGCACAAAACATTAAGCGTAATTGGAATTGGCAATCCCAATACAAAAGTGGGGTCAAAACTAAGCCCGTTTGTCAAGTCCCGGTTAAATAATTATGAATTTTCGACGGAATTCTGGGTAAAGAGATGCATTTCGGCAAATCATCCAGACCATAACATCAATGTTAGTGGCTGGAAAATTCCGCACAATATTGAATTCACGGATCCAAAATACCATAAATCTAAAAAAGTGGATATCCTATTGGATGCTGAAACATTTTTCGACCTTTTAGCTGTTAGCCAAATTAAAAATGGTCCTAACCAACCAACTTTTCAGAAAATCGTTTCAGGATGGATTGTATCTGGCAAATACGCCAGTAATATAAGTTCTCCTCCAGGATTACATAGCACATTATGCCAAGCTGAAGAAGACTTCACGCCAATAGATTCAGTAGTCCAAAAATTTTGGATTCTAGAAGAATTACATTCAAAATCAAATGGCATCAAATTCACACCAGAGCAACGAGAGTGTGAAAATTTTTTCGTTAATACTACTCAAGTATTGCCTTCGGGACGGCTTCAAGTCGGAACACCCTTTAAAGCTGACCGAAAGTTACTCGGTCACTCATATGAAACCGTAGTTCGGCGGTTTCAGGCCCTAGAGAGAAGGACATTAAAAGATCCAGAACTTCGCAAAATGTATCTGGACTTTATGAATGAATATAGAGCCTTGGGTCACATGAGCCCAACGAACAATAAGATCCCGAGTGAGCCACACTACTTCATTCCGTATCCATGCGTTGTAAGGCCCGAGAGCACAACAACCAAATTACGTGTTGTCTTTGATACTTCAAGTCGATCTTCAACTCAAATAGCCTTGAATGAACTTTTGGTGGTAGGTCCAACCATCCAAGAAGAATTATATTCAACTCTTCTTCGTTTTCGCTTACATACATATGTAAGTACGCACTAACAGCGGACATTACTGAAATGTACCGTCAAATAATTATGCATGAAAAAGACAGAAATTGTCAACTTATTGTGTGGAGAGAGCATCCTTCAGAGCAAATACAAATTTTTCGTCTTAACACTGTAACAAACGGCACTGCGCCTGCTCCATTTCTCGTAACACTCAATCAAATATCCACTTGGTTCATTGGCCATCAAAAGAGACTTTTATGTTGATGATTTATTAAGAAGGTACGAAAACTTTGAGTCTCTAGATCTTTTGTGTTGAGATGAGCTCCAGTCGCCCGAACTAATTTAACTAAAGGGCATCACTGATCAGTGAATACAACACTCTCCACATCAACATGTTAATTAGAAAAAAACAGGGCATCACTGACCAGTGAATACAACACTCTCCACATCAACACGTTAATTAGAAAAACAGGGCATCATTGATCATCTCCACACCAAACTGTTTTTGTTCCATTTTTCATCTTATACCAACGAGAAGGTGACGCTGTGCCGTTTTTTGTTCTGCACAGTTCTAGAAGTCACGTTCGCCGCTACACACGCGCCCGCACCGTCTATTTAAAACCATTTTTTTTAACTTTACATTTTTGGCACCCTCCGGTCATTTTATATAGAGAGCATTCGTTTGGTATTTGGCTTCTACCCGTTGTATATACATTAACTTTGGTGGTAACGTTTAATTTTTGAGTATCGCTACATGCGAAAGAAATTGGCGTAGTATCCAGTGCTATAACCTAAAAGGAAATTGGCGTAGTATCCAGTGCTGTAACCTAAAAGGAAATATATAATTCATTTTGTAACCATATCTCATTACTATCATACGTTGTAAACCTGTTCAAATCAATTTTAGACATATTGAATTTATTGGTGAATATATACGACCTCCTTGTGAAAATATACAAATTATACTATCATACGTTGTAAACCTGTTCAAATCAATTTTAAACATATATAATTCGTTGGTGAATATATACAATTTCCTTGTGGAAATATACAAATTATAATATCATCCGTTTGTAAACCTATTCGAATCATTTTTCAACATATATAATTTATTGAATTCATTGGCGAATATATACAACTTTCTTGTGCAAATATACAAATTGTCCCAAGTTTATACAGGCTAAAGAAATTTTAAAAATAAAAACCATCGACAAATGCAGCATGCGTGAAGCAGCAACTAAATACAGATCTCAGCACTCCTCCACCTCTTCTTTTACACCCTTTTCAACAATAATTTCTCTACCTGCACAAATAACCACTTCAAACATTCCCACTTCAGCCTCCACAACATCAAAACCTTCCGAAAACGACAAAACAAAAAATTCACCTCAATCTTCAAAAAAAATTTCCACCTCTTCAAATAACACTTCAACTAACACTAGCTTACCAAACTCCAACAAATCTATCGCCCATTCATGGGCTTCTTGCACGACCACGCCAACAAACAACAAAACTTCAATTCACCTTTTAATTCTACTTTTTTATTCTACTTTGACCAAACCCTTCTCTCTCACCAATTCTTCAACAATCAACCCCACCTCAAGTAACAATTATATCTTCCCCTCGCCCAGAAATAACGACTGTGGTGGTCTAATGCTCTCCGACTCAGTACAAGCTGAGCCAAAGAGCGTTGCTGATCATAACAGTGACTTCGAAATGTAATGCATCTCTCACTGCATGTGGCTACCGGCGCTCTGCTCGCAGAGTGTCAAAAGCAGTTACATGCGTGTGTGTATGCATATATTCGTTCTCCCACAACTTTTCGTTTTACCTCCATATCATTTGCTATTCATCATGTTATCAATTTTGCAATGGAATATGAATGGTTACCTCAATAACTACCACGAACTTGAAATTCTGATTAAATACTAATACTCACTTACCCCAAAACCAAACTGCCTACACTCCCAAAAATTACATAGGGCATTTCTACAATCTACCTCAGATCACTAGTAAAAAGCAAGGAATTGCAATATTAGTCAAAAGGAATATTCAACACAAGCTATCACCTATTCAAACAAGTTTCTCAGCACTAGCGATCGACATCAATACAACAACCAAGATAGTGGCTGTTTGCATGTACATTCCTCCCAAAGATACTTTTTCTACATCTGATATTTCACTACTTCTGAACCAATTCAGTACGCAATGCATCATTGGAGGCGACTTCAACGCCTGGAGTACCATCTGAGGATCTGATTACACAAACTCTAGAGGACAAAAAATAGAAGACGCGTTAATCTCATCCAATTTTATATCACTAAATAATGGTGCTCCCACCCACTTTTCGACTCACCACACCTTTTCTACAGTTGACATTACACTTTGTTCCGCAACTCTTGCCTCAAACTGCCAGTGGAAAGTCCTTGACTCATTGCATGGAAGCGACCACTTCCCTATCCTTACCCAAATAACCTCAGTCTGCAACCAATCCTTAATAAAATTCACACCCAGATTTGAAACTAACCAAGCCGACTGGAAGAAATTCGGTCAAATGTGCGAAGAAATCAGTGCAGCCTCTCCAATTGCTAATAACATAAACCAAGAAGCAGCTAAAATCTTAAGAGTTATACGATCAGCAGCTCACCTCACCATACCACAAACTAAACTAAATAGATCCAATAAAACCGTTCCTTGGTGGAGCTCCGAACTATCCACACTCAAAATTTCCAAGCAGAACTTGTGGCACCAATACAAAACCGTTCGCTCAACAGAAAATCTATTGAGATACAAAAAAGCAAACGCACAATTTAAGCGAAACGCCAAATTAGCAAAGCGCAAAGCATTTGAAGAACTCACCTCCAGCATAAACCCATCAACAAAACCTAAAAAAATATGGAATGACATACGAATACTTACTCGCTCTCCAAGACAAATGTCCTTTACGTACATTAATTCCGCCAATGGACCACTCTCTGACCCACATGCTATTGCCAACAATTTTGCTTCTCAGTTCTCCCTTTCCTCCTCCGATACATCCTTTTCAAACACTTTCCGCAACTTAAAAGCAAGACGACTAAACCAGGAACCACCAATCTCTTACCCTTTATCAATCGCAGCCAAGCAACTTGAGTCCAAAATCCTCCCATCAGAACTCGAATTTGCCCTCTCCTCAGTCAAAGGAAGTTCACCAGGCCTGGACAAGATTACATATCCCATAATTCAAAACCTGCCAAACTCAGTCAGGAGTAGACTACTCAAGCTTTACAATTGCATTTTTGATAGTGGACCCTACCCACAATTTTGGAAAACTGCATGTATTGTTCCAATACTAAAACCCAACAAACCCCCTTCAGATGTAAACAGTTATAGACCAATTTCGCTCCTATCATGTCTTGGAAAATTATTGGAAAAAATTATTGTCAATCGCTTAGCGTGGTATGCTGAAGTGAAAAATCTTATAAGCCCTAATCAAGTTGCATACAGAAAGGGATTTGGCACCATGGATGCACTCCTACATCTAGACTACTTTATTACAAACGCTTTATCCTCCAAAAATCACGTGTCTTTATTAGCGATAGACTTCCAAAAAGCATTCGATAGAATCGGCATACACATAGTTTTGAAACAACTTGACGCTTGGAAAGTGGGCCAAAAAATTAAAAAATTTGTTAAAAATTTTCTCTAGCATAGAAAGTGTAGAGTCAAAATAAACGGATTTCTATCCAACAGTGTTCCTTTAGATAATGGCACCCCGCAAGGTTCACCCTTATATGCATTTCTTTTCATAATCGCGTTTGATGAAATTGTTCTCCGAACAACAAATATCCGCGGCATCCAATGTCAGCTCTGCGCCGATGATGTAGTCTTCTACACAAAGTGTAACAATCTAGCTCAAGTCACTCAAATTTTCGAAAATGTCCTAGCAGAGTTAACTTCATGGTCCCTGACTGCTGGTACCACAATATCAATAGAAAAAACAAAAATTTTACACGTTTGCAAAAAAGTGAACTGCTCTAATCTAACTAACTTCTGTACTAACCTTAATATTAGCATTGTTAATGAACTTAAAGTTTTAGGATTAATAATAGACTCTAAATATTGCTTTAAATCACATTGTAAATATGTTAGAGACTGTCTTGTGACAAGATTAAATATAGTAAAATATCTAACATCTAAGAAAAGCCATATTATCCCGGCCACTCTTGTCAACGCTACCAGAGCCTTAATACTCTCCAAGGTTGAATACGCACTACCACTCTATGGAAACTGTCCAGCATCTGCAATCAACAAAATATCCACGCCTTATCACGTAGCAATACGGAGAAGCATAAGAGCATTCCCTACGACACCCCTAAAAAACCTCTTTGCAGAAACTGGCTTGCCTACAATCGCTGAAAGAACAATTGATAGCTGCTGTCGTTTACTCCCTAAACTGCTATTTACTCCAAACAATCTTTTAAAAAGAGACGTAAAAAACGCGATGTCAAGAAAACGGGAGGCAAGATTCTTGCCAGCAATCAGTCGACCACTGAAATTCCTTAAACACCTTCAGATATCGCATACTTCAAGGCCTAGAGTATCCACCATCCGCCCACAGTGGTTGATTAACAACATTCCTCACACAATTAAAACGCTCCCATTTCCAAAAACAAATACACCACAAGAGAAATACAGAGCAATTTATGCCAAAGAAAAGCACTTTTACAGCCAAAATGGATGGAACTTCTTATTTACGGATGGCTCTAAATCCCGCGACAATACATAATTTGCAGTAACAAAAGAAAATGGAGAAATTATTCGGCACGGCCTACTCCACCCAATTTGCTCCGTGTTTACCGCTGAAGTCTCCGCTGTTCTAGAAGCCATCACATATGCTAAGCTTCACCGAGGCAAGTTCATTATTTGCACCGACAGTAACTCATGCCTTGACGCCATCGAATGCCCCTCCAATGGTCAAAATGAGGTAATCGCGAAACGCAACACTTTAATAGCCACACCTCGAAAAATCAAACTTATGTGGATACCAGGCCACACAGGAATCATTGGCAACGAAAACGCTGACGCCGCTGCAAAAAACGTTGCAAAAACACCATCCATAATGTTTAACTATATGTCTAAAAAAGACATTTTGACTGAAGTCGCAAACGAAAGACGCCAGACTCAAATTAGCGATTGGAACACCTATGCTCATCACTACTCCGCTATCAATCCTAACAGAAAGAAAGGAACTATCGCTGCCGACATAGCTCTCTCAACAATTAAGCCATTTATTCGCCTGGGGCACACAATTATCACGCACGCACATCTTCTACAACGTACCCCACCCAGTAAGTGTCCATTTTGTGAAGAGCCGGCATCAATTCGGCATTTACTACATTGTCCAATTATCGACTCAACCCGAAAAGAGATCCTGAGTACAACGGATCCCTTCGACCTTTTGAGAGAGGCTAACATCACAAACGTTCTAAAGATGTACAAATTGTTGAAAGAGACTGACTTGTTAAAGCATATTTAATATTAAGAATAAATCGTAGTTAGCTCTACTATCACCTTAACCATTAACGTTATATTAGATTACAGACAGCCGAAGGCCCTTGTTGCTAGCGCTGCTAAATATTTATTTGTTAAATAATTTATTATTGTACAAATTTCTTAAAAATAAAAAAAATAAATAAATTCGATCTGAACACTTTTTTCTGAGACATTATTATTACCTTAAGCAGCAATCCATGTCAAATAACTTGAAGATACCACGTCAAATACGAAAATTATATACATATGCTATAGGAGCCAATCTGAACAATTTCCTCCGGCATTACATTATTTCTGTGAACAATAACTCATACCGAATTTCGCGAAGATATATCGAAAAATGAGGAATGCAAGCATTTAATTCCGATCATTCAGTTTTTATGACAGCTATATGCTATGCTCGATATGAAAAATTTCTTCGTATTTTCATTATTATCTCAGAAATTAACCAGTGCCAACATTTGTGAAGGTACATTGTAAAATGTGAAAGTTTTCCATACAAAAACTTGATTCCGATCGTTCAGTTCGTATGGCAGCTGTACATTATAGTGGTCCGATGTCGGCAGTTCCGAAAAATAAGCAGCTTCTTTAAGATGAAATGACGTTTGCAGAATTTCAAAACGATATTTTAAAAACTGACGGACTACAGACAGACATAGAGACATGTCTAAATCGACTCAGCACTACATACTGATCAAATATATATAATATGTATATATGTGACCTGGTCTACGGAAAGGGGGCTTAGGTGTCAAAAAATCAATTTTCACTTTTTAGTTGATTCGGATGGAAGATGATATGCTTTTTCACGTGATAGAAAACTAGTTTTCGCACGTTAGCTCCCTTTTCGTAGACCAGGTCACATATATACTTTATATGGTCTTCGTTGCTTCCTTTTGGGTGTTACAAACTTCATGGCAAACTTAATATACCCTGTTCAGGGTATAAAAATGTTCGTTGTTGTAAGCATTTTAAAAACTTTTTGTCTTTCATATAAAAAAAATAAAATAACTAAATTTCTGATAACCTTCTGGTTCTTCTTTTTTGGTGTAGACATCGCTAACTCGATTATAGCCAAATTTACAACCGCGCCCCAGTCGTTTTTTTTTTCGGGTGCCAATTGGAAATTTGAAATGAAGGTAGACCATCTGGTCTTTCTAAGCGATTGGTGGTCTTCCTATTCCTCTGCTTCCCCTAACGAGTGATCCGTCAAATACTTTTAGAACAGGTATGCTTTCATCCGGACAATGTAACCTAGCCTTAATTCGCCGAACTAAGTCAATGTTGTTGTATATCTCGTACAGTTCATGGTTCTATCGAATGCGATACTCGCCGTTGCCAATACGTAGAGGACTTTAAATCTTCCGCAGAACCTTGTCTCGAAACTTCATAAGGCCGAATCATCAGATGTTACCATTGACCATGCCTCTGCACTATACCTGTGTAGCAGGACGGGAATAATGAATGCCTGGTAGAGTTTGGTCTTGCACGTCGAGAGAGGACTTTACTTCCTAAGTTACTACTCAGTTCGTATTAGCATCTGCTAGCAAAAGTTATTCTACGTTTTATTTCGAGACTGACATTGTTGTTGCTAATAATGATGGTTCCAAGCTAGACGAAATTACCTACAACTTCAAAGTTACGACTGCCAGCAGTAACGTGGAAGCCTAGTGGCGATTGCGACGACTGTTTGTTCGATGACAGGAGATATTTCATCTTATCCTCATTCGAAACTACACCCATTTGCTTCGCTTCCTTATTCAATCTGGAGAAAGCAGAACTAATGGTGCGGTTGTTGAGAACAGTCCTGCGCGCAATTCGACCTCTCTTTTTCGTCACATCTGTTTTAAATATTGTTATATTGAGTTTTTGTGAGATATTAATTAAATTGTATTTAATAAAATTATATTTTCCCCTGAAAAGAAAAAAATAGTTTTAATATATTCGGTTGGTGAGATAAACAGGGGTACACTTGGACTAAGGCTTACAAGTTGTATTAAAATGGACTTTGAATCCAAATATGAGAATGCCTGCTCTTTCCAAAATGCTTCAGGTTTTGCTACCCATTTTTGCTTAAGGAGTTTCGAATGGTAATATAAAATTTAATTTGCGATATCAGTTAATTCTTGTTTATGTCATAATGAAGTTAAACCTTATTTGTACTTGTCTTACTCTTGAAAGATAATATATGTGACCTGGTCTACGAAAAGGGGGCTTAGGTGCCAAAAAAATCAATTTTCACTTTTTAGTTCACGTGAAAAAGCATCTCATCTTCCATCCGAATCAACTAAAAAGTGAAAATTGATTTTTTTGACACCTAAGCCCCCTTTTCGTAGACCCGGTCACATATATAAATACTACATAAGAAGTTTAGATGTGTACCATATTACCAATAATGCCACTCATACGCCCTGTCCTCCTCAACGATATTAACCTAAGCCGTTGAAAAAAATAGACGTATTAATTTTTATTTACCATCCAAATTGTACATTTCATTTCACGAAATTTTGAATTGTGACAAATTCGTATAGCAGTATGAAAAAATACATCTACGTACCTCAAATTCTTTATAACTGAACTTAATAAATAACGTAGTTCCCGAACTAATAAAAGAAAAGTTTCTATTCACACTAACACATATGCAAGGAATTGGGATTTAAATACAAATTCTGTGTAAAGTTTTAGCTTTGCTATACAAATTCTAATGTCAAATATGCGTTTGCTCTTTTTTACTTAGCATATGTGCAGGCGCATTGCTTTTGTTTAAATAGTTTACGAAACAATTCTAAAGGAGCATAAATGCACGTTTTTATACTCTCGCAACAAAGTTGCTAAAGAGAGTATTATAGTTTTGTTCACATAACGGTTGTTTGTAAGTCCTAAAACTAAATGAGTCAGATATAGGGTTATACAGGGTAGGCCATTTAAAGTTGACCCATTTGTTTCAAAAAAAAAGAACAAAAAAAAACAATGTTTTTTGTTCATTTCAAAAATAATTTATTTTGGTCCAAGGGGATTTGTTTCAGCTAATATTTAAAAATTAGATCGCGTAAATGGGCACCTTTAGCTTTGACAGCTAAATGCACTCTTTTTTCGACATTTTCCATGACTTTGGCCAATGTTTTGGATGATATGGCGGCTGTTTCACGTCGAATGTTGGCTTTCAGTTGAGCTAAGGTCTTTGGCTTATTAGCGTATACCTTGGATTTCAAATAACCCCACAAATAAAAGTCTGGTGGCGTCAAATCTGGTGATCTCGGTGGCCAGTCAACATCACCATTTTTCGATATCAATCGCCCGGGGAAAAATGGTCGCAATAAATTGATTGTTGGTCGAGCTGTATGGCATGTAGCCCCATCCTGTTGAAACCAGAAGTTATCCATGTCATTTTCGCGAATAATGGGTATCACAAAATCCGTTATCATGGCTCGATAACGCTCACCATTGACTGTTGTCGTGGCTCCATCATCGTCTTCGAAAAAATACGGTCCGATGATCATATTCGCGCAAACACCGCACCAAACTGTTACTTTTTGGTCGTAAAGAGGCTGTTCTTCAATTAATTGAGGATTTTCGGTGGCATAAAATCGGCAATTTTGCTTGTTTACGCCTCCATTCAACGAGAAATGTGCCTCGTTTGACATGATGAGTTTTCGCCAAAAGTCAAGTTCGTTTTCAGCCATTTCGATGGCCCATTTGCCAAAATTAAGGCGTCGCGGATAATCAGCTGGGTTTAGTTTTTGTGCCATTTGAATTTTATATGGAAACATCTTCAAATCTTTATGAATTATGCGTCGGAGAGTGGTGCGAGAGATGTCTAATTCCTGAGAGCGGCGATAACTCGATGTCGATGGAGTCTCCTCAATACTGGCTCGTACAGCTTCGATATTTTCATCAGAACGTCTTGTGCGTTGTCTGGATGCATGACTGGCATTACTGAGATTACCGGTGTTCACAAATTTTGCGTATAAAGACTTAATTGTGTTCTTAACTGGAGCACTTTTCACTCTATTTTTTTTGCGAAACGCACGTTGAGTTAACACAATTGAAAAGTTATTTTGAATATAAAGCTGAACAATTTCAGCGCGTTCTTTTGGAGTGTACTGTTCCATGGTATAAATTGTCTTCGAATGACGCTTCTAACGCGGTATGACATTAGCCGATTTGTCAGCGCTGTTAAAAGTTACAGCGTTGCCAGATGGGTCAACTTTAAATGGCCTACCCTGTATATACCAAAGTGATCAGGGTGACGAGTAGAGTTGAAATCCGGAAGTCTGTCTGTCCGTTCGTCCGTCCGTCTGTCCGTCTGTCCGTGCAAGCTGTAACTTGAGTAAAAATTGAGATATTGATGAAACTTGGAACACGTATTTCTTGGCTCCCTAAGAAGGTTAAGTTCGAAGATGGGCAAAATCGGCCCACTGCCACGCCCACAAAATGGCGGAAACCGAAAACCTATAAAGTGTCATAACTAAGCCATAAATAAAGATATTAAAGTGAAATTTGGTACAAAGGATTGCATTAGAAAGGGGCATATTTTGAGGTAATTTTTTTGGAAAAGTGGGCGTGGCCCCGCCCCCTAAAAAGTTTTTTGTACATATCTCGGAAACTACTATAGCTATGTCAACCAAGCTCTACAGAAACGTTTCCTTCAGGCATTTACATATACAGTTCAAAAATGGAAGAAATCGGATAATAACCACACCCACCTCCCATACAAAGGTTATGTTGAAAACCACTAAAAGTGCGTCAACCGACTAACAAAAAACGTCAGAAACACAAAATTCTACGGAAGAAATGGCAGAAGGAAGCTGCATCCAGGCTTTTTTTAAAAATTGAAAATGGGCGTGGCGTCGCCCACTTATGGACTAAAAACCATAAATCAGGAACTACTGCACCGATTTCACTGAAATTCCGTATATAATATTTTCTTAACACTCTGATGACATGTACAAAATATGGGTGAAATCGGTTCACAACCACGCCTTCTTCCAATATAACGCTATTTTGAATTCCATCTGATGCCTTCTTTGTATAATACATACATATAAATAAAAATACAATTCAATACTCAAAGTACACAAATTGATCTAATCTAATTTATTTTACAGCAAAATAAAAAAAATATGTAAATAACGGATAATGAAATCTCGATTATCACTTTATCATGCGAGAGTACAAAATGTTCAGTGACACCCGAACTTAGCCCTTCCTTACTTGTTTACATTTGTATTTAAACGCTTTTCAGTTTATTTCCATATACATACTTACTCATGCAGGAATACCAAATTCAAGTTTCAAGTCCCCTCAGCGGCTTAGAAAATGCCAACCCTGTCTCTTTTTTCTCACATTGGCATTCTTGCTTTTGGTTCAGGAGCAAAATTCATTTTTATTGAAATGTTGCAACAGCAATATATGTAAATGCTTGTAACAAATGTACCCAGTATGGTAAAGTAAGTCGATAATTTAAAAATAATTCGCATTCCCTATGGCTACAATAAACGAGGAATATTGAAAATGTACAAAGCATTTGGCAAAAACGAGTAACTTAAAAATTATAAAGAAAAGTATGCATTTATATTAATTGGAAATAATTTAATGGCACAAAGTTGTCACTTCTATAATGCACCAAACCATTGTCGTAGCCGATCGTTGCACAATGCGATTATGCTTTTCTTGCGGCACAAATGTGAGGAGCTTGCGAGCGCGCTGCGCAATGATGGATGTGCCATACTTTTTAAGAGCGGTAGGGGGGAAAAAATTCAATATTTTTGGAATGGTAAGAATGCACAAATTTTTTTTTTTTGTAGATTATTAAAGGTGAATATTTTCCTCGGTGTAAATAATTTAACACCTAAAACTAATGAATAGATGTCAGCGGTTGTATAAGGTCGAACTAATTCATTATAGCCTTTTTGAATACGTTGAACTGCACAACATAAGCAGATATTGTTCATAACTTCCCATCCAGCCAAGTGCCCACTTTGTAAAGTTTTATATAAGTATGTGTGATGTTTGCGTAAGGAAAACCAACAGCCAGTGCCCAATTTTAACCCAATCAACTATGCCGGTCATAATATTGATTCGGCCAAAAAGAAAAACTCGCTGCGGCTGCTGGTGCGGACAAATGTGAAAAGTAGTAGGCTGAGTTGTATTAATTTGGCACAAGTACGGACACAAGGCTCTTGAGAAATAGTTTTGCTGAAAAAAAAAAACAATTGAATGAGCCCGATGTTGTTGAAATTGTTCTTGTAATATGCTAAAGCCGAGACTCCGCCAATTAAGTGCGGTTGTTAGTTCGTTGGCGCATAATACAACTTGATTTTTTACATAGCTTTATTGGCAAAGGCCAATGCAATAATAATAGCTGCAAGCGTTTCAAATTGTTATACATTATACATTACATTTTTTAGTCTTCGTAATTTATGGAATTTATAACCAGTGTGCAGAAATTTTGCTTGTTTAGTGTGGGTGGGCCCAATAAAAAGTATACAAAATGTTAATGTGGGTTTTGTAAACTAACTATGGTTTATACGTCTTTGGGTGGTACTAAAATAAATATTTGTATACCCTGAACAGGATATATCAAGTTTGCCCCTAAGTTTGTAACATCCAGAAGAAATATATTTCTATACATATATAAAAATAACGATCAACATAAATAGACGAGTCGATTTAGCCAGGTCCGTCTTTCCGTCTGAAATTTGCAAAATTCGTTTTCTTTCTAGAAACTTATAATTTGTCGGAACTGTCGATATCGGTGTGGACAACTTTCTCATTTGACCAGGTATCGTCACGAAATTTGGAATTAATTATAAAAACTTCGAATGAATTATGAATTATCGGATCACTATAGCATAAAGCTGTCATACAAACTAAATGATTGGAATCAAGTTTTTGTAAGGAGCCTTTTGCATTTGTAAAGTATATTACGGCATCGGTGCAACCAAAATGAACTTAAATTTTTGATTTTTACATAGCAATAATGGTAAATCCGGACTAAAGCTTATAAAGCATTGTGCAACATCGTAATGATTATATCTCCCCCAGCACTTAACCCATTTATTTTCAGAAGTTTTTAACTACCATGGATAAGTTAAAAAAAAAATTACCAAAACTGGTGAAGTCTTAAGGATTTCTCATACCAAGGGCTGATGGCAGTAAAGTAATGATCAAGAAAATTATACCACAGGTGAACATTAATTAAAATTTCAAAATGAAATTCTTGAAAAGAATTTCAGATCTCGCATGCAAGGGACTGCTAAAATAAAGGAAGCATGACCAAATCTTAATATAAGTTATCCGATTTTGTACATATAATATCAATTAAAAATCGTAGCTGGTATGAAATTATGTAGTTTGACATCTATAAACAAATTTCGAAAATATACTTTCCAGTTTATGCTATAAACTAAAGTATGTTAATTCATGGTTCCATCAACTGCAGAACGCGCCTTTGCCGATACGCAGAAGGCCATAAATCAGGACGGGTATGATGACATGATTTCTTAAATAATTATGTAATATAGGTACAATAAGTTACTATGATTATATGCGTTATATACATATGAAAACAGAAAACGGATTTAATTTAAAAACCTAAATTTTTTTAATAATGAATTGTCCGGTTTTACTGAATTATTTAGACCTTTTCGAGCTTCCCTTTTATATTTTTAATAAAGTTTCCCTTTTTAGTTTCAATCATGATTCATCTGATCTGACGCTATTGGCCTGTAATTGCCACCGCGAAAATAAAATGTAATTAAGCCCCTTTTACCTTATCAAGTAAGCAGAAGACGAATTTCGTATGCTTCATGTATAACCATTTCGTCTCATTGAACGCATATACTCTTCATTTCTCTTCGACGCTACATATGCTGTATCTACGCACAGGCGTTCTGCCATGGTATTTTCAGTGCTTATTTTCATGACTTTCAACTGTCGCTACATTACCTACCGATTATTATTATTTAGGATTTCAGTCTGCCTATCACCGTTTGATGAACTCATAAACATATTCGAATAATTGTAAGGTATAACGCAAATACCGTCGCCAATCTAAAGCGTAAAAAAAGGCCTCAAAACAAGGCCGCGGGCCGCTAATTTGGCTAATTACGTTCACGTGGTTTTAATGATTACACTGAGCAGTGTGTAGCACAGCTTCGTTGCCACGCAGTTATGTTTGCAAAGTGAAAAGAAAGTAAATGTCTGACAGATTATCACATTCGTAGTGTTCCGTGTTGTACTTGGTTGAGCAAAAACTTCAAAATTAATTCGAGTACGAGCTTACTTGGTTGAGTAAAAACTTCAAAATTAATTCGAGTACGGTCTATTCAATACCATAAATTGCGACTTTGCGTTAGTGAGAATTACTTGTTTTAATTAAGAAACATGTGAAAACATGACAACGGTATTTGCTCCTTTGGTTTCTGCGGGATATATATTATATAATATAGATTATGTTTTAAATGCGTAAACTTCAGTTGCGCCGAAGCTACAATGCCCTTCAGAAATAGAAACGGTTCCTTACAAGAACAGGATTCTGAGCGTCCAGTTTGTATGATAGCAATATGCTACTGTGATCCGAAATGAATAATTTCTTTGGAAATTGCAACATTGCTTTAGGTAATATTTCGTTGATTAAAGCCGAGTTAACCACCGCACGCCAGTCGTTTCTTCTTTTCGCTACGTGGCGCCAATTGGATATTCCAAGCGAAGCCAGGTCCTTCTCCACTTGGTCCTACCAACGGAGTGGAGGTCTTCCTTTTCCTCTGCTTCTCGCCGCGGGGACTGCGTCGAATACTTTCAGAGCTGGAGTGTTTTCATCCATCCGGACAACATGACCTAGCCAGCGTAGCCGCTGTCTTTTAACTCGCTGAACTATATCAATGTCGTCGTATATCTCGTACAGCTCATCGTTCCATCGAATGCGATATTCGCCGTGGCCAATGCGCAAAGGACTATAAATCTTTCGCAGAATCTTTCTCTCGAAAACTCGCAACGTCTTTGTTGTCATCGTCCAAGCCTCTGCACCATACAGCAGGGCGGGAATTATGAGCGACTTATAGAGTTTGGTTTTTGTTTGCCGAGAGAGGACTTTGCTTCTCAATTGCCTACTCAGTCCGAAGTAGCACCTGTTGGCAAGAGTTATCCTGCGTTGGATTTCTAGGCTGACATTGTTGGTGGTGTTTACGCTGGTTCCAAGATAGACGAAATTATCACAAACTTCAAGGTTATGACTGTCAACAGTGACGTAAGTGCCAAGTAGCGAGTGCGACAACTGTTTGTTTGATGACAGGAGATATTTCGTCTTGCCCTCGTTTACGGCCAGACCCTATTTTCTACAGAAGCAGGTTGAAAAAGTCGCACGATAGGGAATCGCCTTGTCTGAAACCTCGTTTGGTATCGAACGGCTCGGAGAGGTCCTTCCCGATCCTGACAGAACTTTGGGTGTTGCTCAACGTCAGTTTACACAGCCGTATTAGTTATGCGGGGATACCAAATTCAGACATCGCGGCATAGAGGCAGCTCCTTTTCGTGCTGTCGAAAGCAGTTTTGAAATCGACGAAGAGGTGGTGTGTGTCGATTCTCCTTTCACGGGTCTTTTCCAAGATTTGGCGCATGGTGAATATCTGGTCAGTTGTTGATTTACCAGGTCTAAAGCCACTCTGATAAGATTCAAGCAGTTTGTTGACGGTAGGCTTTAATCTTTCACACAATACGCTGGATAGAACCTTATAAGCGATGTTGAGGAGGCTAATCCCACGGTAGGTGGCGCAGGTTGTGGGGCTCCTTACCAGCTCTTCGCCGCCGTGTTTGAATAGCTCGGCCGGCAATCCATCGGCCCCTGCCGCTTTGTTGTTCTTCAGGCGGGCAATTGCTATTCGAACTTCTTCATGGTCGGGTAATGGAACGTCTACTCCATCGTCATCAATTGGGGAAAAAGGGTCGCCTTCTCCTGGCGTTGTACGTTCACCGCCATTCAGCAGGCTGGAGAAGTATTCCCACCATAATTTAAGTATTTTTTGGGCATCGGTGACTACATCACCTTTGGGGGTTCTACAAGAGTATGCTCCGGTCTTGAAACCTTCCGAAAGCCGCCGCACTTTTTCGTAGAATTTTAGATTATTACCCTGTCGGCCAGCTTATCAAGCTCTTCGTACTCACGCATTTCGGCCTCTTCTTTTTTCTGCCTGCAAATACGTCTCGCTTCCCTCCTCATCTCTCGGTATCTATCCATCTCATCCCGCACGTGTTGTGGACGATTGTAACGTTGCGAGGTAGGCAGCCTGTTTTCTCTCCGCTGCGACACGGCACTCCTCGTCGTACCAGCTGTTCTTTTGCACTTTCCGAAAACCAATGGTTTCGGCTGCAGCTGTACGTAAGGAGTTTGAAATGCCGTTCCGCTGTTCCCTTATACCGAGTTGTTGACGAGTGCTTTCAGAGAGCAGGAGTGCAAGCCGAGTAGAAAATCGATCGGCTGTCTGTTGCGATTGCAGCTTCTCGATGTCGAACCTTCCTTGTGTTTGTTGGCGTGCGTTTTTTGCTGCACAGAGCCGGGTGCGAATCTAGGCTGCAACAATATGTGGTCCGAGTCGATATTAGGACCTCGGAGCGCACGCACATTTAAAACACTGGAGACGTGTCTTCCGTCTATCACAACATGATCGATCTGGTTGGTGGTTTTTCAATCCAGAGACAGTCAGGTAGCTTGATGAATCTTCTTATGCTGGAATCCAGCACTACTGATAACCATGTTTCGGGCCATGGCGAAGTCGATCAGCCTCAACCCATTTGGGGATGTTTCCTCGTGGAGGCTGAATTTACCGACCGTAGTGCCAAAGATAGCTTCTTTGCCCACCCTGGCGTTAAACTCGCCAAGCACGATTTTGATATAATGGCGGGGGCATCTCTCATAAGTGCGCTCCAAGCACTCATAAAAGGCATCTTTGGTCACATTGTCCTTCTCTTCCGTCGGGGCGTGGGCGCAAATCGGCGATGTGTTGAAGAACCTCGCTTTGATGCGGATTGTGGCTAGACGTTTATTCATAGGAGTGAATGATAGTACTCGGCGACGGAGTCTCTCTCACACCACGGATCCCACACCAAACTTGCGCTCCTTTATATGGCCACTGTAGTAAATGCCACAAGGACCTACTTGTCTCTGTCCTTGTCCCGTCCATCGCATTTCTTGGACGGCGGTGATGTCAGCCTTTATTTTCACGAGGACATCAACCAGCTGGGCAGCGGAACCTTCCCAATTAAGGGACCGGACATTCCAGGTGCATGCCCTCAAATCATAGTCCTGAATTCGTTTGCCATGGTCGTCATCAAAAGGGGGGTCACTTATCCGATGCTTGTTGTTTCCTTTCATTGGGGGTGTTTTTTTTACGTGGCGGGTCCCAAACCCAGCGCGCAACCCTAAGTAGGGAATATTTCGCCTTCTCACTTTAGTTCGCCTTCAAACGGACGTTCTTAGGCTACCCAGAGTATCCTCTACGTATACTTTAAGGGTTCCAAGCGTTGTTATTAATAATTTAATATGAGAATTTGGCAATAAGTAACTACGGCAGCAAATATTATTACTGCCAAATGGCTAGACTAGCGCGCAAGTCAAAACTCTGAAAGGTACGCTATACTTTTCTGTTCTGCTTTAAAATATATCTTTCAATCTACATGGAAACTTGTAATAATATTTGTTGGGAAGCTTAATATTGCATTTAATACCTTTTGCCAATGAATAACCAGATGCAGTACAGCTCAACTGATGACTTTCTTGCTCGTTCTTCGATGTTGGGTTTCCAAGAGAGCTTATTTTCAGGGCAGATCCGCTATTTTTCTAGTCAATAAAACTAGCTTAGGTTGCAATAGCTTCAGCATCACATTTTGCATTCGAATTTATGGTGACATTTACTATTGGCATAATTAAAATCTTGTGAAGAAGAAAAATGAGTTCATGCGAATAACAAATTGTTAAGAATGTGCCACAAAATATATGCAGGATGTTTGCAAAGCTTCACAAGTCGTGGTAATTCAATTTTATGCATATGTAGTATGTATATCGCTGCGGTCATAGCGCATTTCTACTCAACTAAAACTCATCTTACTATTTTTCGGTGAAAATCTACAAATTATGAATCATGTCTTCATGCTTTCTTTACCATGCAATTTTTTCTGTCCTACTTTTCGGCATTGTGGTGTAGTGTCGTAAATATTCCCTTGTCCTCATTCAAGCACTGGCGGTAGAAATTCCAATTTTTGTTCAAAGTTACCTATAAATGTCTATTAAGAAAACTGTATATCTTGCGTTTGATTTATTATATTCATTGGATACCTTTTATCATAAATTATTCATATTAAAACATGCTGATATCTTATTGTTTATTATTTCTAAAAATGGTAAATGGTTGTTGGTAAATTACGTAAAGTCCTTGATCAGTAGTGCGTTGGCTGTGTCTTGAAGATATTTTGTATATTTAAATCAAACTAATTATTTATATTAACCCTATGTCGGTTAAAAGTGCCCTCAGGCATGCATCACGAAATTCAAAATAAATAATAAATAAATAAAAAAATGCATAAAGCTTAAAAACAAGCTTGTTGGTAACACTTCAATTGTGAGTGTAGTTTATTTTTGACAGGTTGTCAGGCTGCGTTTAAATTTACCGTTACGTTTCGTATGAGTTTTACTAGCGTGCAAAGCTAAAATTAATTTCACAAAAAAAACATTTCAAAACAAAAATATATATATATATGTATATTGTTATCGGATTCTATTCAGAATTTTATTGTTGCAAAAGTAAGTAGTTCTTTTTACCTTTTACATACAAGTGAAAGTGAAAAATGAAATAAAGTGTCGGGTGAGAAAACAAAATGGAAGAGTGCCTCAAGGCTCTTATAACAGTTTACATAAAAATTTTTATTTTCTTTTTATTGTTTTTGTTATGTTTTTTTTGCAGTGCCTGCCATTGTTTTATAGCTGAAAATGGATTTTCGAAACCGTAAAAAGGTCAAACTGAGCGAAATGACCGATGAGCAAATTTGTGAATTTATGAAATCGGTTGAAACAGACGAAGAAGCTGATTTTAGTAGCGATGGCGATATGAATGATCCGGATTTCGAACCTAATGAAATAAGCCCCGAAGATGAACGGTACATATCGGAGGTAGTTCACCAAATCTATGAAGACTAATCTGCTTTTTTGAATAAAGCGGACAATTTTTCGTTGAACTTGAGTGCAATCAAGGAAGATCTTCCCTCAACTTCGCCAAATAAAGAAGTTGAAGAAGCTTCAGGAGAAGAAGGGCCATCAACTTCAACACCACGTTTGAAGCCACCAAAACGTGCCCGTTCCCCTTTGCCTGAATTTGATTGTAGTGGTCCGTCTTTTGTGCCTTCCTCTGGAGGTTTCAGCGGAACAGGTAATGTGTCCAGATGCTGTATTCATTTTATTTGTGAATCTAAAATTCCATTTACCATACGTATTGAAGCAATAACCAAAGATTCGGCTGAGTTTTCCAAAATTATATGGCGAAAACGATCGATGTGTTTGCATGTAAATGAGGTGGCCTTCCGTGGTGACTCAAGCCTACCATCTTCGATCAAAGAGGACAGCTCGCAATATCGATATCAACTCCAAGTTCATAACATCCGGCGAAGAAATTTACAAATACATTGGCATTCATGTTTACATGAGCATTTACCGCTATCCCAATTTGGGGCCCAAATGCGTTTCAACCAATAGCAAAAACGATAAGACAATATTTGTCCTTTCGTGATGAAAAAACTAGAGCCAAAAAAAGAGAGCCTGGTTATGATGCGTTGTTCCGTATTAGAACGTTGTCTGATTTTTCAAATACACGGTTCGATTCCGTACCCAAAACAGCCCGATTGTGCGTCGATGAACAAATGTGTGGCACCAAAATAAAACATCATCTACGCCAATACATGCCAAACAAACCACACAAGTGGGGAATCAAATTATTCGTGTTATGCGATACAAGCGGATTCGCTTATCGCTTCGAGGTTTATAATGGTGCTGGCGACAATGTGATCTTACCAGGACAACTAGATCTTGGAGCCACGTCGAACGTTGTTGTTCGTTTATCGCAAACTATACGAAACTTCAGGAATCACATTCTGTATTTTGATAATTTTTATACATCGTTGCCGTTGTTGGTATTATTGCGAGCTCGAGGCATATTTAGTTTAGGCACCTTACGAATTCCCAACTGTAAGCTTCCATATGAAAAAGACATAAGAGACGAACTACGAGGCTATTCATGTGAGTATATGGGGAGAGCATATGGTGTTGACATAACCACAGTCTTATAGAAAGACAATAAATTAGTACGATTGGCATCAACATACGTCGGCGTTCAACCATTTCAAAGATCCAATACAGATGCAAACAAACAGCCATCGAAACCAGCTCGCTACGACAGAAAGGCGAAGAAATATTTGGAAATTTATTGTCCTCAAATAATCAAAGAGTACAATAATCACATGGGCGGTGTTGACTTGATGGACGCTCTGATGGGCCGGTACCACATACGAGCGAAGTCAAACGATGCAATAACTCGATTGTTTTACCATTTCATTGACATGGCGATCACGAATCCGTATTTACTACATAAACGGATTTATGCAGAAAAGGTAACTGACTCAAGTCATGAATCAGCCGAACATGGACGGGTTTTGCAGTTACCGCGATTTCGTAAAGCTGTAGCTGCTTCACTGATAACATATCAAGAAAGACGACCCCTTGGTCGTCAAAAAACAGTAACGTCAACGGTAGGAAATATAGAGCCAAGCAATTCGGGCGTTGGCCAAAAGTCAAAACATCCCTTACATGAAGTGCTCTACGATGGTCAAGACCATTTTCCAATTTGGCTTGGCAAAGAAGGCGGAAAAAAATGGTGTAAACTCTGTAAGAAGACGCAAACACAGTGTGTTTGCTCCAAATGCAATCTTCATTTTTGCTGCACCAACGCAAAAAACTGTTCTTTCGATTATCACAATAAAAATTAATTCTTTTGATTATATTTCGTGTTTGCTTATCTTTCATCTTTGCTTTATCTTTCTTTTCCAATCTACTACCCTGTCGTGTATACCACATCATATATTTGGCATAAACTGTCATGAGTGCCCTGAGGCACTCTTTACCTTTTGCTTACCTGTCATCCGAAAAAACACGCAAATCACTTGGGGACAGTTTTTTTGAATTACTTTACACTCTAATTATTCTATAACAAAATTCCCACTCGCCTTCTTCCAGGCTGAGAGTTTTGAGTGATAGAGGGTTAAGGTATCATATATGATATAAACTCAACATAATTAATACAAGGTGCGTTCCAAGGTAAACAGGACTTAAAAAAAAGGAAACAGAAAAAATGGTTATTTCGCCAAAATCAATTTATTATATTTAAAATAGTCTCCTTCTGCTTCAATAAAGCATTTTTTTTACACAGTCCAAAAGCATGTCGAACGAGTGTTTTAGCTCGTTGGCCCGTATGACCGCCAGTATGCCGGTGCAAGCCTTTTGAATGGCCTCTACGTCTGCATAACGCTTTCCTTTCATGGGCAAATGCATTTTTCCGAAACCAAATACGGGGAGTGGTTAATGGTTAAAATGTGATTTTTGGAATGTTGAATTCTGAGCAATTTTTGGTCGTCAGTCAATTTGTGCGGAACAAACCGTCCACACATCTTTCGTAAGCCCAACTGTTCGGTCAAAGTGCGATAGATGAATGTTTTGGAGATGTTCAATTCCACTATTATTAATTTCAATGATGATCTCGGCTGATTTTTGATGAATTCACGCACAGTTTCGATGGAATTTCCCGTGATCACGGATTTTGATTCGCCTATACATAGGTTGCTATATATATTTTTGGACTAGGCAACAGGTGCAATCTGACATTTCCATTGGAAAGTTTGATATTTTTATACCCTGAATAGGGTATATTAAGTTTGTAACGATGATTAAAACACCCAGAAGGAAGCTTCGGAGACCCTATAAAGTATATATATAAATGATCAGTATGTTGAGCTGAGTCGATTTAGCCATGTCCGTCTGTCTGTCCGTCTGTCTGTATATATACGAACTAGTTCCTCAGTTTTTAAGATATCCTTTTGAAATCTTGCAAACGTCATTTTCTCTTCAGGAAGCTGCTCATTTGTCGGAACGGCCGATATCGGACCACTATAACATATAGCTGCCATATAAACTGAACGATCGGAATCAAGTTCTCATATGGAAAACTTTCGCATTTGACAATGTATCTTCACCAAATTTGGTATAGATTATTTTCTAGGGCAAAAATGTAATATCCAAGAAAATTGTTCAGATCGGTTAACTATAGCATATAGCTACCATACAAACTGAGCGATCGGAATCAAGTTCTTGTATGGACAACTTTCACATTTGACAAGATATATTCACGAAATTTGGTATTTATTATTTTCTAAGGCAACAATGTAATCTCCGAAGAAATTGTTCAGATCGGTTAACTATAGCATATAGCTGCCTTACAAACTGAACGATCGGAATCAAGTTCTTGTATGGGCAACTTTCACATTTGACAAGATATATTCACGAAATTTGGTATATATTATTTTCTAAGGCAACAATGTAATCTCCGGAGAAATTGTTAAGATCGGTTAACTATAACATATAGCTGCCATACAAACTGAACGATCGGAATCAAGTTCTTCTATGGACAGCTTTCACATTTGACAAGATATATTCACGAAATTTTGTATATATTATTTTCTAAGGCAACAATGTAATCTCCGAAGAAATTGTTAAGATCGGTTAACTATAACATATAGCTGCCATACAAACTGAACGATCGGAATCAAGTTCTTGTATGGGCAACTTTCACATATTCACGAAATTTTGTGTATATTATTTTCTAAGGCAACAATGTAATCTCCGAAGAAATTGTTCAGATCGGTTAACTATAGCATATAGCTGCCATACAAACTGAACGATCGGAATCAAGTTCTTCTATGGACAGCTTTCACATTTGACAAGATATATTCACGAAATTTTGTATATATTATTTTCTAAGGCAACAATGTAATCTCCGAAGAAATTGTTAAGATCGGTTAACTATAACATATAGCTGCCATACAAACTGAACGATCGGAATCAAGTTCTTGTATGGGCAACTTTCACATATTCACGAAATTTTGTATATATTATTTTCTAAGGCAACAATGTAATCTCCGAAGAAATTGTTAAGATCGGTTAACTATAGCATATAGCTGCCATACAAACTGAACGATCGGAATCAAGTTCTTCTATGGACAACTTTCACATTTGACAAGATATATTCACGAAATTTTGTATATATTATTTTCTAAGGCAACAATGTAATCTCCGAAGAAATTGTTAAGATCGGTTAACTATAACATATAGCTGCCATACAAACTGAACGATCGGAATCAAGTTCTTGTATGGGCAACTTTCACATTTGACAAGATATATTCACGAAATTTGGTATATATTATTTTCCAAGGCAACAATGTAATCTCCGAAGAAATTGTTAAGATCGGTTAACTATAACATATAGCTGCCATACAAACTGAACGATCGGAATCAAGTTCTTGTATGGGCAACTTTCACATTT
This sequence comes from Bactrocera zonata, assembly GCA_037783105.1. NCBI lineage: Eukaryota > Metazoa > Arthropoda > Insecta > Diptera > Tephritidae > Bactrocera > Bactrocera zonata. The sequence goes on along the minus strand of JBAWJQ010005308.1, from coordinate 342,518 downwards.
GACAAGATATAGTCACGAAATTTGGTATATATTATTTTCTAAGGCAACAATGTAATCTCTAAAAACTTGTTCAGAACGGGTTACTATAGCATATAGCTTCCATACAAACTGGACACATAGTTACTAACAGAAATGCACCTGTGAAGGGTATTTAGCTTCGGTGCAACCGAAGTTAACGTTTTTTCTTGTTTAGCATAACATCACTCAGCGTTTTGTCATTTAATCGTGAATTGTTTTATTTACAGGGAATTAAAAAATTCATCTCGGCCAAAAAATGGAACTAACTCGTGAACATTTTCGTGCGATCATTTTTCACAACTTTCGACGTGGATTATCACGACAAGAGTGCATCGATGAACTAAAAACTTTGTATGGCTAGGAAGCACCATCCTATTGCACTGTGAAAAACTGTTACAACGAATAAAATCGGGGCCGACGCTCGCTCAAAGACGAATTCCGTGAAGGTCGTCCAAAAAGAGCCGTTGTGCCAGAAAACATCGATGCCGTACGTGAACTGATAATGCAAGACCGTCACATAACATACCTTCAGATAGAGGCATGCCTATGCATTTCTTCCACCAGCATACGTATTGCATGGACACCTGGCCGTAAAAAGGTTTGTTCTCGTTGGATCCCGCACAATTTGGCAATCGCTCAAAAAAAGGCTCGTGTGGATTGGTGTAAAGAAATGCTGAAAAAATACGATCGCGGTGCTTCAAAAGACGTTTATAAGATCGTCACAGGAGACGAATCATGGATCTATGCGTCTAAACAGCAATGGATCGTGTGGGTCTTCCAAGACCAGCCAAATCCAAAAAAAAAAAAAAAAAAAAAAAAAAAAAAATCGTTGATAAATATGCCTATTTTTATTATAAGGACAGAAATATATATAGCAGCCCTCGTCGTTATGTCCTCACGACTTGAAAACGTTTAAACCACTCGTGCACTTGCACTCTGCTAAGGGACAGGCAATCATTGCCATAAACTTGTTTCATCAATTGAAACGTTTCGGTAAAAGGTTTACCAATTTTAAAACAAAATTTTATGTTGGCTCTTTGTTCGAAGCTCATTTTCGCACCGTTCACACAAACATACTGACACTTAAAGCGTAATAACTTTACTTCCAATCTATGAAATGTCATGACATTGTCACTGGATAATCGATAGATGGCGCCAACAGAGGGCACTAGATTCAAAAAGTCCTGTTTACTTTGGAAAGCACCTTCTATTGGGTATATGTCGAAAACATCAAACGGGTGATCGCAACTAATTATAATACGGATATGAGATTTAAAGCAAGGACCATAACATATTAGGCGCTAAACTGCAACATTTTCCGAAGAGCTTTTAAATAAATTTAATCAAAATATCAAAAATATTCACAGATATAAACGCTTTAAAATCGGATGGAATGTCAAAATTGGTAGAAGTTATAATATCCCGTTTTTTTGCGGGCGCAAAAGATATAGGCAGATTACATTAACTTTTGACTTATTAAATGCTTTCCGAGAACAAATTTTTACTTTAGCAAATCATTGAGAGACCGTTCAGGCGATTCTTCTGTTGTGTTTTTTTTTTTTTTTTTGCCCAACCCGTACGCATACGTAGTAATTCCTTAACTCCGGCTACTTTAGCTTGTATTTGGACCGGCGGGACCGCCATTAAGCACTACTTGGCAAGACCAAGATGGGCAAGAAAGCCTCTTCACAAACTCCCTGCGGGATTAGCGGGATTATTCACCTTGTCTTAAGCTTCTCTGCTGCCGTTCTCTTATCCTCAGTTTTTGGATGGCTTTCGTGGACCACTCTTTCATTTTCACCCACACCAGCAGCATGTGACTTATAATGTTGTCTGGCGTCATCGTTTAGTTTGTTATCCATACTTTGGTAGATTTCTTCACTACATATCTCGAGAAGGAAAAACGTTATCATCGGCTTTGAAAAGGCCATGGCCTGTTTAAGTCAAATAAGGCAGGCCGTCCTCGTTTTGTCTCTTAACTTAGTCTGGTACGTTCTTAATGAACTTATGCTCTGCCGCATCTCGTTGTTTTTGCCACTCATCGAAGCTCACAATTCTCTCTTTTTCACTCTTCAGAGTGTTTAGTTTCCTATTTATAGCTTTAAATTTCTGATATACTCTATTTAGCTCAGAGGTTATTAAATGTGGCAGCATAAGACCAGATTTGATACTGACCGCTTAATGTGAGACCGTTCTACAAGTAAACTCACAGGCTACTCTAATGGCGCATAATCTGAACACTACCTTTGTCTTATTGACATTTGCTTTTTGGCGCCGCGTATATCAGTGTTGACTTGGTTGATAAGACTCTCCTTCTTTGATCAGGGCCAGCAGTGTTAGGTACTATTCTTGCGCTTTGAAATTCAGTCTCGCAGCAGTTATAACGCCAAGGTACTTCAGTGAGAATTGCATTGCAAGGTTGTATCCTTTGATGTTTAAGGTGACCGATTCTAGTGTTTTTCTGCTCGTGATAAGCACCACTTCCGTTTTAATCTGGCCAGATACAGCTTACTTTCCATGAGCCAATCATATCTACCAGTCAGCATATTGTCCGTTCTGTACCAGCTTGTTAAAAGTATTGTCATCTAAAATATTTGCTTTTCTACCTGAATATCAAACTATTTGAAAACATCAATTCGGTTTTCTTGCAAAGCATGGTATTATGGAATATATCCATCGCTTGTTTGAAAGAGTACTGTTCAGCGATATTTCTCGACGTATCCCAAGCATTTGATAAAATATAGCATGATGTAAGCAGATTCAATAATTAAATATTGGATTGAAAAAAAAGTAGATGAATACTCACAGATTGGCTGACATATTTGGTATGGAGTCTGCTAAAATAACGTGCATCACTATCTGTATTATATGAAAGCTGTAATACGATGAGCGATTGCAAGTAACTATTTCAGCCTTCTAACAAATGTACATTTGTCCAGTGTTATACGTTCCTTATGGAGGGTCTGTCCGGAAAGTAATAGGACTCAGTCGATTTAAAAAACCTATTGAGCCAATCGTTACAATACTTTAAAAATCTTCAAAATATGCTACTTCTGCGTCGATGCAGCGCTGCCAGTGCGATTCAAGCAATGAAGGCGTCACGGAAGGCATTCTCCGGAATAGCCTTGAGAGCCGAGGTGCATGCTGCTTGGGTCACTTCTCAAAATCCAAGACTTTCATCGGCCTTTTCAGGCAAGAAAACAAGAAAAAGTATGATTCGTGCCAGTGATTACGTTAATCAAAAATTGGGGGTCACTTTCACACATATTCAAATTTTCTTGACACACTTCCACTTGCCGCAATTTCCGACCTCTTCACACAGAGTTTAATAGCGTACCTCTTCTTTAACGAACGGTGCATCACTCATAGAAACACGTTGCGCGAAAACGTTTGTCCTGACTTTCCAGGAGACAACTGACCAGGCGCTCGTTCGTTAGCTAGGAACGCTCTTTACCCAATCCAGTCGGTGCGCGCACGCTCCGAAGTACAGTCGCGGCGGAAGAAAATCAGTCCTATTACTTTCGGGAGAAACCCTATACCTTCTATGCACTTAAACGAGCATAATAAGACATTGTTTCCAAAAATATGTATTATATCTTACTTATTGATTGAAATTGCTGTTTAAAATCAACTTGAACTTAGAAAATTCTCATGTTAAAGGAATCAATGACCAGATTTTACCTATTTTAACACCAGACACAGCAAAAAAAACGTTTTATTCTTACATCTAAGATATTGACCCCTATTCACTCTAGTTCACATATTCGGTATCTGGGGCTTGGTAATTTATAATCCGATTTCGATAATTATGAAACTTCATATTTTTATTTATGTGTCTACTTACACAATTTTATTACATTTGCTTATAATTTTTCCGCACAGCATGTCTTCCAAATCATGTCTTCTTACCAATTGTTCATGTTGCGATGCACAAATTTTCAATTACATAATGCAAATATGCTAACGTACGACTTTACAACTAATATTTGTGTGTAGGCGCCAATTTGCCTAACAGCATGCGTTAAAATATTTGTTTGTTCTTACACCAAAGAACATTTTTGTAATCTCTTGCAGCCTTTTCGGCTGTCAAAGTTCGGCTAAGCAAAGCATACATCAATAAAGGCGTGACAATACGTGGCTGTTAGAAACAAAATAATATTTTGCTTGTGGCAAGCAGCCAGAATGCGCCAAAAAAACTTTCGGCAGCGAATATTTTTGCCCCTTACATGCAGTTTTGCTTGCCATGAAATATACTTCGAGGGGGAAAAAGGCGAAAAGTACCTCCAAAACGACAAATTTTATTTTTTTGTATTTTTTATTGAATAAGTGGAAGAAGAAGTAGAATAGTTTATGGCCAAGTCGTAGCAGGGGCGTTTATAAACCCATTTCACATGCTTAAAAGTATCTTCCTCTATATAGAATTCAATGCTTTCAGAAACCGAACAGCAAAGCAAAGTGAAATTTTGTGTGCGGCAAAACGTGTGTTAGAGTATTCTTAAATATTATATTGAAATTGGTTTTATCGGATTACAATATCTCTCGTTTGTTTGTGTTTTGTGCTGTCTAACTTGTTTTTGCCCGAAAAGTATGTGCAACCTAACTGTTTAGAAAATTCGAATTTGCGAATTACATTTGATTTTTTTTGTTTATTTGGCAAACACACTTGTTTCATATTCCTTAAAGGCAGTTGACTTTTGACTAACAATAAATGCATAAAACCAACAAAAATAATATATGACATTTACTTATCACCTAAGTGTTAAATGGTAAGAGCGGAAAAAGTTCACAAGAGGTTCAAGATAAAAGGTGAGTACTATGCTAGGTGGCGATAGAAATTGCTTATTCAAATGCGTATGAAATATTAGATTGACATGACATTTAAGTCAGCTTATAATACCGATAAAGCTTTATAAACATTTTAATTTATGTATATGTGAGCCCATGCTTACTTTGTTCGATAAGTAGCTCGGTCAATAATATTATTTAGTTTATGATAGGTAGGTAATATCTTTATATGTATGTTCTTATGTGAAATATGCTTTACAGAACCGTCAATGAGTCTTCAAATTATTTTTATTTCCTTAACTGTATCCATAATTAAATCTTTTCTCATGGGCGTCTGTATATTTCTGTTTAAGCATTCGTTCCGAAAAGGTTTAAGATGAATCAGTTGCCTTTTAAAGTGCCAAAATAATAAGCCTGATGACCTAAAGAAGATCAATACCTATGTACATATGCATTACCAAGGGCAACATAAAATGGAAATGGTGTCATTGTTATTATTAGAGGGATCTTTATGCTTCAATTCTCCAGAATGAAAATTAATTTAAAGTACGCCAGATTTATCAAATATATTTTAAAAAAAGATATGTTCCCATTAAATCTATCCAATCCAATTTCCTGACGTCGAAAAAATAAAATTAAATAAAAATGTCTCCGTTTTATTACAAACTGCATCTACAACAGAAAATAAAGATGTCATAAAAATTTCCTCTGCCAGTTAAATAATTAAGCAAGATCAAAGTATGATGTAATATCGTAAGCATAACTTTTTGGAAGCACTCTTTCGGCCAAAAAATCTTTTTATTACAAACTGCATCTACAACAGAAAATGAAGATGTCATAAAAATTTCCTCTGCCAGTTAAATAATTAAGCAAGATCAAAGTATGATGTAATATCGTAAGCATAACATTTTTGGAAGCACTCTTTCGGCCAAAAAATCTTTTCATAAAAAAAATTAAGTTTGCTTATAAAAAATGTCATTAAGCGTCAAGTCAAAACATCATCAAAGATTACAATTATAATTTTTATTAAACCCTTCTCCTTCCTCTGTGCCTGCAAAATTTACTCATTTATAGATAATTAATGAAACAAATTAGCATTTCAATTATTAAAAGAATATAAATTTAAAAGATTTCATCTTTCAATTGTGCCTAATATAAGAATGGTTCACTTTTTGAATTGAAATTAAAAAAGGGTTGGAATTAACCATGGAATATGAGTTCTTGAGGGTATTCTAGTCTAGAAATTAAAAAAAATCGAATTTTTTTTATATTTTCAAAGTTTAATTATTCAAGAATATGTGTACAAGAGGACTTTTCAAAATTCAAATTATTTTCTGTGATATAGGCATTTTTCTGACCCGGTATCCAAACTGGTTCAGACGGAACGCGAAAATTTAAACCCGTTTTTCTCAAAACTGACCTTTTCGGAACGATACCCACGATTTCTCAGGTTCAACTGGACCGATTTACTTGAAATGGAACTAGCCCCATCCCCAAATTTTTGTTTTTATTATATTTAAAAAATTCGAAATAGTCAGAAAAAGTGATCCAAAAAAACTTTTTTTTAGGCGGTCGCCACTTTGTGAAAATTGTTTTTTGCCCCACTTTTCCGTAGTTTCGGCCATTGCGACATTATTCTAGATTAATAATCTTTTTTTTTGGTTTCAGATAACTAGGAGGGTTGAAATCATGGGTATGGTCACGTGGAAATTTTTAGAGACCTCCAATTCGTCAGCTCATAATTTTTGTAATTTTTTACTTTTTTTAGTTTTTAATTTTTTTCTCTACTCTTCTAAAATTTGCAAATAACTAATAACAAATTGTAAGTAAAAATATTAATTGACTTTTTTTTTACGACACTTTAAAAATTTCCTGAAATTCATTCTTCTAGACTAGAATACTCCCTTAAGTAATTATGCAATATAGGTACATGTCGATATTTAACCTCAATTTGACTGCTCACAATTATCTCACTCATGATATATGTAAACCTGAACGCGCTGCACTCTACTGCACAATATTTCAGGTTTTTCACACTTTTTTAAATATCCCTATTTACTAATTTAAAATTTACCTTTTCGTGCTTCCTTTTTATATTTTATCTGCTTTTTATCTGTTTTGTTTCAATTATGATTCCACTGATCCGACATTATGGGTTGCAGTTGCCACTGTGAAAGTATAATATTATTAAGCCTCCTTTACTTTACCAAGTAATTGCAATGCAAAAGGCACATACGGCTCCTGTATATCCCTATCAACTCATCACGCCAATATACTCTTCCTTTCTCATCTACGCTACGTACTATATATCTACGAATAGGAGTATAACAAAATAAATAAGCGCTGGTATTTCCAGTTACTGTCAGATGGCTCTGAATTAATATTTCAGCGTATCTGTCTATAGATAGCTGCATACCTATTGGTAGAAACACAAGTATACTACTATGTCCAAAAAAGAAGGTGGCATTTGAATTTAAACTACGCGCATTATTTCTTTTTTTAAGTTGGTAGTACTGTCAGTTACATTTTTGTCAAATTTCATGTCAAAATATTCATTAGTGTTTGAGATACGTGTCGTTTCGTGAGCTGCTAAAAGTGAATTTTTCGTTTTTTGCGATGTCGAAATTTGTTGATCAAAGAATTTGCATTAAATTTTGTTTACGGAATCAATTTTCTGCTGCGGCTACGTTGAAGATGGTGCAGAAAGCCTTTGGTTATGAGGTTATGTCTAAAAAAACTGTTTACAAGTGGTATAGTGAGTTCCAAGCCGGCCGTGAACGTGTCGAAGACGATGAGCGTCCAGGGCGAACATCAACCTCAACCGACGAAGCTCACGTTCAACAAATCAAAGATTTGGTGTTGAAAAACCGTCGATTAACAATTAGAGACCTTGCTGTTATGGCAACGGATTTTTAAATGTTCGAAACACTGGTTGTAGTCACTTTCCAGGATGGCTTTCAGTTCGTATAAAAACGGTGTCCCCGGAGCGGTCTTTTAAACTTGGTGAACAGCCAGAAGTCCCGCGGCGCCAGATCAGGTGAATACGGTGGTTGCGGAACGATATGGGATGGTGCATTATCGTGGTGTAAAAACCAAGAATTGTCTTTCCACAATTCCGGCCTTTTTAGGCAGATAGCGTTACGCAAACGACGCATAACGTTCAAATAATATTCCTTGTTGACTGTTTGACCGGTTGGAAGGAATTCATAATGCACAACACCACGATAATCGAAGAAAACAGTCAACATGACATTGATTTTTGAGCGACTTTGGAGCGATTTTTTTGATCTCGGCTCTCTTTTGGCACGATATTCGCTCGATTGATCGGTTGTTTCGGGGTCGTAAGCATAGATCCAAGTCTCATCGCCAGTTATAATGCATTTTATGACATTCACACACTTCAAAGCGAAGCTTTTTTTTCCAAAAAAATTAAATGTTTTCGGTACCAGTCGAGATTTGACGCGCTTGAGGCCCAAAACATCCTTCAAAATGGTATTGGCTGAGCCTTTCGATATGCCAACTTCATCAGCATGGTCTCTAAGTGTTAATCGACGGTTTTTCAAGTCTTTGATTTGTTGAACGTAAGCTTCGTCGGTTGAGGTTGATGGTCGCCCTGGACGCTCTTCGTCTTCGACACGTTCACGGCCGGCTTGGAACTCACTATATCACTTGTAAACATTTTTTTTAGACATAGCCTCATTACCAAAGCCTTTCTGCACCATCCTCAACGTATCCGCAGCAGAAAATTGATTCCGTAAACAAAATTTAATGCAAATTCTTTGATCAACAAATTCCGACATCGCAAAAAACGAAAAACTCACTTTTAGCAGCTCACAAAACGACATGTATCTCAAACACTAATGAATATTTTGACATGAAATTTGGCAAAAATGTGACTGACAGTGCTACCAACCCAAAAAAAAAACCAAATCCCCAAATCCTTCGACGCATGCAGTTTACATTCCAATGTCACCTTTTTTTCCCTTTTTGGACACATATTGGAACAAACATGCATAAACATACATGTGCATACACAATTCGATAAGTTGTAGAATATTCGCTAGTTGGCGCTGAAAGCGCGTAGTTCTAGTTTTATTCGTCGCTTCGGGTCATGCTATACCTTTTTGGAAAGCTCATTTCACGTTTCTTTTAAGTCGTTCTTTTAAGTCGTTCGTGAGTTATAGCGTCGCAAACATGGAGCAAAATAAAGAGAAAATACGGCATATTTTACAGTACTACTACGATAAAGGCGAAAATGCTTCTCAAGCCGCCAATCAAATTTGTGCAGTTTATGGACCCGATACAGTTTCCATTTTCACCGCACAACGATGGTTTCAATCTTTTCGTTCTGGTGTAGAGGTGGTCGAAGATGCGCACGCTCCGGAGGGCCTGTCGTCGAAAATTGCGATAAAATCGCTGAATTGGTCGAAAGAGACCGGTATAGTAGTCATCAAACCGTTATAAACCATTTGAAGAAGCTTGGAGTTACTAAGAAGCTCGATATATGGGTGCCACACGAATTGATTCAATAAAAATACCGCAAGATTTTCTTGACAACCCAATATAATTGCACGGTCTTTTTTCTCCTCCTATGTCACCCAAACGAGTAGATTAATTTCAATGTCGTAAGCAAATACGTTCAGCTACAATTTCTTATGATAAAGACTCTACAGTTACATTGGTTATCTACGCAGATCCACCTTTCGGGTGTGATAAACACTCATTTAAATAAATTTTTGAAACTTCTTTAGCTTATACGTCTTAAAAGTATTAACGATACAAAGTTTGTTTTACTGCGCCGATTGCATCATTTTTTCTATCAATGTTTCCAAAAGTTGAGGTTTGGTAACATTGCTACTGCGTTTGATGTCAAATCACTAAAATATGTCCCGTGTTGTTTATAGAGATATACATATATAATACCATCTTAAACACAATTTTTGTTTTTTGTTTTTCTTATACTAAGCAATGTTTTTTTTTAATGAGAATAATAGCTTTTCCTCACTTTCAAGTAGGAGATGAATCCCTTCTTTTCCTGGCTTGTCATCTGCGTTTCCAGTTTCTCTACTATGGTCAGACCACCTTTTCGCAAAATGTACAACTCGGATTTAAATACGCCGCAGCTTTTGTTTTTTGATAGTCCAATTTAACTTCATAGTGATTCGTTAGAAATGCTGCTTTAAAACATTACTTGTACTAAGTTTTAATTTTTCTTATTTCACGGTACGACCCAACACACAAAGAAGATCGAATAATGGCCCCATTGTAATACGGTAGTGAGTGTAATTTAAAATGTGTCCGTCTGTCTGTCATCCTGTCCATTCGCTCGTTATTCGGAAATGTGAACTAGTCTTAGTGGTATTGATTTTTGCATCCTTACCTCTCTCTCTCATTTGTCGGAACGGCTGATGTAGGACCGCTGCAGCATATAGCTGCCATACAAAATGAACGCCGAATTAAGTGCTTGCTCTAAAAAGTTTTTCGTTCGTACAGATCGAGACACTAGAGAATAAAACTGCCATACAAACTGACTGAACAGTTTTTGTAAGGAATCATTGTAATTGTGAAGGATATTTTAGCATCGGTGCAACTTAGCAAAACAATTTTATGCTAGGTAGGTTATGAACGAAGTTAATTGATCTACACTGAAATTGCATCACAACTATGTAATTTTGTTCGATGGCCAATTGTATTTCAAAACAAGTAAGGAAGAGTTAAGTGCGGGTGGAAACGCTCATATTATTATATAATCTTGCGATCGAAATCCAAGCAATTTTATATATACTATATATAACTATTATACTGACAGACATATAAGGTTTGTTAGGAAAACGAAAACCATTATATGTATCAACCAGATTTTATCTATTTTTCCCAATATCACATACTATTAACATGTCACATACTAAAAAACTAATCATATAGAGAAAAGTCAGCCGGATGTTCGAAAATCCAGATATTAGTTATATTATACATATATCCAGGATGAAGGCACTTGAAAGCCCGAGTATCTTTATATTAAGTATATGGAGGCTCAGGGAAGTATTGACATACCATTGTCAGAGACGTACAATCTCTGAATTTCCATTATATATCTCACACATTGACGGATATTTTCGATCAAAAGTCAAAAGAATCGAAATCCAAGCAATTTTATATATACCATGTACATATAGCTGACAGACACATAAGGTTTGTTAGAAAAATTGAAACCATTATATGTATTAACCAGATTTTATCTATTTTTCCTCATACTCAAAACTACCCTGGGTTTCATTAGGATACTTCACATACAACCACCATATTATATATCATATGGCGTAAAATCAAAAATCAGCCATAAGTTCAAAAATTTTGAAATCAGTTATATAGAGACTAGGTCGAGGTTTTGCCCAATTTTATCTATTTTAGGCACAAATATATGTATACTGTTATGAGCAAAACCCGAATTCTCATTTTCACTGAGATAACTCACATATTGGTCGATATATGCGGTATAGGATTCCCTGGAAGTTCAAAAATATTTATGTTTGGTATACTATGAATACTTCCAGGTCCGATTCAACCAATTTTTTACATACAGACATACCATTATCAGAGAAAGATTATTCTTTAACTTCAATTATATGTATATCTCACACATTGTTCCATAGTTTCAATCAAAAGTTAGCTATAGGTACCGGGGTCCAAATATTCGGTACATAGGGGCTTGAACAAATTTTGTTGGATTTTAATAACTTTTAATTATAAGGTGGTATACACTAAAGACATTACTTGGGCAAAGTTTTATCCCGTTATATTGATTATTTCTTGATTTGTGTACTGGAAAGTGAAAGAAACTAGTGGAATTTAAAATTGTGTTATATGGGAAGTAGGCGTGGTTATACATAGTCTGATTTCATCAATTGTGCAAACCAAATCGTTCGGTCAGGTCCTGAAATATGGGCTTTTACCAATAAGTGGGCGGTGCTACGCCCATCGTCCAATTTTCACTCGGGCTCCAATAAAGACCTCTCATACCCTTTTGGAGGCAAAATTCGATGACTCTGGTGTATTTCGTTATTGATTTATTGCGCTTTTAATAGTTTTTAACAGTACCGTTATATAAAGAGTGAGCGGGGTTATACCCCGATTTCACTATGTGGGTAGAAGTTCTTACAGGATTTGTGCTCAGCAGATTTGGTTGTTGTAGTTTAAGTGGTTTATGAGATATATACATTAAACTTATTAGAGGACGGGGCCACTTTATCAAAAATGTTTGCCCACAGCTACCTCTTGCTTTTGTGATCCTTTGTATTAAATTACAGCTTTATATCTTATATTAGTGCTTAGTTATGGCAGTTTATAGGTTTTCGTTTTCCAGATTCAAGTAGGACTGTCCCCTAGACAACACGGCTTTAGACCCGGCAGATCAACTATAGGAGCCATAAATGAATCATTGAAAGCGTAGAAGCAGCACAGCGTAGATGGCATAAATATAATATAAAAGAATAGTGTTACTGGCGACTCTAGATGTTCGAAACGCCTTCATCAGTGCTAGATGGGTGGACATGATCGACGCTCTCGAAAAAAGCTTCAAGATACCCGACTACCTCAGGGCTGTGGTGCGGAGCTACCTTAGCAACAGAAAACTGCTGTACGAAACCAAGGAAGGGTCGCGACAGATAGCGGTTACGTCAGGAGCAACACAAGGATCTATTCTAGGCCCAGACTTATGGAACATTAGCTACGACGCTATATTAAAACTAGAAATGTCAGACGAATCGTATTTAATTGGCTACGCGGACGACATCGCGGCAGTAATCCCAGCAAGGGATACAGAAGAAGCGCGAAGAAAGTTGAATCAGGTCATGATACGGACGCAAACATGGCTTGACACCCACAACCTCCAGCTAGTTACGGAAAAACAGAGCTGCTACTGCTAACAAACAAGCACATACCTCTCGCGATTAGCATGCACACAACTTCGGACATTCTTAGGACACAAAGAGCAGTAAACTACCTAGGCGTAAAACTAGACCTCAGACTAACTTTCCGGGTACAAATCCAGCAAGCCGCAGGCAAAGCAGCAAAGATCACCTCTCAACTGAGCCGATTTATGGCCAACATAGGAGGCCCCAGCCAAGAAAAGAGAAAGCTCCTAATGTCGACGACAATCAGCGTCTTACTATACGGAGCCGAGATCTGGGCAGACGCGCTTAAAAAGGAAAACCGGCGTAAGGTAATGGCCAGAGTGCACCGCCCCGCAGCCCTCAGAGTTGCATCAGCCTACCGGACAGTATCCGGCGATGCAATATTAGTTATAAGCGGCAATGTTCCAATCGACCTACTAGCATACGAAAGGAAAAAGCTGTGGGAGCTAAAGAAATCATCCGATCATAACAAGAGCGCAATACAACAAATAAGGAAAGATACAATAACAGCATGCCAACAAAGATGGGAGAATGAAAGTCGCCGTAAATTCGGATAAGTCGATTTTTACACAACCCAGCTTTTATCCGGTCACGGATACTTCAAAAAGTACCTCCACAGAATGGGAGAAGTCGAAGAACCGTCATGCCTATATAACGACGTGACGGAAGACGCTGAACACACCTTCTTCGAATGTGTGCGCTGGCGATAAGAACGCACCGCCGTAGAAAACCTGGTTGGCCCAATAAACGCGGACAATTTAGTCAGCGGGATGTTGGAGAGTGAAGTAAACTGGGAAACGATCAAGAATTTCGCAGCAAAAATCGGGACCTGGACGCAGGTGCGCAGATGTAAATCTCTCAATGAGAAAAATGGAACGCCACCTTGAAGTAATACAAATGCGATCCCAGGGTGGGCGACGGTTCCTTAGAGGGGGGTTTTTAGTGACCTGCAAGTGGCACATACCGCTGCTGTGACCATAGCACCAATGATAACGAAGGCGTTTTCCACCCCCTCACCCGCAAAAAAAAAAAGTTTTCGTTTATGGGCGTGGCAGTGGTCCGATTACGCCCATCTATGAACCCGACATTTATTTTGTGCTAAGGAAACCACATACAAGGTTTCATATATACTTACTAATATATATATATATATGCACGTATTTCTTACTTGGGACTTTTGTAACCACAGTAAAATTAAACTAAATATTTTCGATCAAAAGTCAACTATAGGTACTGCGATCCAAATATTCGGTACCTAGGGGCTTGACCAGTTTTTGTTGGATTTGATAAATTTTTTGATCATAAGATGGTATATAAAAAGGCACTATTCGTGCAAATTTTAATCCCGTTATATTAATTTCTTTTGGGTTTGTGTATGGGAAAGTAAAATAATGAAGTGGAATTTTAAATTGTGCTACATGGGAAGTAGGCGTGGTTATTGTCCGATTTCGTTCCGCTTTATATCTTATATCTGAGGATATTTGGATATATTTCATAATTGGGACTTTTAATAGCACAGTAAAATTAAGTTAAACGTGTAGGATTGTGTGTAGGAGGATGGGGTCATGTGTACAAGCTCACGCAAGTGAGGAAAATTCTTTGATTGCCATTCACTTGGGAGTGGCCAGAAACGATCCTTTTACACATGGCTCAAGCAGCTTACGACTTCCGGTGTCTGACCAAGTATCCTCTTGGTAGCCTAAGAACATTCGTTTGAAGGCAAGCTGAAGTGAGAAGGCAAAACATCCCCTACATAGGGTTGTGCGCTGGGTATGGGACCCGTCACGTAAAAACACACACCAAATGCAAATTAGCAATCAGCCTCGGACGAGAGACCCCCTTTTGATGACGACCATGGCAACAGAAATAAGGACTACGACTCCGCATCAAAGCAAGTTTCTTTACGACGGAAGAGAAGGACGATGTGACCAAAGATGCCTTCTATGAGCGCTTGGTGACTTTAACGCAAGGGTGGGCAAAGAAGGTATCTCTGACACAGCGGGCGGTAAATTTAGACTCCACGACGAAACATCCCCATCTGGGTTGCGGCTGATTTACTTCGCTGGGGCACGAAATATGGTTATCTGTGGTACTAGATTCCAGACACAAGCAAATACATCAAGCTACCTAGCTGTCCCCGGATCGAAAAGCCACCAATCAGATCGATCGGAAGACACATCTCCAGTGTTCTAGATGTGTGTGCGCTCTGAGGTACTAACATCGACTCCGACCACTATCTTGTTGCAGCCAAGATTCGCACCCGCTTCTGCGCAGCAAAAAATGCACGCCAACAAACACAGGGAAGGTTGGACGTCAAGAAGCTGCATTCACAACAGACAGGCGAACGATTTTATACTCTGCTTGCACTCCTGCTCTCTGAGAGCACTCGTCAATAACTCGGTATAAGGGAACTGTGGGACGGCATTTCAAACTCTTTACATACAGCTGTTACCGAAACCAATGGTTTTCGGAAAATGCAAAAGAACAGCTGGCGCGACGAGGAGTGCCGTGTCGCACCGGAGAGAAAACAGACTGCCTACCTCGCGACGAAAGTTAAAGAGGTAAACGAGACGCATTTGCAGACAGAAAAAGAAAGAGGCCGAAATGGCTGGGTATGAAGAGCTAGATAAGCAGGCCGACAGGGGTAATGCTCGAAAATTCTATGAAAAAATAAGTCGGCTTACACAAGGTTTCAAGACCGGAGCATACTCTTGTAGAACCTCCAAAGGTGATCTAGTCGCCGATGCCAAGAGTATACTTAAATTATGGAGGGAACACTTCTCCAGCCTGCTGAATGGCAGTGAACGTACAACGCCAGGAGAAGGCGAACCCGATTTCCCAATCGACGACGATGAAGCAGACGTTCCATTACCCGACCATGAAGAAGTTCGAATAGCAATTGCCCGCCTGATGAACAACAAAGCGGTAGGAGCCGACGGACTGATAACGGCGGCGAAGAACTGATAAGAAGCATGTATCAGCTTATTTGTAAAATATGGTCGGATGAAAGCATGACCAATGATTGGAATTTAAGTGTGCTATGCCCAATCCATAAAAAAGGAGACCCCACAATCTGCGCCAACTACCGTGGGATCAGCCTCCTCAACATCGCACATAAGGTTCTATCAATCGTATTGTGTGAAAGATCAAAGCCCATCATCAACAAACTGATTGCACCTTATCAGTGTGGTCTTAGATCTCGCAAATCAACAACCGACCAGATACTCATCATGCGCCAAATCTTGGAGAAGACCCGTGAAAGCAGAATCGACACGCACCACCTATTCGTCGATTTCAAAGCTGCTTTCGACAGCACGAAAAGGAGCTGCCTCTATGCCGCGATGTCTGAATTTGGTATACCCGCAAAACTAATACGGCTATGTAAACTGACGTTGAGCAACACCCAAAGCTCCGTCAGAATCGGGAAGGACCTCACCGAGCCGTTCGATATCAAAGGAGGTTGCAGACATGGCGACTCCCTATCGTGTGACTTCTTCAATCTTCAAACAAACAGTCGTCGCACTCGCGACTTGGCTCTCACGTCACTGTTGACAGTCATAACTTTGAAGTTGTAGATAACTTCGTCTATTTATGAACCAGCATTAACACCACCAAAAATGTCAGCCTGGGAATCCAACGCAGGATAACTTTTGCCAACAGGTGCTACTTTGGACTGAGTAGGCAATTGAGAAGTAAAGTCCTCTCTCGACGAACAAAGGCCAGACTCTATAAGTCGCTCATAATTCCAGTCCTGCTATATGGTACAGAGGTTTGGACGATGACATCAACTGATAAGTTGACAGTTTACGAGAGAAAAGTTCTGCGAAAAATTTATGGTCCTTTGCGCATTGGCCACGGCGAATATCGCATTCGATGGAACAATGAGCTGTACGTGATATACGACGACATTGACATAGTTCCGCGAATTAAAAGACAGCGCTACGCTGGCTAGGTCGTGATGTCCGGATGGACGAAAACACTCCAGCTCTGAAAGTATTCGATGCAGTACCCGCCGGGGGAAATACTCCGTTGGAAGGACCAAGTGGAGAAGGACCTGTCTTCGCTTGGTATATCACAGTGGCACCACGTCGCGAAAAGAAGAAACGACTGGCGCGCTGTCGTTAACTCGGCTATAGCGCGTAAGCGTTTTCTGCGCTAATTACGAAGAATAAGTTTATTTTTGAAATCACCTTGTATGTATACAAACACATACCAAGCCGTATTAGCTTGAAATTCCAGTTTTGGAGAGAGTTCCAAATGCTACTTCTAATTTTATGCCCCTAATAGGGTATATTAAGCTGGTTAGAAAGCTTTTACCAACTAAATAGAAACATCGGAGTCTCTGTAAAACTGTGGGCAGAAAATGATAAGACTTTTTATTGCAACCAGTTTCTACAGAGTATTAAAGTTTTGTTCACCTATCGGTTGTACACATCACCTGAAACTAACCTAGACACATATAGGATTATATACATATAAATGATCAGTAGGACGAGAAAAGTTTAAATCCGATTGACTATCCGTTCGTCCGTCCGTTCAAGCGGTAACTTGAGTAATTCTTGAGATATCTTCCTATATTAAGGTGCTGTTATAAACTAAATTTGCCAGAGACATTAAATCTTGCGCTCGAGATAGTAGAAGAGGGTTTTAAAGAAACCGGAGTAAGGGCGTGACACCGCCTAATTCTAGGTGAAATCACATATCTCGATATCTGCTCTACCAAATTGAACTAAGCGAAACCCGACACTTATGTACATATGTATATACAAAATGAGCATAAACATATATGTTACAATATTTTTTTTTCTTTCTCACCATTTCTACTCACTTAGTATATAAAGCGCCCACCTTGCGCTAAATTACGTGTCGGACGTTGAGAATTGAGATTTTAAATTTTCTACAACAAAGTAGAAGTAAGTCAATTTGTGTACTGGAACCTGAACAAATCGAGTGAAATTTAAAATTGTGCTATATGGAAAGTGTGATTGTTGTCCGATTTCACAATGTGACATAAGAATGTAAGAAAAATGTCAGGTACCAAATTTTGTCTAAATCGGTTGATTGGATCCCGAGATATACGATTTCACCAAAAAGTGAGCGGTGCCACTCCCATCGCCCAATTTTCACACCGGCTCCTATAAAACTCTCTCACACCATCTCGGTGGAAATATTTAATGTCTATGCCTACTTGGTTATTGATTTATCGCGCTATTAGTAGTATTTAATGGTACCGTTATATGGATAGTAAGCGGGGTTATTTTCCGATTTCATCCATTTCCACACTGTCGGTAGAAGTTCCTATAAGATTTGTACCAAGCAAATTTGGTTGTTGTAGCTTAAGGGATTAGGGGTAGTCAGAGGCACGAAAAAATGAGAATTTTCATTGTTTTTTTTTGCTATTAACTCGGGTTATTTTACAAAAGTAGTAATATGGCATTATTATAGAATGTGTTGACTTGAAGTCACGAAAATTTCAAAAATATAACAAAATTTCCAAAGTTATAGTTGTTTGTGTTGACCCAGTTCCAAAAAAAGGTACTTGCGGTGACAACCCTTGAGATTCATCAAAAATCAATCGGACAAAAAAAAAAGGAGTTTTATAAATAGATAATCCTCGGCCTGATCGAAGGATTTTTTTTTTATCCCGCTTAGTTTTGTGTGATATGTACAACCGCTAGGTGAACAAAAATATTATACTCTATAGCAGTGTTTCCCAAAGTGGGCGATAACGCCCCCTTGTGGGCGCTGCAGGTGTCAATGGGGGCGGTAGGAGACCCCCAAATGGGGCGTTGTGTAGAGGCCTGGGGGGTTATTTGTAATTTTATTTAGCTAGGAGGCCTCTTAGACAACGACTACATGAGCTCTCTACTCTCAACAACAACTTGTGAACATCAGCTAATATGAGTTAGAAGATTACTCAAACTCGGTTCTATATTTCTCTCGGCGTAGTTCATATATCTGTCCTATTTTATTGAATATAGAAAAACTGAAAATCATGTCAATCGGTCGCTCCGTTTCATAACGGGGCATCTCGACAGGATAGAATTTAAAGAATACTAACTGCCAAATTGCCATTGCCAAATCTGTGTGTGGGCATTTGCTATCATAATATAATCATTTGTGCAATCATTAGGTAGGTTCGAGCTGATGTAGCGCATAATTTGAGCTCTTTTATCACTTGCGAAATGACGTCGGGTAGGTAGCTGATGTAGCGCACGTTTTGAGCTTTTGAACTCCTTAAATCTTTTATGTGGAAAATAAAAAAAGGATCTTTATCCTTTCGTACAAATGTATTTCTGGGGAAAATAAGAAAAGGAGAAAAATCCTTTTTTCACAAATTTATTTCTGGGAAAAATAAGAAGTCATGATTTTGGACTACTATATAATAATTGCGCTTAAGCATTTATATATAAACAATGTAATATTCATTTTTATATTCATTTCTGGTTTTGTGGGCAATAAATGAGCATTACTTACGCCTCCTTTACACTACTCGCGAAGTTAAACGTAATTCTCAAAGCAAAACAATGTCGGAAGTAAAAAAGAAGAGACGGCAATACTGTGCGGAATACATTAAATTCGGATTCATTGAAAAACCCCCACAAACCCATCCTCGCCTTTGTGTCTTCTATGTCTAAAACATTTTCGAATGAAGCAATGAAGCCTTCAGGACTCCAAGATCATTTGAATAAAATGCATCCAGATAAGAGAGACAAGAATGTAGCATATTTTCAAGACATAGAGAAGAAGCATAATACTCAGCCAAGTGTAGCAAAACTATTTTCGGCGGCTGCTAAGCAAGATGACGACGGACTTCGAGCTTCGTACAATATCTCTTTGTTAATTGCTCAAAAAGGCAAACCACATAACATTGGAGAAGAGTTAATATTGCCAGCAATAAATGAAGAAATAACTACCGTGCTTCATAAACCGGCCGCAGATATTATCCAAAAAATTCCTTTGAGTAATAATTCTGTGCAAAGACGAATTGATGAAATGAAAACATTGAAGAATCATTGTGCGATTACCTGAGGACAAGCCAATTCTCAATTCAGCTCGATGAGTCCACTTCATTAACTAATGAAGCATTGTTGTTGTCTTACGTGAGGTTTATTAAAGATAAGAAAATATGTGAAGAACTATTATTTGCTAGAAATTTAGAGACCGATACAAAAGGCGAACCCATATTCAATATATTGGAAAAGTTTTGCGATGAGAAAGAGATTCCTTTGAAAAATATTATTTTAATTGCTACGGATGGCGCTCCGGCTATGATAGGGTGCCATAAAGGCTTAATAGCGCACTTAAAAAATAAAATTCCAGATATCCTTGGTGTATATTGCTTAATTGAAAAACTATTTCAATCACTGCAATATGTCATCAAAGCAGTCAATAAAATCCGCAACAGCTCTTTGAATGATAGATTACTTCATCAGCTGTGTGTTACTAATGACGAGGATTTTAATCGTTTGTTGTTTCATACTGAAGTTCGTTGGCTATCAAGAGGCAATTGTCTGACTCGATTCTACAACCTCTTTGATTCTGTTATAGAGTTCTTGGAAACTAAAGATACATAATTTCAAGACAAGCTCATAACATCAAAGAATGATATAGCTTACATGACAGACCTGTATAAATTGTTCAACGACATCAATATCCAACTGCAAGGCGATAAACTAAATTTAATTAAAACAAAAAACGTCGTTGCTGCTTTCGCAGCCAAACTGCTTCTACACAAAAAGAACCTGGGCAGACGTGAGTTTCACAATTTTCCGAATTTATCAGTATCATGCAGTAACGACGAATTGTTTGCCTACTGCCAACATTTGAAAAACCTCCACATTGACTTCACCGAACGATACTAGGACATTTTGAACTTGGAAATACCAGACTGGGTGTTGGATCCGTTTTCAAATGTCAACAAAGCAATGTCACCTCAGCTGGAAGAAGAACTTATAGAATTGACAACAAACGAGGAAATAAAAATCAAGTTCAAAAATGGTTTCCAAGAATTTTGGCTACAAAAACCGATCTCGCAATTGTACCCTGGATTGTGGTCAAACGTTCAACGATTCTTGATAGCATTCCCATCGTCATATTTGAGTGAACGTGGATTTAGTGCTGTTACAACACTGCTTACTAAAAATAGAAATCGTTTACTTCTTACCGAACGTGGCGACTTGCGACTGTTCTTGAGTAAATTGGAACCTGATATTAACAAACTTATTAAACAGCTTTAGATTCATCCTTCACATTAGTTTTTATATATGGATCGATTATTTTAGTTTTATTTTTAATAAAAGATTCTCTGTTTTAATACTATAAAGTTGTGTTTCAATAATCATTCTTATTGGCAGGTGGAGCCCGTAAGAGTTAACTTGAGACCTAAGCGCCGTTGTATGTTACCTACTGCGGTCAGGTTTCAAGTTGCGGGTTATAGTAAAAGTTTCGTTTAGAATTCTCCGTTAATATACATATATAGGTCACAATAATTAATTTGAAGTTATAGTGGTTTTTAAATAGGAGAAAAAATTGGGGGCGCTAAAAAAATATGTGTTCTCAAAGTGGGCGGTAGACAAAGTAAGTTTGGGAACCACTCCTCTATAGCAACATTCTGCAAGAGTAAGGAACGATGCGTGTTACAAATCCAGTCATTACATAATTCAAATCTGTAATTGAAGAACAAGCTAAGGGTTAATAAAAAAATATTTTGAGAGTTTATTTCCATTTAGGTTTTAGTATTAGTTAGACAATCCTGTATTGAAAATATTGATCTTACTTTTTCAAGACAAAGATGAAATGATATGGGCGCGTGAAAAGCTCAATATTTTCCTTTTCTTTCTTTTTGTTTTCATTTGATTTATTTGTATGCTTCCTCAACTTTAAGCTAAAAGCGTACTCAAGTTGAAAGCGTACAGCATTTTTATTTGTAAAAATACCAATGTATATATAAAAAAGCAGTCGAGTTTCTGTGTTAAAAAGCAGACAAAGTTAAGTATTAAAATAATGCAAATAATCAGCAAAAGAGGGGAATATAGATCTCGCCTTTGGACAATTTAAGGTACATAGAAGCGCAGCGTTAAAGAAAAGCGGAAGAATAAAGAAATTCATTTTTATTTGATTAGTCTCTGTCACTTCCATCTTCTGTCATAACTCTGAAGTCACATAAAACTCAGCGCGCACTTTCTATCTGCTGAAATGAAGATTAAACTCCTGGCATCCTGTGCAGCCAACACACTCACATTTTACGTCTGCGTCCATCTCAGGCTTAGGCAACGTGATTTTTATGTAAATTTAATTGTTATTGCAATCCTATTTCCGCATACGTTTCTTATGGCGGGAAACCAGGTTTCACGCCATTTGCGTTCCAGTGACTGACTGCAGTTCAATATAATGTGAATGCAATACTATTTTTTGCATTTCTTTTTTCCCAATTTTTTTCCACATCTTCGACTTTAACCAGCGTAGCAGTTCACTTAAGCAGCAACAAAAAGGGAAATTTTCAATATTCCCCATCTACACGTTATGTGCATATTCGCTTTTAAATATATCTATACATCTATTGTTAAGCATTTCTTGGTAGAATGCAAATAGCTAGATAAAATTGCAACAGTAAAAGTATGAAGAGCACGAAAAAACTTAAGGAGTGTTACAGACAAATGCTTAAGGGGGTAGCCTGATTTAGAAGCTTCCAAAACTTGTTTCTTTTTTTTGATTAAATCTCTTTAAAAAAATATCAAAGAATATGTCCCCAAAGTTATAGATAGAAATTCGAAATATTTTCGAAGCTAGAAGGAAAATAGTGACCGAACGTCTAGCAGATATATGTATGAGCGATTGGGCAGAAAACGAAATCTTTGACGCGCGATTTCTCGGTTGTTCATTTTTACGATTTTACTGAATTTGCTGGGAAGATAGAAAAAACACTAATCGTCGGATCGAATTGGGGAAAATTTATTATCTTTGGCATTTTAAATTATCTTCTATTTAAACTAAAAAACAACTAATAAAAAAAATGTTTGAACATATTTTTAAACAACATAAAGTGAAAATTTTTTGGCAAAAACCCAATTTTTTTCCAAGTTTTAAAAAATTGTACAATTTTATACTTTTTTACTTTTTTTAGATTTTTTTTGACGATTTTTGAAGCTTCTAAATCAGGCTCCCCCCTCAAGGTAAAATATCAAGAATTGGAGCTATCACAGAGCGGCAAGAGCATCTTTTTGGATATGTTGTAATACAATATGAGCAAAGAATTGCATGCAATATCAGGTAGCAGTGTGGTTGATTTTGTGGTTTGAATTTCTTTTGTGGCTATAATGGTTTACGAAAACAAAGAAAAAGCAGAAGTTATGTAAACTTTTTTCCTTTTCTAGTCCTTTTATAAGTATCTTCTTTGCTGTTTCAGCGATAACATCTAACAATTTTCTTTAAATTTCCAATAGTGGGTGCAATGTTCTTCAATTAAAGTTGTTTCCATTTACCTTTTAGTGTTCCAAGATACTAATATTTCTATCAAGAAATTTCTTCTGCTTCCTCTGGTTTTACTCGTATCACCATTGCCGATCAATTCCCAGATACTCATAATTCAATAGTTCGGAAAAATATGTATTCGACTCACGTGATTGGCCCGGAATATAGTTTCATATAGGCATCACATCAGCAGACTCTAGCTCCTATCACTTTAACTTTTTATTTTTACAAGCGACAATACATTATATGACGTCATATTATACGCATATAATGATATCATAATAGTACATATGACCGTTTAGCTATTTGTTATAAAAAAAACTGTTTCTGCGAGCTATACTCCTTTTCTTGGAAGCATTGCTCCTTTATTTGGGAGCTGTGCTCCTTTATTGAATTCTGTGTAAGATCTAAAGTTTACAATTAATTATACTTAACTCTAGACCTATGTTTGCCGCTGCAAGGGGTATGAAGCTGCTGACGCTGCGCTTCCCACAGGTTGCCGCTGCAAGTGTCGCACTCTCAGCGATTTAGTAGTGTCATATTATATTATTTTGTATCATATGATATTAATGCATCATATGATACTTTTTGAATGTGTGGGGTGCTAACTAGTCCCCCCTTGAAATTCAAACGACCTCGTTTGAATCTTTAGGTGTATTGAAAATTTGGTTGAGTCCTTCTATTGCCGGTTGTGATAGTTTATTGGGTTCATCTTCTTTTTGTTTCATCACAAGATTCTTCCCAAAAATAAAGGCGATGATTATTCAAATGGCGATTAGAGTTATGCTGGTTCCGTTTAAAAATGTAGATTCGTTGTTTATTAAAATTTCTCTGTTGTATTTATTTAGTAGTATTATTCCAGGTCCCATTTCCTCTATAGTTAGAATATGTTGGTTGTTGAACCTCGTGTAGTTTGGTAAACGACTTTTTAATAGATTATTTTTACATGAATCATTACTTAATCAATTACATTATTATTTAAGCATATTTGCAGAAACTTATAGTTTCTACAAAAGTTTTTTTTTATTCTATAAATTCTCTTTGCGCAATTTAGAATTCTGTTGAAATTTATTTTAACAACTCTCCCAATATTTTTTACATAAGAGCTGTCTGTCTGTTTTACAAACTTGATTATCTACGGTTGGGAGGCTGACAATATAGATTATAATTTAATCTTTTAATAGTTGTATTTTTTATTTTGGAAATGTATTTATCTTTTTAGTTTTTTCTCTACTTTTACATTATTTAGTTGGGCTCTAATTTTGTTATTAGGGGGGGTTAAGGGTGGGAGGGTTTAAAGGATGGGTGGAAGGCTTTGAAGGATGGGTGGTTTGCCCATAATCTAATCTCATTTGGTTTAGTTGTTCAATTAATTCTTCGGCTGTGTCTGGCATTATATTAATCGTTTTACTTTTAAGTTAATTAATTTAAAAAAAATTTCCTTTTATAATAGCACATTCTTTATTTGACAATATTGGAATATTTGTGAAGCTTACATTAACTTAGGACTTTTCTTTCCTATCTTTTTGTGTCGGATACTTAATTTCCTTAAATTTAAATTTATTTTCCTTTAGTTTACGACCTTTTTTTTTCTTTTTTTTTCGTTTGGATCTCTCTTTTTGAATTGAACAATTTAATTTTTAATTTCAAAAAAGCCATCAGATTTAGATTTGTCGGTTAACGTTTGGAGAATCGTTGCATGTTTCTATCTTCATGTAATCAACTGTGATAAAATTCTACATATATTCTTGGATGCTCGTTACATACTCTTAGAGTGTTGGCATACAGGCGCTTCATAATTCATTTTAGGATAGAATGACAGCAAATTTTAAAAGTAAACAATCTTGCAAGCTACTAGGAATTATTCACATCGATGTTTATTGATTTTGTTGTTACACCAAATCGTATAGATTGAATATGTGCATAGGATATTTGAGCAATATTGATTTGAAGCTTGTACTAATATGCAACAAGTAAAATGTTATGAGCAAACACACAGAAAGAGCCTACAAAACGCTCAAAAATTAAAATCTTGTTAAAATAATAGAACATATTTAATGCCCTTAAGGGAACAATTGAGTCAAACAATAGCAAGGCCAATAACAATAGTATGAAAAGTGAGTTTTATATAAGAGAAAATGTTGTAGGAAGTACAAAATAGGTGGGTAAATGTAAGACATAAATAGAGTTTGGCATATGACTTTTGGAAAAAACGTCTTAAAATTTAAATTTTCAAAGTTGTTAACTAGGTTAATTTACCGATGCAAATTAAGCTAATTTTGACAGTGATTTTAAAAGTAGTAAATGAAATTTAATAAGAAACTATTTTAGTTCCAAAAAAAAATATTTTTTATAGATAACTCCAAGCAGTTATTTGAAAATCGAATTAATTTTTAAGTTGCATGGAAAAGATAATTTCTATTCAGTATTGCTTTACCAGCGATGAAATATGTTGAGTGAAAACATCGCCGCTCTTGGCCGTTACAGATATTTGTTTTCAATGGTAAATGAGATAATAAGTGACAATTTAAAATAAATAGAAAATTATCAATGGCAACCGGATTGCGCCACCGTAAAATGACTTCAGCTGAGACGTCGAGAGCATTGTCGCGAACAAAGCCAATTAAATAGCATAAAGATATTGCACTTAAAGCAAAGTATCGCTGAGGGATACATATACCATATATATAACAAATAAGGAAGGGCTAACCGAACAACTAGACATTTTATACATCATGTACATATGTATTACACTAGACAAAATATTCGCCTAGGGTGCCCATGCTGTTTAAATGAGTTAAGCCTCTCTCCACTCTACTCGGAAAAACTGGCGCACCCTAAGGAAACACTGCACCATACACCACATCCGATGACTCCATACTCAAACATCACCACATTAGTACGCAACCCAACTTACCTCACCTGTACATCAACCCAACCAACAAAAAGAATGGACAACAGGAAGTGAACACATTCGTTTATATACATTCGGTTCTACAGTACGCCGCGTCAACGTTTAAATCACTTGCTAATTCGCTACATCAAAGGCCCCATACGCTACTTTATATCGAAAAAAAAACCTGGTTTCAATCTAGTTTCTGCAAG
This sequence comes from Bactrocera zonata, assembly GCA_037783105.1. NCBI lineage: Eukaryota > Metazoa > Arthropoda > Insecta > Diptera > Tephritidae > Bactrocera > Bactrocera zonata. The sequence goes on along the minus strand of JBAWJQ010005308.1, from coordinate 316,224 downwards.
CAGATTTCGTTCAATTCAACAAGAATTTGGCACTGCATTTAATTAAACAAAGCATTGTTCCGAATGTATTTAGATATACATATTTACAATTTCGTTGTATTCCAAGAACATCAAAAATTAAGTATCTTGTTCACGAAATATCCCACGCTTTTTCATATGGTTTCTTAATCGCGGGTAAGTGAGTGAGTTTGAATACCCTAACAAATTGGGAAAGTCAAACGCTATTGTAAGAAAAGGATTATCCCTTAATTTCAGTTACGTATATCACACATTGATAGACATTTTCGATCAAAAATCAACTATAGAGTTTTTGCTGGATTTAAAAAATTTTTGGTCATAAGGTGGGACACACTCAAGACATTATTCTGGAAACTGAATGAATCAAGTGGAAATTAAAATTAATAAATTAATTTTCACAATGTCGGTAGAAGTTCTTATAGGATTTATATTCAAATTTGGTTGTAATAGCTTAAGTGGTTTAGGAGTTATGTACATTAAATTTTTTCTCTGTACCAATTTAAAACTTTATATATGTATTTATTTATTGCTTGGTCATGGTACTTTATATGTTATCAGTTAACGGCGATTTGTAAACGTGGCAGTGGTCCGATTACGTCCATCTACGAACTCGAACGCACCAGGATTCATCGAGATATCTCAATTTTTACTCAAGTTACAGCAATACACAAGTACGGTATATAATCCTGTATCTATCCCGCTTAAAACTATAATATTCTGTGGCAACTGGTTGCAAGAGTATAAAAAATATTAATTTTTAAGTTGTTTGGAAAAGATAATTTGGTATCAGTATTACTTCACCAACTATCAAATATACCGAATTTCGGAACCGTCGCTTTTGGCCGTCTCAAATTTGAGTTTTCAATTATAATTGGTGTAATAAGTGACAATTTAAAATAAGTAGAAAATTGTCCCTGGCAACAAGATTGCGCAATTATCGCCAACAATGGCAATTATAATAACATAAATTCATAGCACGAAAAGCAACATTTGTTGCTTAGGGATATATGTACCTAATATATAAATATAATAAAATAGAATTGAACATCTCCAAACCAACGATTTATCGCATTTTGACCGAACATTTGGGTTTATGTAAGATGTGTGCACGGTTTCTTCCGCACAAATTGACTGACGACCAAAAATTGCTCAGAATCCAACATTCGACCGACGCTTCTGACCGATTATTTGACCAAAAATCACATTTCAACCATTAACCACTCCCCGTATTCACATGATATGGCACCGCGCGACTTCTTTCTTTTCGGAAAACTGCACTTGCCCATGAAAGGAAAGCGTTATGCAGACGTTGAGGCCTTTCAAAAGGCTTGCACCGGCATACTGGCGGCCATACCGGCCAATGAGCTAAAAACACTCGTTCTACATGCTTTTGGACCGTGAAAAAAGCTGTATTGAAGCAAAAAGAGACTGTTTTGAATAAAATATATTAATTTTGCCGAAAAGCCGATTTTTTTTGTTTTTTTTTTAAAGTCCTGTTTACTTTGGAACGCACCTTGTAAAAAAGCTTTTGTACTATATCTTCACATAATATTATATATAGGGTGCTCTTTTTCGAGGTTCCCTACTGTTTTAAGAAAAAATACAGAAAATTCAAATTTATTGGGGAATGTTTATTATCATTCGAAAGAACATTATTGGCATTTATTTATTGAAGAATGATACGCGTGATGTTTTCCTCCAAAGCCTGAATCGAAGTAAGTAGGTTTGTCCGCATAGACTTTAGATTATACATACCCAATTGACCGGTTCAAAATGTGAAATTATCTGCTTACCGAAGTGTTCTCTCAATATGACCATTCAGTCACCGAGATCAAGAGCTTTCATTTCAGTTTTTCTGGAACAATGACCATACACCGTTGTTCTTTTTGCATTAACTGACATCTCTTGCATCTCTTCAGGCTCGAAATGGGCACTATCGTTTAACAAAATTTGCCTCGAGAACGTCGAATCTTCTTGGAACATTTTATGAGCCCATAGAGCCTGGCACTTGGGATGGTCGAGCGGCTCCAGTTTTTGCACACTCTGTGTTTTGTAAGCCTTCAATTTAAGATTTCAACGTAATATGCGCCAATTGGCATCAGTCCGAGATGCTACGAACGGCGCCGAGTCAACTCTCCACGCTCTTTGTATACAATTTCTGCTCCGGCTGCTATATTTTCTTATCGGCGTGCTGGACGTGGTCTATTCGGGCGAATACTATCCAATAATGAATACTGAATCTCAAAGTGGGTTACTTGAAGTATGCTTAGTAGACCGATCAAGTTGAGCAAACACGCAAAAATATTCTTTACAGAACGCGAATTTTTATATTAAAGATGAGCGAGGCGTAAATCTTCCCATGATAAAATGCCAAATAAAAATAACATGACAGCCTGATACGACTCACGCATGATCTGTCAAAAAGAAAATTGAAAAAAGTACATAACTTGTATCACACGTTATGTATATTTAAAAAATTTTTTCGCTTATACACATATACATATGTACATATGTACATATATCTATATATGTTCAAAAATGAACATGAGCGTTGGTGCCAAGGGGTACCTACACTACAGTCCACTAATATTAAATATCTATTTTTAAATATATTGAAGATACGTACATACATATATGAGGCACGTATGCATTAATATGCAAAACGCACGCACTCAAATTTACAACAATAAAAATATATTTACTTAGGTTAAGATGTATGCAAGTTAACGGCAGCAGCCACACAGACTCTTTATGAATAATGTAAACAAATTGTAACTCCCTACGGTATTACTGGTCAGCAGAATACTTTAGTTAATAAGAAATCGATAGTATGCATAATTCAATATTTCATTCTTTGTTTTGATAATGAGAATAATTGGAAATTCAATGCTCTGGCATTTCATCACTTAATGTGATGCCAAAGCATTTTTATTAATAATCACAGAATTCTAAAGATAGTATAAATATAAGTGATTTTACGAATAAAGATCAGTGAGAGTATAGAGTGTAATCAGCGAGCAAGTGTTACCTCACTCAAACCAACACGTTGTGTTTTATTTCTTGCGCACGTAGAGGACGAAAACATTTTTTTTAATACTTCCCACGTAAGGGAAGTTAATTGGCGCCCAACATTAGGGCTCGTGTTAATCGTATAAAGGGAGAGAAATGAGTACCTAGTACCGTAACAGTCACGATTAGTGAACACCAGTACCTGAACCAGTCAACGTACATAAACCTCGTGCGAGAGGTAGTACCTATGCGAATAACGCATTAAAAAAATTAAAAAAAAAAAAAACAAGTATCCCAAAAAAGGAAGTAAAGTTAAAACAAAAATTCCAAAACTCTAAAAACGTGTCACCTAAATCAACAAACCAGAAATAAAAATAAACCAAAAATAAAGTGAAAAATAAAACATCATTAGGCATTGCACGCCAAGCAGCGGCGTAGCCATCGAAGGAAGCCAAAGGACGAAAAATGCATTACAAACCAAAGGACAAAAGACGAGGAGAAGAAGGATTAAGATTACATTAATTAATATATATTCTATATATAGATATATGTAATATTTAAGTCAATTAATTAAGGCAATTAAGTTTAAAACATTAAGAATAATTGAAGGCTCGACCAGCCAAGTAATAAAATATTTTGAAACCGTGATTCACCACCGCAAGGGGTGCGATTCTGCGATTCTGAACTCCAGACTCCTAGAAACGATCAAAAATTAAAATTATAATAAAAAACAAACAAAATGACATATACTTTACCAGCTGACTTGGACTAGATAGAATAGTTTGAAATCTTGAAGGATTTGCAGAAGTCAATAGGATTAACAAAAAAGAAAGGGATCTAAACAAAGATAAACTTAAATAAATGTTTGGAGAAAGTCTTTCGATATATAGGAAAAGATAAGAAGGCCACACGTGAGGATTATTATAATCAGGAGACAATTATGTCTGAGAATATAGAGAAGATACAAGTATCAAAAAAGGAAGATTTGTTTTAAATGGGAATATAAGTGCTCAAAAATACGGAAGGTTGCATTATTGCGATTATTGTAAAGGCAACCATAACCATATTTAAAAGAAAAGAAATGAAAAAATTAATTAATCAAAAATGGCTTTAAGTAGCGAAAATGAGACCTTATTCGCAAGACTAATTGCCGCAACGAACGCATCACTTAGATTACAAATATCTGAAATGCGCAGACAAATAGAAGACTAAACGAAGTCTACAGCAATAACCGATTACAAATCTGAATTAATAAATTCAGAGATTCGCTGTGACGAATCCCTAGAAGTAGTAAAGTCCTTACCAGAATTTGGGGGAAAACAGAATAAATATGTTAGTTGGAGGGAATCGGCTAACAATGCAATGAGTTTATACGTAAGAGGCAGCCGTAGGTATTTTGCTGCATTGACTATATTAAGAAATAAAATTATTCACGATGCTAATGACATTTTGTCCAACCACGGAACAGTTTTAAATTTTGATGCTATTTTAGCACGATTAGATTTCGCTTACGCCGATAAGCGACCAGCTCATATAATTGAGCAAGAAATGAGTATTCTGCGTCAAGGCAATTACTCCATAATTGAATATTATAAAAAGGTTAATGAGAAACTAACCTTGCTAATAAACAAAACCATAATGACTTACGGATCAGATAGTGCCGTAACTAAAGAATTTAATACCAAAAACTAAACGGAAACTTAGCACATATACTATTATATGTTCACTATCGCCAAGCGATGTACCAAATGCTTTGGCGAAAGCACAAGAATTAGAATCTAACAATATGCGAGCGTCCTTCGCATTACAATTTGGAAAAAATCAAAACTATTCAAATCCTAACAACAATAACAAGCAACATACTTTTAATAACAACAGATTCAATAACGGTAGTTTCAATAATAATTTACGGTTCCCACAAGTCCAGCCACAAAGAAATTACAAGCAGAGAATGGGTTATCAGAATAACCAACTACGACCTTCACCAATGGATGTTGATTCAAGCATCCATACGCGCAACCGTATGTTGCAAATGCCAATAACCTTTAACCAAAACAATTTAGAAAAAAGGCCACATGGAAGTACACAACAGAATGTGCAGCCACCGACTAAGACTCAGCGCATTAATAATATTAAGGAGGATCATTTTTTAGGGCAAAATTAAGTCTGCCATATATTTTTCTAAATGACAGGGTTACTGGTCAAAGGTTTAAAATATTAATAGATACGGAAGCAACTAGTTGCTATATTAAATCAGGAATATACAAAAAATAAAAATAAATTGGACATACAAAAGAGAGTAGAACAATTAATGGATTTTCGGTAATACGCTAATATCACATTATTACATTATTCGGTAAAAAACAAATTTTCTACGAAATCGAAAATTTGGAAGCAGACCTATTAATAGGATACAAATTTTTGAAGGACATTAATGCGGTGATTAACTTGGAAAAAAAGAAGTTAATAATAAATAATGATAAAGGAGAGGATATATTTAGCTTAGGAAGCAAATATGAGCATCAGAAAAGTAAGGATAATTTAAAGACTTCTAAAGCGCCAGCCGACGGAAATACCGGCAAATATAAAAAAATAAATACTGTGGAGCAGGAAAGCTCTACAACGCCAGCTGAAGATTTATACCAGCAGAGCAGAAGTAATAATTATGCAAAAAATATTGTGGAACGAAGAAGTTCTACAACGGCAGCCGATGATAATACCGGCAATATAGAAAAGGAAAACTATGTAAACAAAATTACTTTAGAGGAAAAATTCTCTAAAGCGCCAGTCGAAGGAAATACCGACATAAACGATACTCTTTCTGCTAATTCCTTCATAAACGAAGAGGTAAAAAAATGATGAAAGACAAAATAATAAGGCCGAATAAGAGCGCATATAATTCACCAATTTGTGTTGTACCAAAAAAAGTGTAAATGAAGACGGTACGCCGAAATTGCGAATGGTAATCGATTATAAAAAATTAAATGAAGTAACAAAATCAGATAAATATCCAATTCCGGATAGTAATATAATACTTCCAAATTTAGGAAGTTCAAAATGTTTTTCCACAATAGATCTTGAATCAGGTTTTCATCAGTTCCTTACTAAATAACATGATATTGAAAAAACTGCATTTTCAGTAAATAATAATAGTAATAATAAAATACGAATAATAGTAAATAATAAAATACGAATTTATAAGAATGCCATTTGGTTTAAAAAACGCGCCTAGTATATTTCAAAGGGCGATGGACAATGTTTTAAGGGACTTTATTGGAAAATTTTGTCACGTTTATATTGACGATATAATCGTATTTTCAAAAAGCTTCGAGGAATATAAAAAACATTTAAGTATAATAATAGAAGTACTAAAAAACGCAAATATGAAAATTTCATTACAAAAATTTAAATTCTACCAAGAGGAAGTAGAACTTTTGGGATATGTTGTTGCAAATAACTTTATAAAGACAGATCCAAAAAAAGTTGACACAATTTTAAATTTTCCGGTTCCAACAACTCTACGACAGCTACGAAGTTTCCTAGGAAGGATTGGATATTACAGAAAGTTTAGTAAAAATTATGCTGAAATAGCAAAACCATTATCAATACATTTATCAGGTGAAAACGGAAGAGTTTCAACATATGTCTAAAAAAATTAAAATTAGACTGGAACAAGAAGGACTTTTGGCAATTGAGAAATTGAAGTCTATATTAGGGTGGGTCGATTCCGGACTTTTTTCGATTCGGGATTTTTAATAGTGCGGAAAAGTTGCCTTAGTACTTCCTGATTCCAATGCAACTTTCTGTTTTGAGATCGTATTGCATCTTCAACGCCAACTCCGGCCTTGAAAATTCGGAAATTCGCTTAAAATCGTGAAATTGTCTACCTAGCGCCTGAAATACGCATCTTATGGCAAAATGTATAAAACAAAAGTTATTTGTCATGTCGTTTGCTACCGAAATATGTGATCATGGCCGTAGGACGCACCGTTCCCGAGATACGAGCGAAAAGGCGACGCGCCACAGCGCAAGGTGAAAATCCGCGTGGAGGTGGCTGCTCTTCGGGTACCCCCAAGCCCAACCCATCCAACCAACCATATGTCAGGCTTGTTTTAGTCTGAATCTGTGTCAAAGTTATTGATAAAGTCAGATTTTGTACTAAACTTTAGAACTTGTTGCCTAGATTTCAGTGTAGAGCGTATAAAACGATCACGAGATTGGGGGCCAATAACTTTAGAAAATGCCTCTGTCACCAGTTTGACGGTTCTCTCGACTGTTACGGTGTGAGAGGGGAATTCATTAAATTTCCATACCTCTGCTCTGACAGCCCTTTTATGAGTTCTTCGTTAGAAACTGAACAAAGAACTGGTGGAACAGTCAAGGTAATAGTCTTCCAGTTAATCATATCGTAATAATTATTAGCTTTGAAATTCAGCTTCGGCACATCTAACCCTTCCAATTACAGTGTCAGACTCTGCTTCTCTGGCTGCCAGAAGACGGTCAAGGGCCAACTTTCTGACTCGTCAGAGTAAGGAGAATGTTTTCTGGAAGAGCAAAGAAAGCATTCTGTTGAATGGATGAATCGACAACCTTGCGCAGTTTAGCAGGTAAGTATCTCGACCTTTGAATTGCAGCATAGAGATGGCGCGAGCCATCTTTGATTGAACTGTTGAATCTTATTGAGAACCACAAAGGTGAGTAAACTGTAAGTATGTACTTGACCAAAATTTTTATTTCCTTTGTTGGTTTGTCAGTAGAAATGTATCATCTCAGAATTCTATTTGCACAGGTGAGCCAGCGAGATTTGCACATGTTATCTGGATGTATCGACGCTAAATCTGAGGAACATTGACCGGAAATAACAGCTTCTGGTATTTTATAGAGATACGCTTGGTCTGTGCTAAGTTGGGTCGGATTAACAACCTCAGAAGATAATTGGCAGGATGGAAAACTTTCAAATTTGACAACTGGCAACTTCTCACAATCAGGGAGCAGCTTACCTATGTCGCCAGAGAATGTATTTGGACTCTTTGAGACACCATCTATGTGTTCGAAAAGAGCACGAAATGGAAGTTCGTTGAAATGTAGAAGACAAACAACCCACCGTAATGGCCTACCTATTCTTTCTTCTAGTTTCCGAATGATTCCACCTTTCCAACCTGTGTTCGTGTTGGTGCCATCAGCACCGACAACTTCTAGATGTTCCACATCAACTGAATTGTTTTGTAAATGTTGCCATATAGCTTGCGTCTCATCCTCAGCTGACCCGGAAGGAGAGGTGACGTGGCCAAAGTAATGACAACCAGGTTCCGTTATAAGAGAAATATGTTCCTCTTTGACAGTGTCGCGGTAGTACTTTTCACCTTCGCTGACTTGTGTAAGTGTATTGTCTTTGCGACCGTCAAAATACAGCCCATATACAGAGTCAATACTTTCGGTGTTTTGGAACTCCAACACTTTTTTTTTGCCCGACTAATCTTGCATTTTTCAGTGACAAAGTTAGCCTGATCCTCTGTTATCAAACCTGCTTTTTTGGCATCCAGAAAAGCAGATGAAACAATCAAGGCCGCTGCTATATCACTTACTCCAAATCTTTGGGCAGCTAAAGCAGTGTGTTCTAATACTAGCGCGTTTTGTTTGGTTTTAGAGGATGGAAGAGAAAATTCATCATCAGCGTCGTTTTTGGAAGAATCCATGTGCGACGCACCTACATTGTTGCCGTCTGTATGAGAGTTTGGCTGATCTGAATGGTCACGTGTTCTAGCTGATACTTTTCTGGTAAGTGTTGATGTTGAATGACGTTTTGAAAGCTTTTCTTTGCGGTCATTTTTCTTTGTAATCTTTTTTGTTTCAGGTAGATCAACACTTCCAATGCGACCAATTCTTCTGGTTCTCTGGTCCAAGAGAAACGGTTGTTCATTGATAGGAACTTTCCTTGCCTTTGAACAAGTGCAAGAAGTAAAATAAATGCATTTACAAGCAGCGATGTCAAATAATTTTCCGGCAGAAGAGACAAAGTCGTCTTTTTTAGAGCTCAAACTTATTGGGTTCCTTAAAAACATTTGTTTAAGAGTCAGAAATTTCTTATGGTATGTGGTGAGCATTTGTACAACTCTGGTGTGTGAAAATATCGGAATAGATGACTTTTTGAAAGTATTTTCAATCTTTTTTGCAACTATTTCTGTAACCTCTTTAATCCTAGGTTCATAGTTGTCGCTTCGGAGTCGCCCTATACGAAATCTTTCAAACTGATAACACAAAAGAACACCCTGGTAAGTAGGTAACTGGGACTCAGAGAGATTGTACGGATATATGCCAAACACAGGACATTTCTGTCTAAATTTAAATTTAGATACAGACATTTTGAGTTCTGTGTTCTGTTGAGAGAATATAAGTGATAGCACTCGGTGAAATCACCGACAAGAGTGAAGGAACTCGATGAAAAAATAATTGTGTGGAGACCTATCCGAACGTGTCCTTTGGCGTATGTGAATGAATGTGAGTGATAGCACTCGGCGAAATCAACGTCAAGAAGTGTGGCCGCAAGCCGATTTTCACCTTGCGCAGCGCCGCGCCGCATTTTCGCTCGTATCTCGGGAACGGTTCGTCCTACGGCCATGATCACATACACCATTTCGGTAGCAAATACATTTTACCATGAGATGCGTATTTCAGGCGCTAGGTAGACAATTTCAGGATTTTAGGCGAATTTCCGAAATTTCAAGGCCGGAGTTGGGGTTGAAGATGCAATCCGATTTCAAAACAAAAAGTTGCATTGGAATCAGGAAATACTAAGGCAACTTTTCCACACTATTAGAAATCCCGAATCGAAAAAAGTCCGGAATCGACCCACCCTAGTCTATATTAGTTGATCAAGTTGAATTAATTCAACCAAATTTTAACGAAACATTTATATTAACCACAGACGCGTCAAATGAAGCTATTGTTGGAGTCTTAAGCCAAGGGAGAAAACCAATTACATTTATATCTAAAACATTAAATTCAACAGAAAAAAATTACGCGACTAATGAAAAAGAACTATACGCTATCGTATGGGCATTAAAAAATCTAAGAAATTATTTATACGGAGTTTCAGATTTGGAAATTCATACCGATCCCCAACCACTAACATTTCCAGTCTCACCTAGAAATTCAAATGCCAAAATGGAAAGGTGGCATGCTTTAATTGGAGAATATGGAGCAAAAATTATACTATATATACCCCAGGTAAAACATAATGTGGTAGCAGATGCTCTATCACGACAATTTCTTATTAATTTATCCGACGAATCGTCAACCACAGTAACTCAACATTCAGCTGAAAGTAGTGACACGAGACAAAAAAAAACCATTAAACCAATTTAAACAGCAAGACATGAGCAAATTCAAGAATTTGGAAAAATGAGACATTTAATTGAATATTATACTGTTGATAATTTAATCACAATATTAAAGGAATACATAAAACCAAATATAGTTACGGCAATACATTGCTCAACATTAAAGTTGCGCATAGAATATATCTATGTGTATCTGTACTCCTTCCTTTGTACTTAGGTATTGGGACCTCTCCAATTGGTATTTTTATAGGATGCTTATCATATTTGTTTTTATTCATATATCGCAATTCCTAACATATTCTTTAAATTGTTTTCTCATTTAAGGCCAATAAAATTTTTTGTAAATTTGATCCAAATTTTCTTGGTACGAGTAACTTCTATGTGCTCGTGTATGCGTTTGTTCAATTACAATTCCTTGGTCTTCTCTGTTTGTTATGTATGTTGCAAAATTTTTCGTATATATGAATTTATTACTACATAAGTGTCAAAAAAGTCTTGCGGTATTTTCGTTAGATGGCGCTGAAAGCGCGTTATTCTAGTTTTATTCGTGGCATCGGGACATGATATACCTTTTTGGAAAGCTCATTTCACGCGCTAATACGTGTTTGATTGATTGTCGTTTCTTTTAAGTCGTTCGTGAGTTATAGCGTGGCAAACATGGAGCAAAATAAAGAGAAAGTACGGCATATTTTACAGTACTACTACGATAAAGGCAAAAATGCATCTCAAGCCGCCAATAAAATTTGCGCAGTTTATGGACCCGATACAGTTTACATTTCCACCGCAACGCAAAACGATGGCTTCAACGTTTTCGTTCTGGTGGAGAGGTGGTCGAAGATGCGCCACGCTCCGGAAGGCCTGTCGCAAGAGACCGGCATAGTAGTCACCAAACCGTTATAAACCATTTGAAGAAGCTTGGAGTCACTCAGCAGCTCGATGTATGGGTGCCACACGAATTGATTCAATAAAAATACCACAAGACTTTTTTGACAACCCGTTATATGAAAAGATTACAGGAGAAAGAAACAAACTAAATCCTTGATACAAGAAACATGTAGTAAAAGAAGACTTAGGGAATGAAGTTAGAATAAACTACAGGAATAGAATAGTACGTAAAGATAATATTAAATCTTGAATATATATATATATATATATTTTTTTTTTAATTTAGAACATGGACGATTGACAATAACTGATTTAATAGATATTTCAAATTTTAAAATAGTACGGAATAAAGGTGTAATAGTTATATAAATTAAACACCCAAAAATTATGTAGGATTGTAAATATTATGAAGTAAGAGCAATTACACAAAAGGATGGTAAATAAATAATAGATATTGAAATTGCGAAATGCAAAAAAGAAATGATAAATACTTATTGTAAAATTTATAATAAAAATACTTGCCTATCAGATATTTTGTCCAATAGAAAAGGAAAATGTAAAAAAATTAAAGAAAAACATAAAGACATAGATATAATTAAAGAAGGAGCAATACCAGCCTCTGGAAATCATACTATAGATGACTCTGCCATAAATGGAGTTTACCTTGTAACATTTGAAAATTATACAAACATTGGTAATATAATTTACGAAAATATTGATTGTAAAATTTGGAATTATTTAAAAAATAATCATAATAATAACTGTGAAATTATAGAATATATTGAAACAAAAAATAAAGAATTTAAATTTGAAAACATAAATATTTTGAGCGAACGAATTAAAGAATTAAAAAATCATTCACTTTTCTGGTACATGATTATAATACTTGTACTATTAATAATAATATACATAATCGAAAGATTTTAAAATTTAAAAAATCATATAAAACTAATAAGTAAAGTAAAGAATTAAAATTCCAAGAAATGTCATATAAAGCTATTTTAGAAAGAATTTACGATATATCGGTTAACGGCAGCAGCCGCACAGACTCTTTATGAATAATGTAAACAAATTGTAACTCCCTACGGTATTACTGCCTGGTCAGCAGAATACTTTAATTAATAAGAAATCGATAAGTAAGTATAATTTAATATTCCATTATTTGTTTTGATAATGAGAATAATTGTAAATACAATACTCTGGCATTTCATCACGTAATGTGATGCCAAAGCATTTTTATTAATAACCATACAATTCTAAAGATATAAATATAAGTGATTTTACGAATAAAGATCAGTGAGAGTATAGTGTGTAATCAACGAGCAAGCGTTACCTCACTCAAACCAACGCGTTGTGTTTTATTTCTGCCGCACGCAGCGGACGAAAACATTTTTTTTTTAATACTTCCCACGTAAGGGAAGTTAATTTGCATAGTATAATGCAATGCAATTGAAAGTAATCACAAACCATACAGCATAAAGAATGCGATAACACACGTACACACATGTATTGGATTGTACAGTTAAAAACAACCCCATGTGGTGAGCAGTCCATCCACATATATTTAATAAGATAAGTAAGACTTCAAAAATAGAATTTAAAAATAAAATTAGAATGAAAGATTTCTCACTCGACAAAAGACTTGTTCATTTCCCCCCACCAGTGGTAAAATTGACAAAGTCTTTATTGAGTTAAACAATAAATATAAAAGAAAGTTGTGTTAGTTACATCATTTATAACTCAAGAACGGCTGAACCGATTTGGCTGAAAATTGGTGGGGAGGAAGTTTAGGACCAGGGTAAGGACATAAGATACCTTTTATCTCTTTACCTCAAAATTTAATACAACTCATAAATACAAAAATTGTATTTCAAATAACAAGCACTTGTTCAAAATTCATGTTTGTAGGAATCATATATGCGTACAATTTTAAACAAATTCTTCTTCAAAAATAATACAATTGCTAAGTAATTGGAATAGTAGAAAAGAACTGTAACCAAATTCGCAGTGAAATAGATTATAACTGGCTCAGCAATCAATCGTTGAGTATGTATTATACCATACCTTTTTCGTCTTCCCACGCCTCATGTGCAGACCACTAGAATGATTGTCGATTGGACTCCAGTGGGAAATGAAGGAGCTATGTTTCTATTGCCACACACCGACGAAAAATTCGGTTTTATTACCATTAAAAGGCACTCAAACACTTCTTAGAGTCAGTTATTTGTTGTTTTTGTTGTATAATGAACTTGCGAGGCACCCACATTGCACAGAGCATTCGTCTCTTTAGAGCATCATTGTTTTCGGTGTTCATTTTGCTTGTTTCCAGCTTAGCAAATATCTTTTCAGACTGAGCCCAAACTCAACAGTATTTTCCCCAAAAAGCAATGCTTTATTAACACACGAAATTCTTTATAATCCATTTTTTTTGTAAACTAACACAAGCTGCTTCAGAAAATTGCTATGCCTCATTAACTAATAGTTATATTTCAACTGATATAAATCATATAGATGGTAGTAGTAGTTTTATCTATGTATTAGCCACAGTGGAGCGTGGACGGGTCCTCTAGTATCGTATATTTATATCATTTAAATTTTGACCTTTTTTTTCTTCTTAATTGGCGTAGACACCGCTACAAGTTTATAGTTTGGAATATAAAAACAATGACCCCGGGACCCCCTAATCTTGGAGATAACAGATTCGCCTTTTGGCTTCTGATCCCCAACCAAAACGGAAAAAAATAAAAAAACAATTTGAGCCTTTTCCCAGTCTACCAAAAATACAAGTGAGAAATCCTAAATACATATGTTATCACATCGTCCGTTGACATAAAAAAACCATTAAATATGTATAATTGTTTTGCAATTCATTCTGCATTAAAAATATTGTAATGTTTTGCATATGTATCACCTTTTCCGCACTCACTGTATATATATTTTTTTCTTTTCCAAAATTGCGATTAAAAAATTCCTTTTCACTTCACTTCAAGTTGTTAGTAACTTCTGAATTTATTTTCTTATAAAATTACAAAACACAAGTGTATGTGAAATTATCCCAAGAGATTCGCAAACTTTTAATGTAATATAAATGTAAACGTTCTATTTATTTTCGCAACATATGTAGGTATGTATAAGATATACGATATACAATATAAACTTTAATTTTTAAATGGGATGCTCGCACAATAAAATTTAAAATTTTCGTCTCATAAAGGTTACAAAATATTATTAGTTAACGTGATATTCGCAGAAAAAACAGGTAAAACCGTTCGCCAAAAAGAGGAATCGTGTCGATTAGGCCGATGTCGTAGCGCCAGAATAATCATTTTTAACAAGTTGTCCGTCCTTCTGTATTTTTTTTCGGCGAAAGTAGGTGATGGTGTGTGATGTCATTGTGTGTGTGTTAGAGCGTGGTGGATGTTGAATACGTAGATGTGCGGGATGAAGTTGACGGGCAGAAGTGGGAAGGCTGATACCCATTTAGCCATCTTGGGCCCCCTAGGCCAATTTTTAGCCTAGTAATCGCTAGAGTTGGTGCAGCGTAGCGACCACGTTGCTGAGACCGGTTGGACCGCGGGTTTGTGGCGCGAGTCGTCCGGAGTGGTTATTGGCCTTCGCTGTTGCTGCCGTTTTGAACGTCGTTTACCCCCGCGGTTGCGTGGGGCAGAGTGTCGCCCGGTCTCGGGGCTGGTGATACGGTGCAGCATAGTGTGGTGTGGAAGCATACACATTTGGCACACATAGCAACTCAGGCAACTCAGGCAATGGCCATGGGCCCGGGCAACCTGCTGGCGTTGCTGAGGTGGCATCCCTTTAAATATGCCGCAGTGTGGCAACCTGTGCTAACGACAACATAGAGGACATCGGATGAGGTGGCATCCCTTTAAATATGCCGCAGTGTGGCAACCTGTGCGAACGACAACATAGAGGACATCGGATGCGAGGTAGCTCATACTTTTGCGACGTCGGAGTTGCTCGGGTTGCACTGCGTGCAGCGGTGGACGGCGTTGTTGCCGTGATGGTTCGTGGCGCTGGTGTTGGGACAGCTCCTGGGCGTGGAACGTGGACAGCCGAACGGACGGTTGGCATTGGTGCTGCTGCCGCATCGATATCCATATGTATCTATAGAAGAGGTTATCGTCATTAGATATTTGTTAAATATAGTGGTGAACTATGTTGCCACGTGGTGTGGCATGAGTGGGTCGTCATGTGGATCGACCCTTTTATGTTACTTTTGGTTTTAATAAATTATTGTTTGGCATGAGCGGGTCGTCATGTGGATCGACCCCTTTATGTTATTTTTGGTTTCAATAAATTATTGTTGGTGGTATATGTGGCGGTTTTTTTTCGGTTTATTGTTTACGGTTTATATATCGTTTTTTTCGGCTGTTGGCAAGAAGCATAGTTTAACGACCGGCCTGGTTAGTGTTCCAGAGATCGATTACACGAATATGACCATCGGAGCTGTAGTAAAACTTCTCTATGCGGCCAAGCCGCCATTCTATAGGGGGAGACAATCGTCATTGATTAAGACACAATCTCCAAGCTGAGGCGCTTTTTCTGGTGTTTTCCACCGGTACTTTCTGTGGAGGTTCTTTAAATAATCTTCTTTCCATCGGCGACTGAATTCATGATGGAGAATTTTAATTCGTTTTCATCTGTTTAATAAGGAGAACGTCTTCACGCTTAGCTCAGGTGGGGCCAGAATGGGCGCTCCTTAAGAAAGTGGCCGAAAGTTAGGGCAGTGAAGTCTGAGAGATCTTGCGAGAGAGCTGCGAGAGGCCGTGGGTTGAGAACGGCTTCAATTCTAGTTAACAAGGTCGTGAATTCTTCATAATTGAATTAATAGTTGCCAGCTAGCTTCTTGAAATGAGTTTTGAAGCTTTTTACAGCTGATTCCCATAAACCGCCCATATGAGGAGCGCTTGGGGGGATGAACTGCCAATCGATACCTTTCGGAGCGTATTTTTGGACAATGTCAGGTGAGACTTGTTTCATGAAATCTACAAACTGTTTTTCTGTAGCTCGTTGTGCTCCGATAAAGGTTTTGCCATTATCGCTCATTATTTTTGACGGAAAGCCACGTCGTCCGACGAAGCGAGCAAATGCCGCGAGAAAAGCCTCCGTCGTCAGATTATTACACAGCTCAAGGTGCACTGAAACAGACAAAGACAGCCAGATAGCCTTTCAACATTGTGGGAGACCTTAGGATGGATGCCTTTATTTCAAAAGGCCCAGCAAAGTCGACACCTGTTGTGGTGAAAGGCAGAGCGAAATTGCAGCGTTCCGGTAGAAGTGCTGCCATAATCTGCGTCCTCATTTTCTGCTTATGCATAGTAAAGACCTTACACGTGAAAATGCACTTCTTGATTTGGGGCTTAAGGCGGGGAACATAGTACTCTTGGCGTACCATATGTTGCATGAGGCGATGTTCCGCGTGTAACATGAGTATATGTATATAGTTGATGAATAATGTGACAAATGAGGATTTCTCTGGTATTATTATAGGGTTGCGTTCATTATATGTTAGGCTTGAATTTGCAAGCCTACCATTCGCACGAAGCAGACCTTTCGTGTCTAGAAATGGATTTAATACTAAGAGTGAGCTCTTTTTATCAATGGGCTTCAGTTTTCTTAATAATGATATGTCGCGGCTGAAGTAGCGCGTTTGGGTTGATGTTATAAGAGCGATTTTTGCCCTTTGCTAGTCTTGGTGCGTCAAAGTAACGCATTGGGGATAGGTTGCCCCTTTAAGTTTATGCTTGAGTCGCTCTATGAATCTGAGCATATAGGCGACTACTCTGAGCGCTCGGGGGAACGATAAAAATCGTGCAAGGATGTCAGCATCATCCATTGTAGTGTGATAAGTGGCGATTTTTCGGCCTTCTGGGGCAATTATGTTGCGCATGGGCGATTGTGGCCAAGAATCGGGAGACTCTTTTAACCACTGGGGGCCACTCCACCAAAGGGTGGAGGTGGCGAGATGCAGAGGTTTGCACCCTCTTGTACCTAGATCTGCAGGATTGTCAGCACTGGCTACGTGTCGCCACGTGGCTGATCTTACTAGGTCAAGTATTTGAGACGTTCTGTTGGAAATATATGTTTTCCACGCATGTGGTGGTTTTTCCTACCGGGCTAGAACTATTTCGGAATCGGACCATAGATATAACTTGTAGTTTGCCATGTTCAAGTGGGTTCGCACCATGGAAACTAGCTTTGCTAGTAGCAGAGCGCCACAGAGTTCAAGTCGTGGTAGACTTATCGTTTTGCGGCTTTACTACTGCATGATGTGGCAAGCAGAAAGAGTAATATTTGCCTCTTATGATTTTTTCACATGGGTTTACTTCCTCCATGTGATCTAAATGAAGATATTCTTCCAAGACACCATCATAATCTTGTTTCAGCTCGATATAGATATTATGAAAATTATAGAATTACGCGACGGAAGTGTATGCCTATTACTAAAAGACAAATCAACCGCCGAAAAGTTCATTCGTACTAAATTTTTACACGGTGTCTGTGAAGTGAATGCAAAATACCATGAAAAACTCAATTATACTAAAGGAACAATATATGCCCCATACTTAATCGATCTAAGTGAAGAAGAAATCATTAGTAATTTATCTCACCAAGGTATTGTAGGAGTAGTACCAACTTCCCAACCACATTGATGTCACATGGCATTCAGTCAAGGTTAGACCTTATTTCCCTAACCCCATGCAATGCAAAAACTGCGGCAAATTAAATCACACAGCGATACGCTGCAAAAACCCAAAAATGTGTGAATATTGCAATCTAACCCCCCAACACCCCGACGTATGCACACGTACAATGTGTACAAATTGCGCGGGAAACCATCCATCTTTTGACAGATCTTGTCCCAAATTTTTGCAATCAAAAGAAATATTAAAACTACTAGTACAAAACAATTGTTAAATGAAAGAAGCGATTAACGTTTATAAAAACCAAACTCCATCAATTGTTGGTGGCCCTTCTTTCGCATCCATTATCAATAACCCAATTACAAATAATAACCAAATACACGCATTAAAAGAAACAACACAACGCGTAAGCCAAAAAACCAGTTCAAAGCTTACTGTAGATCAAGAACAAAATCCAACATCAAACATCATCTTCTTTCCTCAAATCCCAAACAGTGATAACGGACTTTGCGAATTCTTATCACAGCGTATAACCGAGTACCAAAACCTTCTACCTGCTCAAAAATACAATGAAATTTCTTCCCAGAACAACAATCCAACAAAAACCAATAATACCTCATGTACCGTTACCTACAACAACGATGACCAACAACACATCAGCATCGAAAAAACAATTAATCCGAACCCAATTGATTTACTCAATTCTCCTTCCACTATTAGTTCTTCCCACGCATACAAAAAAAAAAAAACACCCTCACCAAATAATAAGCAAGACCCACAATAATAAACATATATAGTATACACAAACATAAGAACATAATACTCCCTCATTTGTCTAAATTTTTGTTTTTCAATAATTTCAATTTTGCAGTGGAACATCCACGGATACTTCAATATTCATCACGAATTACAGCTAATTATTAAAGACTTGAGACCTTCAGTCATATGTTTATAAGAAACACATACACATACGTCATAATATCTATCCTAAACCTCTATGTGGCTACAATGGATATTTTTTTAATAACCCTCAGTGACCATAAAGCAAGCAAGGTGTGGCAATTTTGGTAAAAAAAGACATACCACATAAAATGGCTTTCAGGGATAATACCTTACTCACTATTGCTATTGAGATACTAATCAACCCGATACTAACAATAATTAATACCTACATCCCAGCTAAACAAAACTTCTCCTCTTCAGACATCTTACACATTTTGAATACAACACAAAGTCATATAATTTGGATGGGTTATTTCAACTCATGGAGCCCGATTTGGGGTTCTCCTCTAGCAAACGATAGAGGTACAAAAATCGAAGACTTCTTACTACATGTTCCTCCAATATTTTTCCTTTAAGTTCTTGGAAGGTCCTTAGTGACCTTCATGGTAGTGATCACTTCCCACTGATGACATAATTCGGGTTCCACGCAGAAACGTCAACAAAAAAGTTCAAACCAATTTTTCTAACCAACAAAGCCAACTGGAAGAGTTTCAAAGATCTTTGCTCATCTATATCTAACAAATATATTGTTTCTAATAATATCAACCAAGAGTCTGCACATATACGGAAAATAATATGTTTGTCAGTCCATCACACCATACCTCAAACCAAAAATACATATCATAAGCGATATAAACCATGGTGGAATAGTGAACTAGAAAATCTTAGATCACTAAAACGCAAAAGCTGGTATAAGTATAAAGAAACACGTAACCTTCTAGACCTTTTAACATATAAACGCGACAATGATATTTTTAAACGACAAACCAAAAAGACAAAGAAAAAAATCTGGAAGAATTTACTGAAAATATCAATCCGAAAACATCTCCTCAACAGGTTTGGCAAGATAATAAGACGCTTGTCTGGCGGGAAAAAACATTGCACAATTAATTATTAGTACACCCAATCTAGATTAACAAACGACCGAAATATCATAGCGCGCGTTCGCCTCGTACTGGAACTCCTATTCTTGTGACTCTACTTTTACTAAACAGTTTGTGGCTGAAAAACAAAAATCTATAAGCCATATACTCCCACCTAACGACAACCTTAGCAATTCAGCGCTAAATTTAGAACCAAATATTTCCACTGCCGAATTTGATGACGCAATTTCCACCCCCAAGGGTAAAACTCCTGGTTTGGACAGGATTTCGTATGACATGTTAAGAAACATCCCACAAGACGTTAAAAATAGAATAGTTAATTTATACAATAAAATACTTTCGGATGGTACATATCCTCAAAGTTGTAAAATAGCTGAAATCATTCCAATACCTAAACCTGGAATATCTTCATCAGAAATTACGGGCTATAGACCTATTTCGCTGCTATCGTGTTTAGGAAAGGTCTTGGAGAAAATAGTCTCCAAACGATTGATGTAGTACGCAGGGAAAAATAGACTAATCACTGCCAATCAAGTCGCTTTCCGAAAAAACCAAGGTACAATAGACGCCCTTTTACACTTTGAGCACCATTGCTCCAAAGTTATTTCCAACAAGGGGCACGTTACTTGCTTAAGCTTAGACTTTGAAAAAGCTTACGATCGTATCGGTCTTCACAAAGTTCTACAACAAAGAGTAAATTGGATCAAAAATATACAATCTCCTCAATTTTATTCTTCTTCTTCTTTACTGGCGTAGGCACCGCTTACGCGATTATAGCCGAGTCAACAACAGCGCGCCAGTCGTTTCTTCTCTTCGCTACTTGGCGCCAATTGGATATTCCAAGCGAAGCCAGGTCCTTCTCCACTTGGTCCTTCCAACGGAGTGGAGGTCTTCCTCTTCCTCTGCTTCCCGCGGCGGGTACTGCGTCGAATACTTTCAGAGCTGGAGTGTTTTCATCCATCCGGCCAACATGACCTAGCCAGCGTAGCCGCTGTCTTTTAATTCGCTGAACTATGTCAATGTCGTCGTATATCTCGTACAGCTCATCGTTCCATCGAATGCGATATTCGACGTGGCCAACGCGCAAAGGACCATAAATCTTTCGCAGAACTTTTCTCTCGAAAACTCTTAAGGTCGACTCATCGATTGTTGTCATCGTCCAAGCCTCTGCACCGTACAGCAGGACGGGAATTATGAGCGACTTATAGAGTTTGGCTTTTGTTCGTCGAGAGAGGACTTTACTTTTCAATTGCCTACTCAGTCCAAAGTAGCACCTGTTGGCAAGAGTAATCCTGCGTTGTATTTCCAGGCTGACATTGTTGGTGGTGTTTACGCTGGTTCCAAGATAGACGAAATTATCTACAACTTCAAAGTTATGACTGTCAACAGTGACGTGAGTGCCAAGTCGCGAGTGCGACGACTGTTTGTTTGATGACAGGAGATATTTCGTCTTGCCCTCGTTCACTGCCAGACCCATTTCTTTTGCTTCCTTATCCAGTCTGGAGAAAGCAGAAAGCCGGCGCGGGTGTTGAGGCCGATGATATCAATATCATCGGCATACGCCAGCAGTTGTACACTCTTATAGAAGATGGTACCTTCTCTGTTGAGTTCTGCAGCTCGAACTATTTTCTCCAGAAGCAGGTTGAAAAAGTCGCACGATAGGGAGTCGCCTTGTCCGAAACCTCGTTTGGTATCGAACGGCTCGGAGAGGTCCTTCCCGATTCTGACGGAGCTTTGTGTGTTGCTCAGCGTCAGTTTACACAGCCGTATTAGTTTTGCGGGGATACCAAATTCAGACATCGCGGCATAGAGGCAGCTCCTTTTCGTGCTGTCGAAAGCAGCTTTGAAATCGACGAAGAGGTGGTGTGTGTCGATTCTCCTTTCACGGGTCTTTTCCAAGATTTGGCGCATGGTGAATATCTGGTCGGTGGTTGATTTACCAGGTCTAAAGCCACACTGATAAGGTCCAATCAGTTTGTTGACGGTGGGCTTTAATCTTTCACACAATACGCTCGACAGAACCTTATATGCGATGTTGAGAAGGCTAATCCCACGGTAGTTGGCGCAGATTGTGGGGTCTCCTTTTTTATGGATTGGGCATAGCACACTTAAATTCCAATCGTTGGGCATGCTTTCGTCCGACCATATTTTACAAAGAAGCTGATGCATGCTCCTTACCAGTTCTTCGCCGCCGTGTTTGAACAGCTCGGCCGGCAATCCGTCGGCCCCTGCCGCTTTGTTGTTCTTCAGGCGGGCAATTGCTATTCGAACTTCTTCATGGTCGGCAATGGAACGTCTGCTCCATCGTCATCGATTGGGGAATCGGGTTCGCCTTCTCCTGGCGTTGTACGTTCACTGCCAATCAGCAGGCTGGAGAAGTGTTCCCTCCATAATTTAAGTATGCCTTGGGCATCGGTGACTAGATCACCTTTGGGGGTTCTACAAGAGTATGCTCCGGTCTTGAAACCTTCTGTAAGCCGCCGCATCTTTTCGTAGAATTTTCGAGCATTACCCCTGTTGGCCAGCTTATCAAGCTCTTCGTACTCACGCATTTCGGCCTCTTTCTTTTTCTGTCTACAAATGCGTCTTGCTTCCCTCTTCAACTCTCGGTATCTATCCCATCCCGCACGTGTTGTGGTCGATCGTAACGTTGCGAGGTAGGCAGCCTGTTTTCTCTCCGCTGCGACACGGCACTCCTCGTCGTACCAGCTGTTCTTTTGCACTTTCCGAAAACCAATGGTTTCAGTTGCAGCTGTACGTAAGGAGTTTGAGATGCCGTCCCACAGTTCCCTTATACCGAGTTGTTGACGAGTGCTCTCAGAGAGCAGGAGTGCAAGCCGAGTAGAAAACCGTTCGACTGTCCGTTGTGATTGCAGCTTCTCGACGTCGAACCTTCCTTGTGTTTGTTGGCGTGCGTTTTTTGCTGCACAGAGGCGGGTGCGAATTTTGGCTGCAACAATATAGTGATCCGAGTCGATGTTAGGACCTCGGAGCGCACGCACATCTAAAACACTGGAGACGTGTCTTCCGTCTATCACAACATGATCGATCTGGTTGGTGGTTTTTCGATCCGGAGACAGCCAGGTAGCTTGATGTATCTTCTTATGCTGGAATCTAGTACTACAGATAACCATATTTCGGGCCCCGGCGAAGTCGATCAGCCTCAACCCATTTGGGGATGTTTCCTCGTGGAGGCTGAATTTACCGACCGTAGTGCCAAAGATACCTTCTTTGCCCACCCTGGCGTTGAAGTCGCCAAGCACGATTTTGACATCGTGGCGGTGGCATCTCTCATAAGTGCGCTCCAAGCACTCATAAAAGGCATCTTTGGTCACATCGTCCTTCTCTTCCGTCGGGGCGTGGGCGCAAATCAGCGATATGTTGAAGAACCTCGCTTTGATGCGGATTGTGGCTAGACGTTCATTCTCCGGAGTGAATGATAGTACTCGGCGACGGAGTCTCTCTCCCACCACGAATCCAACACCAAACTTGCGCTCCTTTATATGGCCACTGTAGTAGATGTCACAAGGACCTACTCGTCTCTGTCCTTGTCCCGTCCATCGCATTTCTTGGACGGCGGTGATGTCAGCCTTTATTTTCACGAGGACATCAACCAGCTGGGCAGCGGCACCTTCCCAATTGAGGGACCGGACATTCCAGGTGCATGCCCTCAATTCGTAGTCCTTATTTCGCTTGCCATGGTCGTCATCAAAAGGGGGGTCTCTCATCCGAGGCTGATTGTTGGTTTTCATTGGTGCGGTTTTTTACGTGGCGGGTCCCAAACCCAGCGCACAACCCTAAGTAGGGGATTATTCAATTTTATTACTAATCGTAAATTTCGAATTAAAGTTGATAATAGTTTTTCTCACTGTTCTCCGCTAGAAAATGGAGTTCTTCAAGGTTCTTATTTATAATTGCATTTAATGAAATCAGCCAGATACTATCAAATTACAAAGTCGACCTTTGTATGAATGCACATGATATTCTAATGTTTTCAAAACATCTTGATTTGAATGACGTCAAACTAACTTTTATGGAAATACTTAATAATATATCTAATTGGTCTCTCACAACTGGCGCTAAGTTGTCATTAGATAAATGTGACATCTTACACATACATATGTATGTCGTAAGAGAAACTGTAATAATATTAATATCACTTTTAGGAACATAAGTATACCTACTGTAAATGATATTAAAATTTTAGGACTTATTTTCAATTCTAAGTTTAAGTTCAAAAAACATTGTTTATACATAAGAAAAAAACTTTTTTGAAAGGTTAAATATAATTAAACTCTTATCCTCAAGACATTCATTTATTCATCCTACAATATTAACCAACATCGTGTGATCTCTAATTTTATCGGTTATTTATCTACGGGCACCATGCAGGCAGTGATTTAAAAAAAACCCTATGCACCTTATCACAATTATTATAATTTGCTCAACGACGTACGGTCAGCCAAACGGCGCAAACGAACACTCAAATAAACTTCAGCTATACACATTGTCCTAAAGTATATCTATGAAATTGATATACCCCTCACACCTCAGCTTTCGAAGATTAGCAAACACCTACCTTGGACTCTTCCCTCTTCTGTTATAGAAAACAAATTAATGAGATGGAACAAAGCTTTCACGAATGGTGAGGTATACAAACAACTCTTTATGCATCGCGAAAGAGTGCTCATCTCATAAAGATTGAAATTCATTTTTACAGATGGCTTCAAAAACTCCCACAACACCGCTTATGCAGTGGTTTCGGAGAACTCGAAAATTATTAAAAAGGGGCTACTTTTATCGCCTTGCTCGGTTTTCACCGCTGAAGCATACGCCATAAAAGAAGCTATCCAATGGACATCGATTTCCAAAGGCTAGTTTGTAATACGTACCGACAGTCTTGCAACAATCACAGCCGTTCAAAATAAATATAACAGTAGCCCTCTAATCAGAGAAATTCGGGACAAATTAATTGATGGCCGAAGAAAAGTTAAACTAATATGGATTCCAGGCCACTGAGGCATCCCAGGTAACGAACTCGCTGATAAAGAAGCAAAAAACGTCACTCGTAGTCCATGCATTTACGTGAAAACTTATGAAAGCAATGACATTTTGCGATTTGTACTACTTAAAGCTTAAAGCGAGAGCGGCATGGGATTCTTTTGAAAACCGCTATCGACTCAAAAAAGCAGCATACGCATCCGCATGCAGCATCCCGGAGGTAAAAATTTTCACACGACTTCGCTTAGGACACTGTATCTTAACTCACCAACATATTCTGGATCGGAACATAATGCCTGGCTGTCGGCTATGCAACAGTTCACCAAACTCCGTAGAACACATATTAAACCTCTGTCCTATGCTTTGTAACATACGACAAGATTTCATCAACACATCTCCTTCTAAATTTCTCCAAGAACCAACAACTGGCAACATAAAAAATATCTACAACTTCATCTCCAGAGTCCAATTAAAACACCTTATCTAAAATCAACCTAATATCATTTTTACAGCTAAGTACATATTTTATACACTACAACTTAAAATTAAGTAAATTTCTTCACATAACTACTTCTAATCATAAGCCTTCACATTGTAAATACTAGCTAGCTAGCTACTAGCACTTGTATATATAATTATATATATTAGGTTGTCAAAAAAATTTTGCCGAATTTTTATTGAATCAATTCGTGTGGCACCCATATATCGAGCTTCTTAGTGACTCCAAGCCTCTTCAAATGGTTTATAACGATTTGATGACTACTATGCCGGTCTCTTTCGACCAAGTCAGCGATTTTATCGCAATTTTCGACGACAGGCCTTCCGGAGCGTGGCGCATCTTCGACCACCTCTACACCAGAACGAAAACGTTCAAACCATCGTTTTGCGTTGTGGTGGAAATGGAAACTGTATCGGGTCCATAAACTGCGCAAATTTTATTGGCGGCTTAAGATGCATTTTTGCCTTTATCGTAGTAGAACTGTAAAATATGCCGTATCTTCTCTTTATTTTGCTCCATGTTTGGGACGCTATAATTCACGAACGACTTAAAAGAAACGACAATCAATCAAACACGTATTAGCGCGTGAAATGAGCTTTCCAAAAAGGTATATCATGTCCCGATGCCGCGAATAAAACTAGAATAACGCGCTTTCAGCGCCATCTAACGAAAATACCGCAAGACTTTTTTGACAACATAATATTTGGAGACTGTAATATTTATAACACACGTATACCTGTAATACAAGTACATATGTATGTACCTATAATACTTCAATATTAGTCATAACTCTAACTCATAACTAATATTTAATAATTAAATGTACAAATTAATTTAATCCCTCAGCCGAAGGCCCTGTCGCTAGTGCTGTTATATTTTATAGGTAGTATAATTATTCATAATTGTATTTCCTTTAGTAAATAAATAAATAAATAAACTTATCCGCCATTATTGTTCTTACATGTAAGTCTACTAGCCTTTCTAGTACCTTCAGCATAAAGGAGGTAAGGCTTAAGGTATAAAACCCTCGACATTCTCGTGTGTTCTTCTGCCTGGTTATGGAAGGAACACAACTTTAATTCTTGTCCAATGTAATGATAGTTGAATGCTAGCTTTCTATATATTTTCAAGCCTTTTAACCGTTGGTTCTACCAGTTTTTGCAGCATTATAGGCATAATCCAGTCAGGACCTACCGCTTTAAATGGTGCAAAACTATTTATGGCATACTTGATTTTGCTTTTGTCTAGTAACCGGCCTCGGGAATCAATTGCATTTACCGGTGGTTATAGTTGAATCCTCTTTAAAGGTGTTTGCTGACTCCCGGAGAAGTTCGTTGTATTAAGTACCTCCAGAGATTCTTTTGCAGAGGAGGTCCAATCATTTCCTTCCGCCCTAATGTAGACAGTATTAGTATGATCTTTGGATAGCATTCTACTTCGCCTTGCGGTTTCTCTGCAACTTTCTATCTATGTGCAGAAAGATCGCCAAGAGTCGTTTTTAGCTTTCCTGACTGCTTTTTTGTATAATTTCTTAATATCTTTATATGGCTGCCAGATTTTGGTTCTAAAACTCTCATTAAAAGCTTGCTTGCTGTTCCACTAAGAAAGAGGCTCTCTCTTTTTCAGAACTGTTAGCGGTGTGGATTTATTGAAAGTTGTAGTTAAGATTTTTTTCAACTTCTCTACTTCTGAATCTAGTTCCTGAGGATTACTAATACTCTTATTGCCTCCCTTTTCAAGGAATTTTGTTGCTATACTGGTAAATTTTTCCCATGCTGTTCTTCTAGTGTTCCGATATTTGAGAGCGGTAATGTATTTTTCGCGGATAGTGACTAGTATCCAGGACTGATCCGACATGAAAGGCTCATCGGATACCCTCCAGTTGCCCAAAACGAGACTGTCTGTGTCTGTTGATAGCGTGGAGTCCAGCACATCCTCCCACCCCGGAAACCTTTCAGAGCTTGGGAAAATAAAGGTTGGCTTATCGCTCTTGTTGCATATACTTAGATTGCTATTCAGAATATACTGTAAGAGTGACTCACCTCTGGTGTTTATACTGGAGCTACCCCACACAGTGTGCCTTGAGTTTGCATCACACCCTATTAGGACATCTTCCTTCCTGTTGTCATCCACTAGTCTTGTAAGTAGTGCCGGTAGTATGTCCTTGCCATGAGCTATGTAGGCTGAGACCAAGAAGAAATGATTTTCCTTCTGTACCACCTTTACCACTGTGATATCTGCTGTGCTGTAATTTAGACAAGGTAATGCATTTATACTTCTATTGATAAGAATGCATGCCCTAGGCTTACCTTTGTTTCGTGTGTAAAAAAGGTTATAGTCACGGCTGTTTAGCCCTATGATGGTGTCTACATTAACCCAGTGCTCCTTTATTAGGCTGATGTCGATAGCCCTCTCGTTTTTGAGGGTTGTCAGATTCGCTGTAGCACACTTCGAGTGCTGCAGGTTGATCTGTACGCATCTTAGGTTATTGGGCAACCCGAGTTTCGTTGATGTCCACATTTCGTAGCAGCTGGCTGGCGTCGTCGACCTCTTGTCGTCTTCGCCAGATGCTTTGTCGCCTTGGAATATTTTTAGCCTGACCTTGCGAAATCCGAAGCTGATTTTTAAGTCAGTATTTTTAAAAGTCTCTATGGACTCATCGCAAATGGCCACCAGAATTCTGCACCAGGTCTGCTTGCTTTATTTGGTTTTTCCTCCTTGATGAGCGTCCATTCATTTACACCAGGTATAGCTTTGTTCTGCAGCTTGATGCTCCTCAGGAGTTTTTCTCCCGGCAGCTTCTCTAGAAGGGGTAGCCAAATGCGAGTACGAGGTCTCTTCGCGATGTCCCTGGCGCGTGTAAGCCTTAATTGGAGGCCTGCAAAGGCGTTGCTGATTTTAGCAAAAATACCCGTCAAGAAATCTAGAGAGGCCTGGTCCGCGGACTTCATGACCCTGTATCCCTAATGGTTTCAGAGGATTCAAGCTCCGGGTGAGGACCCGCAGGATTGTCAAGTACAAATCTTAGCACCATACTCGACAATCTGACGTCGATCTCCACCCATCTTTCCTGAACTGTGCTCGGGGAGTAGGAGTTTCCATCTATGATGGCCACTTGTAGGCTATCTCTGGCTATATCGCAGAAATGCCTTACCGTTGTTGTGCTGCTATGTTCACCTTCTCTCTGCCAAGGTTTTTTGGACAGAGTTTCTTGCAGTTCTGTAATAGAGCGATTCCTGTTTTGGGAATTGCCCAGTGGTTTGGTATCTTCCTGAGGTTCGGGTTTCTTCCTTTTCAGGAAGCTTTCGTATTCCTCTACTATGGTTTTGAGGTGCTTTGTTTCTGCCTCATCAACTGGGGTACCGGCTGCCTGATCTTTGGCTATCTTTCCCAATATGAAGACTGCCCTCTTATACCGGTTTTTCTTCAGCTGATTCTGAGATTTTCTGCGCTTTTTCCTGTATTCTCCTTTAGCTGCTAGTGCACTTTGGTTAGTGCTCGTGGCAGTTTTGGAGGTTGACGCTTCCTCCCTTAGATTGGCTTTTTCCGCTCCTGTATCTACCGGTATACTCTTACTCGTCTCCTGGCTGGAGGCGAGTAATTTCTCTTCTTCGGATTCCGTTATAGGATTCCTATATGTCATGTCATTTCCTTTGGTCGTCGCTGTTGTCGCCAAATTGGTTGTTGTTGTTGCTGTTGTTTTTATGTTAGTTTCGTTCATGTTTGGTCCCAAGAGTAAGCCGGAAAGGGTTGGTCACTCGTCCGCAGAACCGGTATGCGTAGAGAAGGCGTTTAATACCTCCGACCTCGGCATCGAAGGTGACCATTCGCGATGAGCTATTCATTACCGCCTGCTGACCTCAACACCTTGGTTTAGGGTGGTGCTGGTGCGGGTATCCTCATAGTTTCACATTCGGAGATGGGCGTAAAACCTAGGATTTATTCATTCATATCACCATTGTGGGAGTTATGAGGTTTCCCTCTTAGTTCGTAAGAGTAGAGTGCGTTTCCTTTGGGATGCACACTTTACTATTACTTAAGCCCTTTCGCCACGAAAAGGCAACCAACAGCAAAGGTGACTTATGTAATAAATATCTGTTTTGCTGTACTGCATTTGGTTGCAGATTTAAATGAGTTTTTGAGCTGTTTTTTTTTCAAATTGGGCATTCAGCCTCTCTTTTGATTGTTCCTAGTGGAAACGTGATGATCAAGGACTATTTTTGGCCCGAATATGGTTGAAACGGATTTAGACAATATGTGGTTTCAACAGAACGACGCCACATGCCATACGGCGAATGTCACAACGATTTATTGAAAACCAAGTTGTGAACGTGTTATCTCACGAAATGGCCCAGTCAATTAGCCGTCTTGGTCGTGCGTTTTAACGTCGTTAGACTATTTCCTGTGGGGCTATTTCCATTCTTTGTTCTATGCCAACAATTGATTAACTTCTTACGAATATCGAACGTGAAATTGCAGCAGTTTCGGCCGATTCATGCTTGAAAACCGTTGTAAGTTGGGTTTAGCGTCTAGACTCCTGCAAGCGTGACCACCACGGTCATGCAAAAGAAATCGAGTACCGTACATCGAAATCGAATGACATTGTAGCGCTCTTATTGGAACCCTATACTTATACGGTATGTACGTTAGCTATTGTTTTCTAGAGGGTGTCCCAAAATTAACACAAGATTTAAATTTGAAGCCATTTATGTTCAAATTTCATACAAAATATCGGAACAGTATTTTGACTTCGTCAACTGGGAATATTAATTGAGATGGTAATTTAAATCTTGTGTATATTGTATTGTACATTCACATCAGCTTCCGAAAATTAAACAAATTAAAATTTAGCGAAATTCTAGGCGGTGTGAAAGATGGTAATGCTAACAAAAGCTTTATACCAACAAGACAGAAACAACAAGGGTATTGAACCAACTGCTACTCAGCTGTAGCGACAGCTGTTCAACTTTCTCAAGTTTCTGCACGACTGCTCAACTTAACAAATGTAGGTATTTGTAATAAGTACCAGTAAGTGAATTTAATAATTAAAGCGAGATTGCTGGAAACGAAGGAAGAGGGTTGGAGTATTAAAATTGGAGTGAAATTGAAATTAACAGGGAAGATGTATATGACAAAATTATACAGAGTTTATTGATGAAAAGTGAACAGCTAGCCCTGCGCCTTACATCCCTATTATACTTAGACCACTGGAAGACCTATGCTAGGTCTAATTTAGCTTCGATTCAAAATAAATGGAATAGCCCAATTTGATGTTTACTGGATTTTTGAAAACTGAACTTTAGTGCAACACCAAACTCTTTTCAAGTCAAGATAAGATATTTTTAACAAAAAGGAATAACTTGTGATTGCTATACCGATAAGTTAAATGAAACATTTTAGGACAGAAACGCAGATCAGAGGCCAAACAGATAATCAGCTTGTGTAGCTATTAAAGTATAATTGAACCACTGTGCCCTTATTTCCTCAAACGAATTCTTAGGTTCACACAGGAAGTGCAAGGAAACGCTCATTCCTTCGTGCCTTTATCGCGTTGTAGAAGCGAATTTCAACAGCTGCAACTTTGCAGGTAATTAAAAACGTCGCACGCTGGTATCGGCACAGGTGTCGCAAAACTCACTCCCTTCTGGAGGCATGAAAAATAGTCATGTTTAGTTGTACATATATACTTTGGAGTTAATTAAGTAGGTTGGTATTAATGTGAAAAAGGAGAATATAGGAAGCGAAATCTTTACAATTAAAAGCTGTTATCCATAAAAGTATCTTCAAACTTTGCTCGAAATTGGAAAATGTTGGTAAATACTTTGAAATATACTCATGCCATAGCTTCCCAGCAAGACCTTATTTGTTTTTCTATAGACAAAATTTGGTTGGTTAGTGGAGAAGGAAGGCGCATGAGCACCAGACCGCAGGTATTCGGACTTATGCCGACACACTTGCGGCTCGATGCGATGGTCTTCCTTAATTCAATCTATTCTCTCGCAAACTCCTTAATTTGGCCAAATAAAACTCCTTATTGATATCCTGCCCCTCCGGAACAAATTCATGATAGACCAAACCACGACTATCGAAAAAAAAACAAAGAGCATCGCCTTGGTTTTTGAGTTTTCCTATTAAAAAAAAAAACTAGCTTAATCGGGACCAGTCGAGCAAGAACTCACTTCATACTCAAAATATTCACCTAAATGATTCGAATGAATTCACGAGAGAGTCGACCTTTTGCCATCTCTCTCCTAATGATTTTCGATTGTCCAGAATGAGGCATGTTTTCAACGATCCCTCGACCGTCTTTGAAGGCTCTTTACCTGAACTACCTACCGTAAGCCTTTTCCAACATACGCAATTACGATCCATCGATATAGGCTTACATGTATATTTAACTATTTTCTCGGAAATTTCACCCTCCAAGCTTTTTGGAACTTTTTTCTGTAGCAAGCAATTTTATTTGTTGGACCAATATTATGACAGCTGTTCTATGTTGTTCACAGCTATGGAGTGAAACCAAAGTACACGGCGACTGATGTGTAGTATTACAACAAAAAGTGCGAACATATTTAGCATACATCTATTGTGTTGGCGTGTTGTTTCAATTCACTTAAAGTTATAAAAGCACACTAGTGCATTTTGAGTCATTGCAAAAAATTGTCGTCCTCGCAAAGTAGAAAAGTAAATTTCGCGGTTTGCATCGTAAAACAATTGCCTTCTTGCTCATTTAAAAGTTCACACTAAAATAATAACTGTAACGGCTGTCGATGGTGTTACCGGACTGAGTTCTAGAGCGCATTCGTTGTGGCTGCCAAACTATTTCTGAAGCAGTGTTGAATGGGTAACGTCCAAACATATTAAGACAGTTCAAAAAAAGGTAGATGAGGGAGTAGTTAAAATGTTGATTGAGAGACCATTGGATAATTTTTTACGAATTTCTATTCTTTCTACTTTCTTTAGTTAAATTAAAAACATCTTAAAAAGTATATTTAATAACCACCGATTATATATAAACTCCAAGATTAAGTGTCACCGTCAGGGCTTTTCCTCACGTTGAATTAAGCAGATTTGCAACTTTTAAGTGGCTAATAGCCGCCACTAATAAAAGTTAAGTTTAGTAGCAAGGTTTTAAAATCCAAAACGAAACTGATTTATTTTCTCTATTATTCCAAAACCTCAAATAAATTCTACTCTTGTTGAACCACCGGTGCCAGCGGTGCTCTAGTGATTGATAAAAAGCGCTGTTGAAAATATCGGTAAATCTGTGAGATTTATTACAGGAATTAAGAGCGAAGTCGATCCGATAATAGCATATTTACATATTAAAAATGTATTGATTCGGATCCATTATTCATAACTATACAACTATACCATAAAACTCACCACTTCATAGCCTTTAAAGGAAGGAGTATAAAAATAGCAGAAAATATACGAAAGAATGGTAGGCAGTATAAGCAAGCGATGCAAATTGGTTGCAAAGTTGAAATGGTCGAAAAAATATATTTACCTACTCTTTACACCATTATTACCAAGTTGCCAGAACGTGTCGCCGTTTTTAAAAGAAAATGTGTTGAAGATCTAAAAGTGAAGTAGCCGATGAAAAAAGGCATCAAATGGGGTATCTACGGCTTAATATTATAATTTCACGTAAAGTTCGATACACTGTTTGTTAAACCACGGCATTGAGCAACAACGATGTGGGTTCAGAAAATTTGTGCGCAGAATTTCATACTTTACAAGCAGAGGACACGCACCGCATATTCGTAAAACACACGCAAAAACGTGTCAGCTTAAAAAGTTCACTACAGTTGAATTATAATCGAGTACTCACAACGTGTCATAAAGCATCGTAAAATCATAAAATCATAAATTTGTATACTAGTTTAAAAATTTTGTTGTTGCATTGCATACTAAATTAAGTTTACGCAAATACAACTCTGAACGCTATGTTTATGGATCGTTATAACTTATAACTTTATGAGACTATGTAAAATATATGTATTTGTAAGTGCATACTAACGTAAATTTTTGAATCATATTATTGCATAAGTTATGGTTTCTTACAGTTTTTGCTTAAGGCAAAACATTGTTTGACAAATGTCTGATTTTCCCCGCTACCCCTACGTATATTTGAATTTCAAAAGAACTGTTCAAAAACATTATTATCACATTAAGGTATGTATGTAGAATAACTTTCGTACAAGAGTCTTTTAAAATAAAGTTTGACTGAAAACCTATTATTTTTCCAAGTCTTCAACCGCATTTTACGACTTTTCATCACTTTAAGTAGTAAAATGGTAGTAGAAACATAATAAATTATTCTTTCAGGGCATACAATTTCATTGTTTTCCGACCTTAAACTTTACATCGGTGAGTTATGATGAATAAGCAATATGAAATTATTTTTCCATGAGCAATAAATAAATCTTAAAGTTCCACATTCACATAAAATAACTCAATTTTATAAAACAATACTCTATATTGTAATATTCGTTTATTAATAGACATTACAGGGAATTTTAAAATCATATTCAAACTTTGAAGTTATATCATCCGGAATAAAATAGAGTTAAAACTTAAATAATGCCTTAGGAATTCTTAGAAAAATAACGAAGGCACGCCATATTTAATCACTGTGACTAATTAAGAGTTCCAAGTTTCTTTTTTACTTTGTTAGTAGTCCATCAGTTTCAAATAATTGCCGTTATACGACAGCAAAGAGTGGTTGTTTTCTTTTTTTTTTTGGGGTAGTCGACTAAATTTTCCAGCAAGCTTCCCAGTTGGAACATGCTGTCGTTCCTCCGTCTTTGGCATCTTTGGCATCTCCCTGAGAATATGCTTATTTGTAGAAACTGATATTGAAGTAGTAGTAATGTAGCATCTACCTAGTTTTACATTCGCCAACGTATTGCAACTGGAAAAATTTCAGTTGTTGAATAATAGTATACTTTAATTTATATATTATAGTTCAAAAAACATTGATATTACACTCCCTTTCTTTACAAATTAAGATTTCTTTTCCATTTTAATAATCAAAAACAATCAAATAATTTTTATTGTATATGTTGTGTTTGAAGTAAATGCAATTAGTTTTCACGATGGTATATTTATTTTCTCTTATAATTTTTATTTTAGTGATGTCAAGTTTTAAATATTTTTGTTTTCATCTTTCGTTAGAGTTCAATGCTCCATTACTTGTTCAAACTTTTCCTAGTTACAGCAAACAAACAGGTAAAAACCGTATAAGTACATAAACTGTACAAGTAAACTTTTTTTTATGAATAATATTTCTGCTAAAAGAAAAGTTTGCTGAGATATTAAGTATGTTGAATTGTATCAAACCTATTACTTGTAGATTCAAAAGTTTCTCAAAAGCCACGAATATGCACATCGATTGTAAGTTGTGGGCGAAGAAAATCCAAAAAGTATTTATGAATAACCATTACATTAACATAAATTGACAGTTTGGTGGGATTTTTGGTCTAGTGAAATCATCAGTACGTATTTCTTTCAGGATTAAGCTGGCGACTCCATTACTGGCAATGGTAAGCGCTATAGATCGATGATTACCCACCTGCAATTGAAAGAACTCGATTTTGACAACGTCTCTACAAGCCTTAGAAGTCAATACCTTATCTGCCATCATTTTCTGTTTCGTCTTATTTTTCTTTGACTTCCGGTTTGAGTTAACGAAACATATTTGTTCATGTACATTAAACACCTTAAAAGCAAAGTATTATCACTAGGTTTCTTGGCTACCTAATTGTGGACATTTCTGTTATACTTTGAAATCTGTTATGCAACGTGTGTTAATTTTGAAATGGTTTTTAAGTTAAGGTCACAAGTTTTCTATAAAAAAATTAAAAATTACCGAAGATCGAGGTTTAACAACTTCAACTTATTTTCTGTTGTTATAGTTCTTTACCATTTCAATTTATAATATATTGCAGCTTTTCAAAATTTATTTCAAGGTTGTTGAGTTCTTTGCACGCTATGTGAACTATAAGTGCTTGTACGAGGTTTGACAATTAAGTAATGAGACTGTTTTTATTGCCCTGCTTGTGAAAAACCTGTGACCTTGAAATTCCCTTTCTCTTTTTCGGCATCTCTCCCCTTTCCATTGATATATGCACCATCGCTCCAGCTTGTTTAGTTTGCCTGCTGCGTCAAGTTGAGTAGACTTTTGTTGGTAGTGCTCGTCACGAAAATGGAAAAACGAAATCAACAGTAACGCGTCGCGATAAAATTTTGCGCCAGATTGAGGGAAACAGCTTCGGAAACGTACGCTAAAATTGCAATAGTGTATGGTGATAGTGCTCTTAGTCGTGTCCAGGTGTTTCGATGGCACAAAAAGTTTAAGAAGGGGCGTGAAAGCGTGGAAGATGAGGCGCGGAGTGGGAGACAAGTCGAAGGTGAAAACGAGTATTATTGCCTTTTTTGATAGCCGTGCAATCGTCCACAAGAAATTCGTTCCACCGGGGAAAACTGTGAATCAGATCTACTGTTGCCAAGTACTTGAAAGAGTGTGAAAACGGGTCAACAGAGTGCGCCCAGACATCGCTCGTAACTGGATCCTTCATCACGACAACGCGCCGTGCCACACCGCCCTCAGCGTGTCCCAGTATTTGGCTTCCAAAGTGATCGCCGTGTTGCAACAGCCGCCTTATTCGCCCGATATGTCATTTTTGTTTCCTAAAACAAAATCGGTGGTCAAATGAACCCATTTTGAATCGATTACGGACATCCAGGCGGCCGTGGCGAGGGAACTCGCGGACATCCCAGTCAAAGTGTTCCAGAAATGTTATGAAGCATGGAAAACGCGCTGGAATCGCTGTATAGCTGCTCAAGGGGACTACTTTGAAGGGAATGACAGAATTGTAGAATAATTTTCAAATATACGGTTTTTATGGAATCAGTCTCATTACTTAATTGTCATACCGTTAAAGTTCAAGAAAAAATAATTTAATTGAATAAGCGTTAGCAGCTCGTGTACGAACGAATTATATGTTAACAACTATTTATTCGAAAAGCATGTCAAAGTGGTGAATCCGATAAAGCTGACATATATGAACGGAGTTTTTAAGCTTCAATGCACATATGCAAGCACACCTAACGATTTCAGGCAGCATTACCTCTCGACTAAATTCCAGCTGGGAAGTACAATTTTCCATATCTTTTCTTTCAAGCCGTTAATCATTTCGGGCTTATCTGCGCAGAGATCCACGACGCAAGGTAGCGTGCACACCATAGGCTCCTTCCAATAAATTGATAGTGTCGGTGGCTGCATGGCATGTAGCGACGGCGTATTGAAACCAAAGGCTGTGCACATCAACATCCCCCTATTCAGGGACGAAGAAGTCAATAATTATAACTCTAAAGCGTTTTTCATTGAACAGCTTAATTTTTGAAGAAATATGAACGGACACCATTGAATGAACCATGGAATACACCAGTGACTCTGTGAGGAAGTCTTTCGTACTTACGAAGTACATATGGGTGTATACGAGTATTATGAAATGCAAATCAAACTAAGTACATATATGTATAAAGTAACTGCTGGCGTTTAGGACAAATACTGCATTGTCTTTTTAACTATGTGCTTGCGGTCGTTGTCATCCATCAAACCGATTTTGCTACAGTCCAGGCCCAATTTCTTCAACGAAGAAAACTACCATTGCCGTAATATGTCTGCACACATATTCGTGCCCATATTTCCCTCGACTAAAACTAGGCCCCAACACCTTTTTTGCAA
Source organism: Bactrocera zonata (assembly GCA_037783105.1). Taxonomy (NCBI): domain Eukaryota; kingdom Metazoa; phylum Arthropoda; class Insecta; order Diptera; family Tephritidae; genus Bactrocera; species Bactrocera zonata. The sequence goes on along the minus strand of JBAWJQ010005308.1, from coordinate 279,169 downwards.
AAACTACCGAGCTAAATCACTCGTTCGACATGCTTTTGGACCGTGCAAAAAGCTGTATTGAAGCAGAAGGAGACTACTTTGAATAAAATAAATTGATTTTGGCGAAAAAGCCATTTGTTCTGTTTTTTTTTAAGTCCTATTTACTTTGGAACCCACCTTGTAGTACGTCACCTAAATGCGAGATAGATATTATATACTAGAGGACCCGTCCACGCTTCACTGTGGCTGATACATAGATAATACTACTACCATCTATATATATGATTTCTATTAGTTGGATTATAACTATTAGTTAATGAAATATATTAGGTTGTCAAAAAAGTCTTGCGGTATTTTCGCTAGTTGGCGCTGAAAGCGCGTAGTTCTGGTTTTAATCGTCGCATCGGGTCATGCTATACCTTTTTGGAAAGCTCATTTCACGCGCTAACACGTGTTTGATTGATTGTCGTTTCTTTTAAGTCGTTCGTGAGTTATAGCGTCGCAAACATGGAGCAAAATAAAGAGAAAGTACGGCATATTTTACAGTACTACTACGATAAAGGCAAAAATGCATCTCAAGCCGCCAATAAAATTTGTGCAGTTTATGGACCCGATACAGTTTCCATTTCCACCGCACAACGATGGTTTCAACCACGTTCCGGAAGGCCTGTCGTGGAAAATTGCGATAAAATCACTGAATTGGTCGAAAGAGACCGGCATAGTAGTCATCAAACCGTTATAAACCATTTGAAGAAGCTTAGAGTCACTAAGAAGCTCGATCTATGGGTGCCACACGAATTGATTCAATAAAAATACCGCAAGACTTTTTGGCTTTTTGGGGAAAATACTGTTGAATTTGGGCTCAGCGAAATCCACCGTTGAGAAGATATTTGCTAACCTGGAAACAGGCGAAATGAGCAAAGTAGGTGCCTCGCAAGTTCGTAATCCAACAAAAACAACGAATAACTGATTCTGAGAAGTGTTCAAGTGCTCTGTAATCGGAATAAAGCCGAAATTTTTCGTCAGTGATAGAAACATAGCTCCATCATTTCCCACTGGAGTCCAATCGACAGTCATTGTAGTGGACTCCACATGATGAACCTGATGAACCGGTTCTAAGGCGTGGAAAAACAAAAAGGCGGCGGGAAAGGTTATGACATCAGTCTTTTGGGATGCACGTGGTATAATACATACTCAACGACTTATTACTGAGCTAGTTATAATCTATTTCACTGCGTATTTGGTTGCAGTTCTTTTCTTCTATTCCAAATATTTAGCATTTGTATTATTTATGAGAAGACTCTGTTTAAAATTGTACGCTTATATTCAAATGATTCCGACAAACATGAATATTGAACAAATGCTTATGATTTAAAATATAATTTTTCTATTTATGAGTTGTATTAAATTTTGACATAAAGATATAAAAGGTATCCTATGTCCTTACCCTGGTTCTAAGCTACCTCTTCACCAATTTTCAGCCAAATCGGTTCAGCCGTTCTTGAGTTATAAATGGTGTAACTAACATCAACTTTCTTTTATATATATAGATTATATATACAAATAATCAAGATGAAAAAAACAGTTTAAATTTAGATGACTGTCTATCTGTCCGTCCGTTCGACTGCAACTTGAGTAAAATTTAGATATCGTGATGAAACTTGGTACATGCGTTATTTGACAAAAAAGTCAGGCAGGGTTCGTAAATGGATATAATCGAACCACTGCTACACACATAAATGAGCGCTTAGGAATAACGAAGGGATAAGATACTCTTTAAATAGTAAACATTACTGTAGAATATTTGCATTAACAATATTGAATCGAATGTATGATTAAATGTTTTATCAGTTATTTAATATCCTACTATTCTAATTCTTCCTCGTTGTGTTTTCATGAAATTAAGTTAATGTTCTTATTTTATAACTGATTCCGTTTAGTTGTGAAAAAATATGCTGAAGTTTACAAAAAAAAAAAAACATAGTACTATTTTAGTTTTGTTGTTTTAAAAAATCGAAAAAGTTATTTATTATATTACTCAAAGTAAATGTACATACTTAATTATTTTGTAAACAAAATTGAATTTTGATTAACATTTACACAGATACAAAATCATAATCCCTTGAAGGTGTATAATTCAATTCTACGGTCAATAAATAATATTAGTGCTTAAGCTTAACATCCAGTGCCACATTATGTGTCGTCATATAAAGTTAAGGTTAACATCTGGATATTTGATAATGCTAATATATACAGTTAGTGAAAAGTAATTACGAAGTCTAGAATGACAGATGGAATTGAGTTACATATTGGGAGCGTTGTACTACAGGCCATAATGTATATAGTAGTCCTTAATTGTAGAAAAAATTCTGTTATATATCGATTTTTTTATTACATAAGAGAACGAAATGCCTGCCCTGATAACTGGATTGCATACTTTAAACAATAAACAATAAAACGCATAAAGTTACTGCTAAGGATATGTCTTAACTATGTTTATAAAAATGTGCATTACACATGATCTGTCGGAAAAGAAACAGGACTGTTAAAAAAACAACAAAAAATTAATATTTTTCAAAAGTTAAATTTTTTTATTCAAGGTAGTTTTCTTGTGCTTCGATACAGCGTTTAACCCGGTCAATTAGCACTTCAAATGAGTGTTTAAGGTCATTTTTCGGAATGTTCTTGAGAATATCGGTCGTCGCCTTTGGGAAAGCTGAAATGTCCTGAAACCAGTGTCCTTTCATGGGCAAATGAAGTTTTCCAAATAGGTAAAAATCACAGGGTGCCAGATCAGGTGAGTAGGGTGAGTGATTAATGGTTAATATGGAGTTTTTTGTCAAAAAATCAGTGACAAGCGTCGACCGATGACACGGCGCATTATCGTGCAATAGGCGCCAGGACCCTGCTTCACGGTATTGTGGTCGAGCACGACGAATGCGTGACAAAGGACGCTTCATAACACCAAGGTAAAACACAGCATTAATCGTTTGGTCAGGTGGGACGAACTCTCCTTGTACAATACCCTCGGAATCGTAAAAACAAATCAGCCTTGTCTCTATTTTTGACTTCTGAAGACGACTTTTTTTCGGTGACTGCTGGTCGTCAAAGAGGTCCTCACGACCTTCTTGGAATAACTTAAACCACTCATGCACGTTACTACGGGATAGGAACTGATCACCATAAACTTTTTTCATCATTCAAAATGTTTCAGTAAACGTTTTCCAAGTTTAAACCTAAATTTAATATTTGCTCTTTGTTCAAAATGCATTTTACGACCGATGACCAAAAGCTACTGTCACTTTTTGATCGATAACATCGATTGTAGTTATCCACTTGTCTTAAAATTTTTACGAATTTCAACAAGAAATAGGTGGCGCCACTAGAAACAGTTATATACTTAACTTTTTAAGTTCTGTTTTTTTTTGCGACAGACCTTGTGTTTCAAAAACTATTTTAAAAAGTGACAACCGTGGACGGTCTGAATAAATCCCCGCTGAGAGGAACAATTTATGACCGCGTTGTGCAGCAATTGGGACCGCATGTCAACAATAAAGCGCCAGATGTTGTCTTTCACGGCATCAATTCAGATTAGCGCCATTTTGTTGGAGCCAAATGTCGTCCATGTCAACATCCTATGGTATAATTCCGACACGAAAACGTCAATATTATTAGCGTTACCCATTGATTGTTATATAATGATGATACATAATATATTAATTTTTTAAGACACGTGGATGAGTGACTTTTTGAGGATATGACTGTTGGTGAATGGACTCATTGGGGTCAATATTTTGATTCAGAGCAGAAATATAGTATTTGGGGCACACTGTACGCCGTGTCTGAGGTTGCGCAATATCCACAACACTTAGGCCAACACCGAAAAGCGTATTGTTCCATTGAATATCAAACGTCTACAAAAACAACATATAAAAAAACTTGCCTTAATTATAATTATCTATTCCCATTTATTGAATTTTTATTCACCTAAAATTTATACAATATTAGATTTGAATCAGGGGAAGATAGTGTTAAAAATTAAAAAGAAAAACGAGTTAAAATATAGTTCTGCGTGGTATTTGTAAGAGTAATGTTTGGCACAAGCAAGTGACGCAAATTAATGGCAAAGTTTTAATAGGTAAAAAATACTTCCTTATTTTACGTATAATTAAAGGTGTAGTACACAAACAAACAAATTTTCCAAGGTGGGAAAACGTATCTTTCTACTTGGGAGGAAGCATGCTGAACATCATAAATGGTCACAAACGATGCGTTATTAGCTGAAGAAAGTGGGTGTGAATGCAGTGGTTCGCTACACTCTTCATTATAACATGGCATATACGCAAGAATGTCGAAGTGGCTTATAACGATTTCTTTAAACTTTTCAAAGAAGGCCGTGTAGCCACTTGATGGTTGTTTTCAAGTGAACAGTTAATTTTTAGTTGTGACAAATATAACTATTTCAATTTTTTTTTTATTTTTTTTTTTTTTATTTTTTTGTTTTATTTACAATCTGTCGTGTGACAATAAGCAAATGTTATTATATCTAAGATTCACTTTGATGCTAACATTGCAATTTGTCCCTTAAATACATAAAGGCATTTGAAATATAAGATTTTTACAGTATATCACAATTCGCTTAATTTAGTATTATATATACTTTACAATTTAATTAATTCCGTAAAACTTAAGATCTAAATGGTAAGTCTAAGGGATGTAGCCTTTGCAGTCGGCGAGTATTTTCACTGTTGTCCAGTAGGTTAATGGCATGTATGTTGGGGTGGCAGCTTAAGCGATTAAGATATCTTGAACTGAGTTTCTGAATCTCGCTCTTCACCATATTTATTTCAAGATCTTTGTGTAAGTTAATATTTTTGATGTATCTATTTCAAATGAGTGAAGAATTGGCGATTTATTTGGCCAACTTACGTCGGGAGTTGACGGTAGAAGATGAGGAGAATATTTCAAATTATTTGATTGCGATGTTGATGATGGTGAAAGAAAACCTACATTAAGCGGGTATTATTGATACCCAGTGACCAATCGTACTTTGGAGATGATTGCTCAACCCATAAGAGATCCACGTTTCGAAGAATATATCCACGACGAAACTGCTGCAGAAGTTTATTTGATTTGTCAAATACAGCTATTGAGAGTAATCGTGGAGGAAAATGTTGTGGTCAGGAAGGAAAAGCGAAATGGTGGTCAAGGCGAACCCAAAGTGGAAAGCGGCAATTGAAACTGGCATTGGAAATGCGTAGTCTAAGCATGGAAAGTTTTGGATCTAAAAGCGATGCCATAATACGTGCATTCCCAGCGTCTCTTGTTGAAGGTATCGCTCCTGAAATGAGTAGAAAAGCTAGAAGAGTATTACAAATAAATATGCATCAAACAGTTCCAAAAAAATAAGATATTGACAAGAACAACTGCAAAAACCAATTTCATCCTCTGTAGAAGCTATCAACACATTCGAAGAAAAATGTGCTAGTGCTTTCAAGTACTCATGCCAACGAAGATGTAAGTCCTGTAACAAAAGAACAAAAGTCACACATAATTACAATGAGCATAAAGGTGGTGTTGATATTTTTGACAAAATACTGCGTGGATTCTCTGGCAAAAGATAAACACACCGTTGGCCCATGGCATTATTTTATTACATGCTGGATATTGCAGAACTTGCAAAGCTCAGGCTTCAGGGTGATGAATCAACCCTATGGGGAACACCAATAAGTCTGAAAAGCGCAAAATATTTTTGAATGAGGTCTTTATAGAAGCTAGAGTAGAAAGAATTAAAAAACCGATGCAAAATAATAATTAATTCTACAACTAAAATTGCAATAGACTTGATAAATTTCGTACGGGTTCCTGCTGGTAGGCTTTTATAATTCATTTTATTTCAATTCATTTTTCAATTCGTCTTCTTCTTAATTGGCGTTGACACCGCTTACGCGATTATAGCCGAGTCAACAACAGCGCGCCAGTCGTTTCTTCTTTTCGCTACGTGGCGCCAATTGGATATCCCTAATGAAGCCAATCCATAAAAAAGGAGACCCCACAATCTGCGCCAACTACCGTGGGATTAGCCTCCTCAACATCGCATATAAGGTTCTGTCGAGCGTATTGTGTGAAAGACTAAAGCCCACCGTCAACAAACTGATTGGACCTTATCAGTGTGGCTTTAGACCTGGTAAATCAACAACCGACCAGATATTCACGATGCGCCAAATCTTGAAAAAGACCCGTGAAAGGAGAATCGCTACGTGGCGCCAATTGGATATTCCAAGCGAGGCCAGGTCCTTCTCCACTTGGTCCTTCCAACGGAGTGGAGGTCTTCCTCTTCCTCTGCTTCCCCCGGCGGGTACAGCGAGTGCGACGACTGTTTGTTTGATGACAGGAGATATTTCGTCTTGCTCTCGTTCACTGCCAGACCCATATGTGTTGCTTCCTTGTCCAGCCTGGAGAAAGCAGAACTAACGGCGCGGGTGTTGAGGCCGATGATATCAATGTCATCGGCATACGCCAGCAGCTGTACACTCTTATAAAAAATTGTACCTGCTCGATTAAGTTCTGCAGCTCGAACTTTTTGTCTCCAGCAGCAGATTCATTTCTCAATTAGATCACAGAAATATTGTAAAATCCAAAGCCGCAGGTTACAGATATTCTGTGAGTGATAGAAAAATTATGTTTTCAGATTTGACTTCAGAGTATCAAACTGCATTAGAAACACCTAAAAATTTGCATGTCCAAATTTTGTATCTACCAGTGTAATCAAATATTTTTCACCATTTTCTTTTCTTGCCACTGATCTTCATTTATAGTATATACGTATATATAACTCCATATCTATCTCGAATAGTTGTAGGTGATACAAAAAACAGTTAGGTGAACAAAACTACTCTGTAGCAAAATGCTGTAATAGTATAAGAGTTAACACAAGTTGTCCAGAATGCCTCACCAGTTTCAGTAGTGATAAATTGAATGCTTTGTTTTTGTGGTTTTCATGGACCACAATGAAATTTTCTACTGCCTTTATTATATAAATATATGGGAACTAACGTTTATTTTACTATCTTTGATTCATTCTTTACATAGTTATTTACTATGAGTTCAGCTGCCGACCGAAAATGTATCTGCTTAGTAGACATAAGAAAAGTGTCATTAAAATGGTCCGTTCTATAATTCGTGATTGGTTTATGCTCTATATCACTAAAACAATGTGCCACAAGCTTATAATTAAATTAAGTTAGTGTTCACGATAACGGAAATATTTTCTTTCCTTCTATAGTGATGAATGGGAGTATTCAATATATATTATATGCTATATAGTATCCTCATTCTCAGAAACACTGATTAACCTTAAACGGTCATTTGCCGATATATAAAGAAATTAAGTAACTAAATATTGCTATGTAAACATAAAGTATATATAAATATGGTAGCGATACATAAATATTAGATACTTTTATTATTCGATACATCTTTGGTAATGACTCCCTTGGGGAACTTTTAAACACAAGTGCCCAGAAAATAAATAGCAAATATTTTACATATTAATCTTAACTATTCGCTCTCACTCAAATACAGAAGCATTACTCGTAAATGCTGTGAAATATCTCCTTAAATTAACGAAAAAGAAGAAGCTGTACCTTACATGTTCAGTTTTTGCTGGTTTTGTTTGCCTGTTGTTCAAGCAAGTTTGCTTTGCATTGCAGTCATTTTCGAATACTGCAATTTTCAATTTACTGCTGCCATAAAAGATTCATGTCAAGGTTACTGAACACTTTGCACGCTATGTAAACTTTAGTTGGATAAGTATAAGTATGTAAGTAGATGTTTGTATGAATTATAGTTTTCTATAGCCATGTTGAAGTGGTAATCATGTGTGAGTATGAGAAAGCTGACCCGCATGAAACAAAATTTTCTAGGCTAACACGAAAATACATGCATGGGTATTTTAATAAAATGCAAAGAAAGTTAGAAATTTAATATGCTTAAGTTGCCACCACCAAGCATTTAAAATCATAGTTCCAAACATGTTGAAAAAATACAATACAACCACTTTTACCCTGCCAGGCGGTTGTTAAAAAACCAGTGGAGCGCTTTGTTTTCAAACCCCTCACCGGTGAAAAAACTGGTAAGTCGCCATAGGCGGCATGACAATCCTCACCTTTCTTCCAAACTAAGTTGGAAATATTCAAACAAACATCCGTCTGTTTTGATAGAGTGCGCACAAATGGTTATTATATTCATCGCTATTACGGGTTTCAGCGCCACTCGGTTAAATTAAAGTTAGAGCAATTCAACTTCAGATCATCCCAACTCTTTTTGGTGTTACGATTTTAACAATTTTTAGTTGAAGTTTGCTTGGTGTTGTCAACCTAAAACCTGAAGCTTTGACAAGTAAAGAAACAGGAGAAAATTTTTAAACAAAAAATTAAAACAATTTAATTTAGATACTCCTCATAAATAGGCGAATAATTATAAAAAGAGAAATTTATATCACGATGACAAAAATGTTGGGCCAAAACCGATGTACTAAGTATAAGAAAAAGCTCGCCAATCGAAATGTTCTTCTTTTGAAACAAACGAATCAGACACCCAATTTTCGACTGCTGCTCAGCCAATGCGTCACCCATCGATGAAAACCAAGGCAGTTTCCGAAGCTTATATTATACATATATAAAGTAAAAATATTAGTTGTTATCGATTCCAACATTTCTTTAAAAGTACAATATGTTATGTTAACTAAGGATTTTAATAATACGTATATTCGATCAATTAAACAAAAAAATTGGTGTCAAAAAAAAGCAGACTTCGTATTCCTAGTAAACGGGATATTTATGGAAAGACCGTGCATCAATCATAAAATAATTTTGTTAGAACAAAATTATGAACTTGAACTAGAGTGTGGCTTCCTAATACAAAATATACACGGCCTTTTTAAGGTTAACCTCTTCTGTACCGAAAGCAAAATCCTAGTTATAAGTACATATGTTTTTTGACGAAATACTGACGCCTAACCTGAAGATGTTATTAAATATAGCTTTCGTCTTATCAGGTTAAATTTATTTTATGCTGCAATTTTAAGGCCTTTGATGAAATAAAAAAAAAAGGTTTGTGAAGTACCAAAATGAGAAGAACATTTATTAGGCTTGAAAGTTTCTCCATAATTTTCATACTCAGTATGCGTTTATATCACTTTCATAAAATATTCACATATTTAGCTTGAGTTTACAATTGTTTTCCTAACTGCAAATATGTAGTAAGAATATGTCACAAATCACATAAAATATGCACTTAAGCAAATAAAGAACCCAACGTTTTATACTTCGCATAACTCATACGCTTTTGCTGAATGATGCAGAGTGAAACCGTCAGCTCCTTAAAAATCGGGAAGCACCTCACCGGAGATCGATGTCAGACAACCGAGATTTTCTATCTTTTTTCTACAATACAGGAAAAAGTGATAAACGCCACTAGTCTCAGTCCCAATGGCACTCAAATGGCTCTAAGGTAAGCAAGTGGCATTGACATCGTAGACCTCAACAACTGAGCGTGTTGTTGTGGGGGTGGGCGTGGCAGTGGTCCGATTACGTCCATTTACGAACTCGAAACTTTTTTGTACTAAGAATCCCAGGTACCACGTACGGACGGACAGACAGACCGTCAACCGGATTTCAACTTTTCTCGTCATACTGATCATTCTAGATATACTATATAACGCTATATCTATCTCGTTTAGTTTTAGGTGGTACCTACAACCATAAGGTGAACAAAACTATAATACTCTGTTGACAAGGTTGCCTGTCTGCGTAGTGGTAACTGGCATAGACTGGCCCAAGATTGTTGTTCGACAGAAGAAGAAGACATGCTGGTGCAAATCAAACAACGAATAATCCAAAGTACATTTTCCAAATGCGTGTGCAATACTAATCATATATGAAAATGATAACCATGGCATTGGCAACACGAAATATTGAAAATATTTCTTTTTGGGTACAATATGTTATACAATTTCTTGATTTGTTGTTGTTGTTTGAACAATTTTTATCTACCACATTCCTCTTCAACTCTTATGTTTTTGGAATACCAAACGCCCCATTTGGCACCATGCCAGTCATCATCCTATATAAATGAAAAAACCTTAAGGAAACCGCGCACCATTTGCCTACCGGCAAATTTTAACATATTAGAAACAATTTTTCTGCCGCCTGTCAACCGCCATTTGCTTACGTTGGCTACCCACTGAGACTGGGTTTCCTTCCATTAATTAAAATAATTACTGCTGGTGCTGTAATAATTAGCACGGCGTATCACAATGCTCCTCAGTTTGTTGTTGTTTATTTGCTTTTTTTGAATTTTTTATTTTCTCTGCTAGTTCTCTTCTCGTTCATCATTGAGCTAATTACAACTTCAATGTGTTTTTACTATAAACACATATTTGACAATGGTAATGCTGTAGCAACAAGAATATTAATGACAGAGATTAGGACAAGAATAAAGCTCTATGAAAATGGTTCGTTTAATGTTTAACAATGCATGAGTACTACGATTGCCTATAAAAGGATACCAAGAAGAAGCTTTTGCTGTCAGTCAGCAATACAAAAAGCCGGCCCATTATCCAAAATGCAATACGGCTTTATGAAAAACCAACACGCACTAAACAATGTCGTTGATGCCTTGATCATATGGAATATACTGGAGGTACATCGAATAAAATCATATACGCCTTATCAAAAATCATGTAAATTAAAGACTGAGTACGTTCTAGCCAGAGAGCACAGTGCACAATCTGTCGGGTCTACCATTGACATCAAAGGTGATAAGCATGTCTATAGAAGTCAAACAATGAGAGAAAGAGAGTCAAAAGCTTAATATTATGGTAGCAGACGTAGAAAATCTCACTCAAAGGACGGTTGATTCACAGACTGACACTGCACATACATTCGCGGATAGATAGACGATATCGGGACCTTAATTTCGACATAATCCAAATAATAACTGGACTTTAGAAGCTACCTGTATAGATCACGACATTAGTCGAAGCGGCAGCCTCAATCAGGACAAAACTGAGACATACAGAGCAGATTAGGCGTCCGTCAATGCTTATGCTCTTATCGTTTCCACGAAGTAGTACTTAATCGGGTGAATCAGGTGGTTCCGTGGGAGAGTCTGTAGTTGCGTTACTACAACTTGCAAATCCTGCATAACAACAATTTTTATGAGTCACGGTAAATGACGCAAAAATATATACTAAATTTAGGTTTACAATGCGCAGATATTAAGAGAAAATTTGATGAATTGTTTCCTTAAGGGTTGACATTACGTAAAATTTTCACGCAACTTGTTTTCCAAATAGAAAAAAGAAATGTTTCAGCAGAGCATAGTATTGTTATAAGAAAATAAAAATCTAAATAAATAAATGTAGATAGATGGCTGGTTATAGTAGATAATAGTGAAAGAACAAACCAAAAGGATGCGACAGTAAAGGTGAGAAATGTTATTCACAAGCTATTTTTTATGTTTTAATTTATGTTGACAAACGGACTTTTGACCAAAATGTTAGTTAAACCATTTAAATAAATTAAGAATTCAATAATGGATTTTCTGCAGGGTATTTAACTATAAAGTAAATATATTTGTGTATAAAAAAATACATATTTCAGTTATGTTAAGCTTTCATATTTCGTCCATATTTTAATTTACTGAAAGGCATGCAGAGACACATCGCATAAAGTGGCATGCTATCAGCAACAGATGTTTGCTTTTTATTAACCAAATAATTTCACAGCAGGTTCGGAGTCAAATATTAGAATATGTGGCTGAATAAATAAACGGTAAGGAGTAACATATGAGGCTTTTTTTTGGCAACATATATTTTGTTGGTTAGTACTTTTTAACTCAAATACTTTGTGTGTCTTCTCTAAGCGTTTAAAGACGTTTTAAAATGGCAATATAGAATAGTAGCATCTTCTGGTAAAAGGAAAACAAAAAACAATGTTTCCAAAGTTTTCCATAGCATAACAATGTTTCCAAAGTTTTCCATAGCATAAGATAAAATAAATACTTTTAAGTTTACAAATTAAAGATGACAGTAGACCTATGTCTCTTCGGTTTTCTCCATCCAATTACGGCATACTTAGGATAAAAGTTTAAGCTTGTATACCCAGGACAAAATATTTTGAACAAAGTATATAATTTTCGCATGGAACTGGCATACATTTTCTCACTAATTTTTGAATTTCATGTATAGTAACTCCACTCAAATATTCTGTGTAAGATTAACGAGAGTTCTATACACGAATGATAAATATTTTGACTAAAGAGAAAATCTGACTTTCACTTATGAATGTTTGTGCACATAGTTATACATGTTCTTGGTAAATTATATTTGAATCAAATTATTTAATTTATAAAATATACTTCCAAAGTACCAAATTTCTTAGCAGTTTCTTAATTAACTTTTCTCAATCGAATTTCTGTACTTTTGACAATCACGGTGTAATTGGTTTTTATTATAAATTTTAAATGTGCTAAAATACGTGTATAATTGTTGGTACCAATTGGAAAATATACAGACTCTCGCCGTAAAATAATGTTTACTATATTTTAATTTAATAAGTCATATTAAAATATGTTAATAAGCAAAAATTGTACACAACACTTATATGTTAAAATGGGCAAAAATACAAGGTGCGTTTCAAAGTACACAGGACTTTTAAAAAACAAAAACAGAAAAAATGGTTTTTTCGGCAAAATCAATATATTTTAATCAAAATAGTCTCCTTTTGCACGGTTCAAAAGCATGTCGAACGAGTGTTTTAGCTCGTTGGCCGGTATGACCGCCAATATGCCGGTGCAAGCCTTTTGAGTGGCCTCTACGTCTGCATAACGCTTTCCTTTCATGAGCAAATGCATTTTTCCGATAAGGAAGAGGTCACACGATGCCATATCAGGTGAATACGGGGAGTGGTTAAAGGCTGAAATGTGATTTTTGTTCAAATAATCGGTCACAAGCGTTGATCGATGAGACGGCGCATTATCGTGCAACAAACGCCAACTTTCATCTTCGCAATATTTGGGCCGAACACGCTCAAATGTTCGGTCAAAATGCGATAAATCGATGTTTTGAAGACGTTCAATTCCATTTCCATGAATTTAAATGATGATTCCGGCTGATTTGTAATGAATTCACGCACAGTTTCCATGAAATTCCCGGTGGCCCACATGTTGGCCGTCATTTATGTCCTTACGACCACTTTGAAATTGTTGAAACCACTTACTAATTTTAAAACAAAATTTAATGATAAAATGTGATGAAATCCTCACTGGACAATCGATAAAGATAGCAAATTCTAACGCACTAGTCGACATATAGATGGCGCCACCAGAGGGCGATAGATTTAAAAAGTCCTCTTTACTTTGGAACACACCTTGTACATCTGTTAATACACATTTTTATACAAATTCAACAATTTTTATATACAAACAAAAATAATTTATGCACCCACATTGTTAACACATGCAACTATTGTTAAAATTTCACCCGAAACGTTTCGCACCGTAGGCACGAAATAAAATAAATTTATTTATGTAATTGCCGAATCGGTTTGTTGACTTGTGTAAATATTTTTACGTGTTCAACCAAGCAAATGGAAACGTGCTAACCAGACAAGTGAGCACGTAACGGGGGGTTAATAAGTGCGGGAATACGTGCAAGTAATCATGCATGGAAAAACATTTCTGTACAAAGTAATATAGGCTGATGCTATAAAAAATCACTTTGCTCATATAAGCAGACATTTATTTTTTGTAATTACAAATTTTTTACAATGTTCCGTTTGGCGGCTTTGTAAAAGTTGTGCTGCGAATAGTGAGTTAAAATATATGTTAAAGTACTTAAGTTTTGTGCTAAAAATACAAATAACTACCTAGGTATATAAACGAATTAAAATTTAGGCACATATGTATTAGTGATAAATAAAATGTGAGCTCATTGATCTATTGTACTTTTGTGGTGATAATAAGAACCCAATTATTTATTGGTTAAAACAATTTTACGCTGTACTTGGAATGGCTTCAGAGGTAGTACTAATTTATAATTTATACAAAAGGGGGTCTCACTTCCGAATCAGTTGTGCCTTTTTCAATGCGGTCCCAAACTTAGCGCATAACTCTGTGGAGAGATGGTTCGGCTTCTCACTTTCGCTTTTGAAAAAAGTACATATACTTAGATCACCCCTTGTCAAATGTCAAATTATATCAGATAGTGAACAAAAACAAAAAATTGTGTCAATGCAGAAACATAAGTATGTTCAGCTAATTATGACAGTAATTTGTTACATATTTCACAAAACATTCGCTACAACAATTAAAAAATTGGCGTTCAAACTACATAAACACAAAATCTAGGGAACAGACGAAATAATACACTATGTGCTTGTTAATTATTTATTTATAGCTTATTGTTGCATAAATGTATTAACTTTGTTAAATAAGTTAATTGTTTTCAACGCAGCTATATTTTCAATTCTACATTACAAAATCTATGCTTCTGCTTAGCAGACATAAGTATCTATTATTGTCTCGTTTTCATCCTTTTTGATTTTCTTAAACAAGCCTCGAATGACTATATATCAAAACAAGTAATAAAGGCAAAGTTCGTGTACAATCCAACATTTTATACTCTTGCAACTTGCGACCAAAAACTGTCTAAATCCAAAAAAAACTGATCAAGCCTCTAGATTAATATGGTTGAAGTAGTTGATCTGTACACTTTTTTTTTTGAAAATAATATAGTCTAAATACAAACATCAAAAGTAATTCGATTAAATATATAAAAATAATTAAACATATGTGTTGGGGGGAAAGTTTGAGTAACTACAAAAATAAGTAAGAAAGTAAAACAAAAGAATTTAATATAGCCACTTTAAAGTTTTAATTAAACAACTAAACTGAATATTGTAAACAAAATATATATAAATATGTTAAATTATTAATAAACATGTAGTAGTTTTATTATTTGAATGAAGCATGCAGAAAATATGAGTATAAATATGTTAACTATTACATTGCTATTCATTCTCACTCATATAGAAAAATAAAATATATGTATTTCCGTATATTAAGTTCATCTTTCGTTCAACTTTAATGTGTGCTGTAAAGCCTGTAGCTATGGATTACTACATATTTATGCTTAACTCTGCCGTGGGTTTTATACGATTTTAAGATTTTCATTACTTTAAAATAAACTTATAATTTCCCATTTTTTGGTTGATATTTTCCTCATTTCCCATATATAAATTCTAGCCTTGATTTAGTTTAAATCGCATATAATGTTAATACACCTGAATGTATTTCTTCAGCTTTGACATTTGCAGGTTACTAGAATGCAAAATATTCGGTTGCACGAGAAATTAGCTCTTCTTTACTGTTTTATGTTTGGGTTAGTCAAATGTAATTTCGTTATTAAAAAAATATGAAATATCAAATGGTTGCATAGTTAAAAGTCATATTACCAACAAAACAAAATATTTACGTATATTGTAATGCAACAAATTATGAACACATAAGACGGTAAACAGATTTGAAATGAACTAGCTTCGGTTTGAATAAATATAGGGTGGGCCATATAAAATTTTAAATTT
Source organism: Bactrocera zonata (assembly GCA_037783105.1). Classification (NCBI taxonomy): domain Eukaryota; kingdom Metazoa; phylum Arthropoda; class Insecta; order Diptera; family Tephritidae; genus Bactrocera; species Bactrocera zonata. The sequence goes on along the minus strand of JBAWJQ010005308.1, from coordinate 263,543 downwards.
AAAGATAGGGCGTAAAAGATTGAATGTAGTGTTTGCTGTATGGCACGTAGCGCCATCCTGCTGGAACCAAATGTTGTCCAAGTCTTCCTATTTGCCTGAAGAAAAATTCGGTTAACATTGCGCGATATCGCTAACCATTGATGGTTGCGGTTCCTTCTTCATTTTGGCTTTCATTGCATTGGCTTCTCGACGATTACTGTTCCCCAAATGCGACAATTCTGCTTGTTAACGTAACCATTGAAGTGGAAATGAGCCTTGTCCGAAAAGATGATTTTTCGGTAAAATTGACCATCCTCGGTAAAACGAACTTTGGAAAAAAGTTTTCAATATTTTCCAGTTTTCTTCTAGTGAATAGCGACCCATTTCGTAAATTTTAGACCTTTTACTGAATATCTGTCACTTTCCGAATGGTATTTGACGTTTCCAATGTCGAAATATATAGAGAATTCAAATTTAAAACGTAAGATGGCCCACCCTTTATTTTAATATTGTGAATAGTAAAGCAACATTTGACGAAATAAGACTATATTGAAGAAGTTTCCTCAATGGTTTTTTTTCAATTTTCAACATTTATAAAAAAACAAAATTTGTGTTGGCTCCCGAGTCATGCCATGATACCCGTAAACTCAGTACACAGTACAATTAAAACATTTCTTGCGCAATCGAACCATTTGAGCTCCAAATTAATGGCCCACAATTAAACGCAATGTCAGCACCAATCCATTGAATACTGCTGTGTGGGAAAAGAAAGAAATTTGCAGAGATATAAGTTTCAAAAAAAATAAAAATTAGTTAAAATTAATTAAAATTTAAACATTAAGTAAGCTTTGAATTACTATATTTGCAAATAAGTAAGAATGGGCTAACTTTGGGTGTAAACGAACATTTTATACTCTTTCAACTTGTGACCAAAAAGTGTCTAAGTCCAATTAAAACTGTTAAAGCTCCTAGGTACCGAATATTTGAAGATCAGTAAATACTTTTTTATCATGTTAATAGTATATAGTTTTGGCAAAATTAGGTGAAATGGTACCGGGTGTAAATTGTATATAAAAAAAACATGGAAATAAGTTTTCAAGTATACCAGATGTCCAAGTTAATGTAATCATTCCATTCTGTCCCCTTCTGTAACCCGAAAGCACCTCATATAATTATAAACCTTTCACGTTAATAAAATTACTTCAGATCATCTTGTAAGAAGTTCTGTTAACGCTGAGGTACCTGGTAATGGTAATAGTCGAGTTCTGAATATTTTCTTTTGAAAATTTCACAAAATCTTTGCAATACTTGTATATTTTTAATAATAAAAAGTTTTAATAAAATCTTTAATTTTTACGATTAGTACAACTATTTAAAATAGGTAATGTAGGTAATTTTTTGTCGAAAAATTGACCTGAACTGACTGACTGTGACCTCTTAACTGCACGCAGCAATTAAGTATATCAGAGATATGTTGTAGGCTATTAAAATTATAGAAATTTAAACGGAAGGCATCGTTGAAGGGACAAATACTTTGTTTTTTATTTCCATGAACGACAATTGTGGAGTGGGTTTTTTACTATCTTCATGATATAAATAAGTATGTATAAGTTAACACCGGTAAACACGTATCCGGTCAACACTCCACTCCCACCGATATTGCTGACGGTGCGTCGGCAGGTTTGAGTGTGGAAATAGCATAACAACAACTCTCCCACCGATACTGATGACGAAGCGTCGACCAGGTAGCGCGTGACAACTACAACATCGCTACATCGGAAAAGCATTTTGCAAGTCACACGGCAAAACATGTGCAGCAACTGACAGGTAAAACAAAGAGTCAGGTATTTAGGCGTAGTCGTCGCAATATTTTAGTTAGCAAATTAGTTGTAATAACTCGACCGGTACAAACGGCTGCTCTTGTGCAAACAAGAGAAATAAAACAACATTAAAACCCAACTAAGTGTTTTAATAATGCATCCCCACTTATATTACTATCGTTGATGCTTTATTTTATTATTTATAATTATTATTTTGTAAGATTGGTCCTTGTTTATTTTTAAATCTTTATTTCCCTTTCTAATTTAATTTTAAAAATAAGAAGACATAAGAAATACATTTGTAATATCATTTTTCTTTTAAAAACTAAATAGCAGTAAACATATATCACACATGCTATATTTGAGTAAAACAATTTTTATGAAAATTTCAGTTGTAATTTTCCAATTGAAAATCTTTTTAATGACCAGAAGCCATCTGTCATCACATGACGATTCCATTATTTTTCATACTTTTTTTCACTTTTAGATTTTGGAGGTCTTTGTTCCTCACTATAATTTCAAAAAATATCCGAAAAATTTTCCAAATGTTTGCTGAGATGGGTTATATAGATTAATTCTCATATTTTACAAGTATATTAGGAAATTTTCGATGGTCAACACTAAATTTTTCAATCTTCACTTTCTGAAACAGTCATCTGTACTATGAATGAACTGCCGTATTTGACCTTTAATGCTTAAACCCTTTCGCATTTTTTGCATATTTTCAGTAAGGAACCTGAGAAAAAGGAGTACGTATTGCTTGTATATGTGAAAAGTATGCACAGAACCATAATCATAAGTGCATAAATATTCTTTATTACTACACAGATCACATTCAACACCTTTAGGAATAACAGCTTTATTCAATTCCTACCCACGATAACTTGTTTTTTCCTTCTATAGAGATGATTTCTCCTTTTCTGATATAAATTCATTTCCACACAAGAAGCTCTCATTATGCTTAAATGGAAATATGACCAAATAACAGTGTTAGGTACGTTGAATTATACCAAACTGCTCCCAAATATGTATAATACGGTTGAAAGAGTTGAAATATACCCTTCTTTTAAATGATACTCGTGTCAATAAAAATATCAATAACAATAATTTCATTTGTTTTGTGCGGAAAGTAACAAAGTAAAAAACAAAATAATTTAATATAGTCACTATACAGGCGGTTAAAGTTGAAACTAAACAACTGTACTGAATAATGCTTTATAAACATAAAATATATATAAATATGGTAAATCATAAATAAACATAGAATAATTTTATTATTTGACATATCTTTGGTAAAGACTCCCTTGGGAAACTTCTCAACATAATACTGCCCATAAAACAAAACGCCTGATGAAGAATGCGGATAATATGAGTATAAATATGTTGTAATAGTTAACATATTAATTCTCACTCATATAGAATATATGTATTTACGTACGTTAGTACATCTTTTGTTCAACTTTAATGCGTGTTGTGAAGCCTGCGGCTATGGGTTACTACAAACTTATGGGCTTGAGCAAGAGACAGTGAAACGATGTTACACCATTGAAACGCCTTTGATAATAAATAATAAGTGTTATTATATCAAATCAACCTAAAAAGAGGAAGCATTTCGGGCTAGTGGTTAAAGTGGTGTGTCTTTCGCAACGAGCAAAAATTAATCTCGGCTCTAGTTGAAAAAGCAATCGATGATATTTTTGTCTGTCGTTGGATTTTGCTATACCCAGAACAAATCTGATACTTTTCATGCGTTCTTTTCTCGCTAAAAAGCTGCTTATTTCTCGGTACCTTCGATATCGTATCAGTATAGCAAATAGCTGCCATATATACATATGTAGTATGTAGCTGCCATACGAACTGACCCGCCAAATTCAATTTCTTTAAATACTCTTTTTTTTGTGAAGGGTATTATAGCTCCAAAGTAATTGAAGTTAACGTTCTTTCACTAGTTTTGTTTAGCTTTGAAATCTATTTTTGAAAAATTATTATAATATTATTTCTAGATAGGACACAAAAAGGAAATTATTATTTTGCTATTTAATTATATGTACTTGATTACATGATTGACTGAAATGTGAGACATTTTTGTTATACTTCGAATCCTGTTACGAGCATGTATACATAACGTACAATCAAACATTTTTGGTGGAAAACATTTTCAGCCCATTTAACTTTGTTTTACGAAAAAATTATATAAAAATATAATTTTCGTCCACTGCAATCTTAAAATTATTGCTGCTTTGACAGATGATTGTCAAGGTCGCTGAGCACTTTACACCCCATGTAAACTTTGGGAGTTAGTATATGTATATTTGTATGTTGTTGTTATTTATATTAAAAAAATAAATAAATAAAAAGAAATTAGTAACTAACAAATTGGAAGTTAATACCTATTCAACAGCTTTGCTCACGTGGAAACCAAGTGTGTGAGAAAGCTGACCCACATGTAGCAAAATTTTCTGCGCTAACACCACTGCACATGCATTCTGAATATGCACACATGTTTTAGTTCAAAAGGGTAAGTTCTCACATAAAGAAAACACAGAAAGAAAAAAGAGGTTATTAGGATAAAATAGTTGCGATAAAAAAATAAAAACCAAGGCATATAGGAAAAAATTATTACTAAAATATAGGGCATGGTAACGGAGTCTCTCATTAGGATATTTTTTGTCACTAACAAATAAATACCTTAAAAAATATATTAATCCTTTGACAGGCGAATAATTCATGAATTTCTCTAACATTCGTAAAGGGTTTTAAGGACCAAGGTCAATTTTAAAATTTAAAAATTTCCCATTAAAATTTTAAAACCTGGATCAGTCGTTAAACTCATACTGATCGCTAGACTTATACAACTGGATGGATGACCTTAACTAACTGCTTTGCAGACATGTATAAAAATGGTCTTATTGCCTCCACATTAACATCAGAGACATGACACTGAAAAGATAGTGAAAGTATTTTTTACGTCTATATTTGCCTACAGTTGATTTGATTTTTACGGTTTTCAAAGTACATAAAAAACACTCCTACTAGTTAGTTAAGGAAGTTCTAGACATTATTCCTAAGGAGCTAGATATGTATTCTCAAACTTTTCTTCATCCAATATGTAAATGTAGTATGTATTTCAAGGTCATTAAAACCCGTCAAATTGTTGATATATAAATACATATGTATGCATAATTTATACGACTCCGCTGAACGCAACATTAATGGGCCTTGCACAGGCTGCCACTTCGGAATTTTTCCTTGCCACTTTTATGCCTCATATTTCAACATACTTCTAAAAATTTGCTTGTTAAATTTGCACGCCTCAATGCAATTTCAATTTATGTATACATGCTTTTCCCAGAGCTGTTATGCCCAACCACAATTGAACTAACACCTAAGGTTCGAATCGCCTAGAGTTTCGCAGTTTTACTGCCTGACTGAATATGCAGCTGCTCCTAGTGATTGCCTGGAGGACGGGAGGGTAGTAAAAGGTTTGCAGCACTGCACTCAGATATACTTGCTATACTTTTCTTTTCAAAAATTTTACTGCGTTGCACTTCCTGCTTTAAGTTGGTTTTTCGTTTCCTGTGTCGTGTTGTGTTACGCTTTAACAGGTTGTGTCGTGTTGAATTTAAATTGGGCAAATAATAGAATGCGATTATTTTGTGCTTTTTTATTTATAGTAAAACAGTCTGCTATTTCATCAAGAAAAAAGCAATGGCTTCCAAAAAGTAATGATAAAGAATGTTATTTCGAATTCATTTTCATCTTTCTATGTTTTTTCTTTAAAAACCCTATATAATAATATCCATAGCCAGTCAAAATATCATAATTGGAGAATATTTAAAAATTTTTTCGAATGTAAAGACTCTTGACCGCTATTATTATGTTAATTTTTTTTAGGTTTTTTTTTAATAAATTTAATTTTTTTCGAAAACAACAATTAATTAATTTTTTTCGCATGTCTATCAAGTAGCTTTATTATATCATTTTCCACTTTGTATTCTTATCGTCCACAATAATTTTATTAAATTTTATGGCTTTCTCAATTAACCATGATGTCGGTGCTATTGTGCTTGCAGCTTATTTATTAAAAAGTTGTCCACAAAAATTAGTCCCTTAATTAAATACCTTAAATAATATAGCAGGTAGATATTTAGATCTTTTTAGCAGCGGGCCCTTAGTTGCGCACCTAATATTTGGTGGCACTGTTGTGCCAGTGTACATATAAGCTGCTCATCTCTGAGCAGTACAAAATGTTGCTTTTCGCTTAAATTCACATTTAACCCCTTAACGTATTTCCACGAGTCTGACTCGTCGTACAATTTCTCTGCCTAACATAAATATCGAGGCTTGTGTTGCGTAGAAGTGTACATTTGATGAAAAGAGAATTGATATTTTCCCGTTATTTTCAGCTTATTATGTAAACAAAAAACATTGTTACAGTTGAATGCATTATTATTTTTATTGCATTAAAATTAAATCGTATTAATTTATTTTTTATAAATTTGTAAAACAAGCGGGCGACAGTTCGTAAGCATCAAAACTGGTTTATTTAGCGCAAGTTGTGTGCAAATAGTTGGGAGCGAATTTCGTTGCGCTAATTGATACGTCAAGGGGTTAATTTAGCATGTCTTGCCCGGCTTCTGCTTGTTCGTACGGTTCCAAGGGTAAAGGAAATAATAACAATGCCAATAACTTTAGAAACATTGTCCGCCTATTTGTCTTTCTGCGCAAGCGATAACAGATGGGGGTGACAATAATGAGTGGCACTCTTCAGTTAAGCGTTTTTATAGTCGTTTTAGAATTTCTTGACACACTGGGTTATAACCATGCCCATCCCATATAAAGTTTATGTTGAAAAATACTGGAAGGGAAATATCAGACGAATATTGCTATATGGGTCAATCTGTGAGTTCTAGTATTTAAAATCGTAAGAAATATTTTTGTGATAACTTCATGCCCTTGTACCAAAGACGGTTAAAATAAATATATAAAGTTGTTAGAGTGACACTGATTCATTTTAAATGTATCTGCTAAAATGTCCTGCTTTTGTGCTGGTGTGGAAAAATTCAAGCATTTTGTCTTAATGTTGGTATGCTAGAACGTTTCTTCTTGATCCTTTAGATAGTTTCCAAAATGGGGAAGAATTATCTTCTAACATTGCTAAAAGATTGTTCCAATTTTCATTTCTGAAAACAAAAATCATATTCACAATACGTAACATGACTAAGCCATCTAACTAGGACGAGATCGGCCGTATTGCTGTATCTCAACCAATTCCGCCGGTGTCGATTTCTACGTGTTATAAGTGCAATGATATTATGGGGAAGTGGCTTTGTGTGACAGTATGCACTATTTTTTGGAACACTTCCTGCTTTGGCACAACAAATTGTCTCGTTGAAGTTGTTTGTTAACCTATCAATGTCGTCTGTATTTCTGACCGCAGCTTGATTAATGCAATTTAGGTGCATATTAACTAGTTTACCAAATTTTGCCCAGTTGGTATTATTAAATACGTATATAAATATTTTTACCGACCTAAAATTTGTGTGTTTCCACAGGTAGGTAATCGAATCCTAAATCATTTATTACTTTGAGGTTAGAAAACACTTGTGGGTAGTTTGTTAAGAACAGATTTAGATTAGAAGTACTGCTGCGACTATTAGCAGGCACGTCGGAGTGTACTGTTGAGTATAACACACTGATACCTCTTAATGAAGAATGATCATGCAGAATGCAACCCCAATTATTTGCACGGGTTCAGGGCTTGATTGGCCTCCTGGAAAATAGCACCAGTGGATTGGAACAAAATTTCCTGTGGGGCAAAATATATTAATGCCTATGCATTCTATAGCTTTGGTGTTTAGGAGGGACAAAAGGGAATGGCGAATAGATTTTTTAATAATTATGGCTACCCTTCCCCCTTATGGTTAGTTCTATCATTTCTGTATATATAATGTGAATTGTTTTTTATAGAAATTTTGTCATTTAATGATGGAATTGAAATGCTCATTTATTTTACTCCGCATACCTCTGGCATTCCAAATGACAATTAATAAGTGGTTCAACATTATTTAAGAAACTTGCAAGTTAGTGAGGTTATAACTTCAAACTGATCAGATTTTGACATACAATTTTTTAGATTTTTAATTAAATCGAAAGTGAGTGGCTTAATCTCTTCAATAGTGAAAAGTTCTTCATTGCTGTTTGGTGAATTTAGTTGTTGCGAAGTTACCCAAGTAGGGTTTGATGGTGGGATTATTTGGCTAAGTGAGTTTGAAAACAAGTTCCTGTCATTTATACGAGGAGCATTAATAATATTGTTTGCCTTAGGTCTAGAACGATTCTGCTGCTTTGAGATCTTAAATTAATATAACTTAATCTGCTCGGGCATTTGTAGAATTTAGACTTGTGGGGCCCGTTACAATTTGCACATTTAATAGCTGACTCCTCTTTACAGTCCGTAATTTTGTGGTTTACCGCGCATAATGAACAATACGCCTTTACTGACAGTTATAGATTTGCGTTAGTTGATTACTATATCACATTTTACTTTCACGTAATTTATAACAGCATAATTTCAATATTCAGAGATTTAGACTTGCTGGTAAAATATACCGCATATAAAATTAATATGGAGTTATTAGGCCTCATTCTTTGAACATCCAAGCACTGTAGTTCCATAGCAATGAGTTCGTTTTTAAGGACTGTAGTGTCCATAACATCGAGTTCCAGGAGTTTTGCTTTGTATAGTTTCTCGTTCTTGTTGGCATATGAGAAGTATTCAAATTTTTTTTTGGCCACTTTATTCCAATCGATATTTTTTATAGAGTATTTGGAGCAATTTATTTCTTTATAAATATTATGTAGTTGCTCCACTGTGCACTTAAGTACCGTAATGGTCCCATGTTTTGTTATTTACGATTTGTTCACATTCTTCATCACTTGTGTCAACATTCTCTTTATGGTCGAGAGTTTGTAGAGGTAAAAAGAAGTTTTGGTCTCTTTATTTTTATTTTTATTTTTTTTTTTTACTCTTTTAATGAATGACACACGTGATGTTTTGCTCCAAGGTCCCAAGCGAAGCGGGATTGTTCGCATAATCATTAGACTTTACATATCCCCATAGAAGAAAGTCCAATGGTTTACGGTAATCCATTGAATGATGTGATGTGTGGAAAGTGACGCCGTCTTATTGAAACTAAATGTCGTCGAGGTCACGAGCTTCAATTTCAGGCATCAAATAGTCAGTTATCAATAACACGCGCATTAACGGTCGCCACTGACAGTTACTTTCTCACCAACATCATTTTTGAAGAAATGCAAAACCAAGCCGTTGTTTTTTCTGAATGAAACGACAACTTCTTTTCTGGTTGCTCTTTGTCCCAAATACGGGGATTTGACTTGCTTCCATCTGCATTATGCCAGAAATGGGCCTCATCGCTGAATAAAAGTTGACTCGGAAATGTCAAATCTTCTTGGAACTTTTCAAAAGCCCATAGAGTCAGTTAGAGTTGTAGCGAAATGCGCCGAATTGACTCTCCATGGTCTTCCTGTAGTGTACTCATCTACGGCAAATATATTTTTAACACTGCATGGAATGCCAAATAATACTATACAAAACTAAGATGACAGTTTGACATGACTCACGGGTGATCTGTTAATAAAAAGCTACTGAAAAAAGTCCTTTTACTTTGATCTGCTTCCATGAAGAAATATGGGACATATTGTCCTCTAAGAGTGTGTCTATTGTCAAATTTTTATAACCCTCAAAGTGGTCCCTGAAATTTAAATATTAGTAATACATTTATTTCAAAACTATGTAAGTACATATGTTGATCCCAACAATTACAAGCGCAAATCTAAAATTTCCATAACAAAATTGGTTTAAATAAAGCTTATTGTATTCTGCAGAAAATTGCACATCTTTTCATTGATTTCCGTATGTTAACCATGTAACTGAAATGCTATGGAAAAATTCGAGTAATTTGTCCTTCAATGAAAAGGACATAAATTAAATGATTTCAACTACTTAGAAATCGGAAATGTATTTGCAGGAAAACCACGAATGCCATTAGCAAAATGGCTTTGCATTTTTATAGGATGCAAATTTTGTGACATAAATTTTGCAAGGATACCACCCCAATCGAAATGAATTTTTAATTTTAGTTAAAAAAGAACCAAATTCCTGTGGTTTCAGTATTTTAATTACGGATTGAAAGAACTTATTTTATAGCAAATTAGTTAAAGTATCTTGTTTTTCTATCCAATGAATTGTGGGCTTAGAAAAAATCCATTTTAAAACAGGAAAGTAGCTCACTTTTACCTCTAGTTAATTAAAGAATGTATACAAAAAAATTAACCCCATAATCTAATTGTTATTCGAACCTCATCATATATATACAGAGGTAGGCGCGTAGCGTAGGATAGTGGTCCGACAAGGACCAAGGACACTGAAGACGTACCTTGCATCTACGCTGGAAATAAGGTACTACAAATAACCATATTTCGGGTCCCTGCGAAGTCGATCAGCCTCAATCCATTTGGAGAGGTTTCGCCATGGAAGCTCAATTTTCCTACTTTTGTGCCAAAGATACCTTACAATGTTTGCATCGTCATGGTGGCATTTGGTATACGCGCGCTTCAGCCGCTCATATAAGGTGTCTTTTGTCATATCATCTTTCTTTTCCATCGTAGTTCTTAATACGATCTCATAACAAGCTGTTGTTTTTTTTTATTATTGGGATTGGTTACTACGTGGCGGGTCTCAAACCCGGAGTACAACCGCGTTAGGTTCGTAATATAACGCTTTATATACATTCATATAGAGAGCCGCTTGTTTCAAGGCCGACGCCCAGTGGCAGCCGCACCTCTGGTGAGCAGACACTGCAATTAGACTTCAGCAAACCCTTAAACAAAATATGCAAGGTGGCTCTAGTGAAGCTTCTTCTCTTTTAGCCGGGACCTCATTCTTTTTATGGTTTGGGTACCGCATCTTAGAAAAGCGTTGCTCACATTTCCAGGGTGACGCCTTCAAAACACAACGCCTTAATATGGGTGCTTATTTATGCATCGCCAACGATCAGTAACGTTGATTGGGCACTGTAAGTATATCTACTAAATTAAATTAACATTCAAACTTCCTTAAGGAAATGCCAAGAAATTAATATTGTAGATAAAATATGGATATCAATTTTCCTCTATTACTGTCACTGATTTTCTCAAGCAATTCCTCCATTATGCCCTAAACAGAATAATATATTAAGTTTGCCACAAAGTTTGTAATATCCAGAAGGACATATTATATAACCACTCAAATAAGTACGTAAATAATCAGAACTGAGTAGAATTAGCTATGTCTGCCCATCTCTGTACGTACGCGATATAGTCTCTCAATTTTCAAGATGTCAACCTGAAATTATGCACAAGGCCTTTTCTCCCCTATGAAGTTGCTCATAATACGTATAGCACCACCATTACACATAACTGCCATGCAAACTGACCGATAGAATTCAAGTTCCTGCAAGAAATCTTTTGTATTTGCATAGTGTTTTATTGCTTTGGTGTAGCCCATATCAACGTTTTTTAGACTCTTGCAACATCTTGCTAAAGAGATATAGGTTCATACTATATACATTAGGGTGTGCGAATTTTTATAGAAGGTATGTATTAAAAAATCTATGAAAATTGCATACAGCCTCACTTAAAAAGCTGAATATCTCGAGAAGTATTAATGAAAGCGATTTTGACCTCAAACCTTCTTATAGGGAATAAAATTTCCTACAAATTCGTCACGTACATTTTTTCTATAGCTCCTGTCATTTACGAGATATGTACATACAAAAAAAAAGCGAAATTCTTGGAAAAATCGGCTTTAGAGTCCCGTACTACCTCGCCGGTGTGAGTTACGACTTTGTGGCCCTGGGCACTTTTGTAGAGTGATCAATTTTGAGAAATATGCGTCTAAAGTTAAAGCGATGCTATAAAAAACCTCTGATCTGTAGGAATTTAAAGATAAAAATTCACGATTGTAGTGTATTTTCTAAGGAAAAATTTTACAGGCCTTGGTCCAGTTCTTAATGTTAATATTAAGGGCTAAAATTTTCAGGCAAATTCCAAGGAAATTTCGTGACGGGACTGACAAAAATTAATCGTTCAAACAAAAAAAAAAAAAAAAAAATATTTGTCTATCTTACTATATAAAGTAAGACCGAGTTCGTAGATGAGCGTAATTGGAATCACTCCCAAAGCTATACTAACTGAAAACACATAAACTGCCATAACTAAACAACATATACGAACTACAATTTGTGATATACTACTGTGCCCAAAAAATAAGATGACATTTGAATTTAAACTGCGCGCGTCAAGGGATTTGGAGAATTATTTTATTTTTAGGTTGGTAGTACTGTCAGTCACATTTATGTCAAATTTCATGTCAAAATATTCATTAGTGTTTGAGATACGTGTCGTTTTTTGAGCTGCTAAAAGTGAGTTTTTCGTTTTTTGCGATGTCGAAATTTGTTGAGCAAAGAATTTGAACTAAATTTTCTTTACGGAATCAATTTTCTGCTGCGAATACGTTGAGGATGGTGCAGAAAGCCTTTGGTGATGAGGCTATGTCTAAAAAAAATGTTTACAAGTGGTATAGCGAGTTCCAAGCCGGCCGTGAACGTGTCGAAGACGAAGAGCGTCCAGAAAAGATTTGGTATTGAAAAACCGTCGATTAACAATTAGAGACCTTGCTGATGAAGTTGGGATATCGAAAGGCTCAGCCAATATCATTTTGAAGGATGTTTTGGACATCCGAAAACATTGAATTTTTTGGAAAAAAGGCGTCGCGTTGAAGTGTGTGAAACGATGCTTTCCGACCACCAGGGTGTCATGAAATGCTTTATAACTGGCGATGAGACTTGGATCTATGCTTACGACCCCCAGCCGAAATTTCAAATTGAAAACAAAAACGGTTTAAAGCTGGTCCTAGCGCTCTTATTACTAATATCCGGATTTTCAAACACCTCCTTGACGTTTCTACTTATGTACAAGGTATGACAATTAAGTAATGAGACTGATTCCATAAAAACCGTATATTTGAAAATTATTCTACAACTCTGCCATCTCCTTCAAAGTAGTCCCCTTGAGCAGCTACATAGCGATTCCAGCGCGTTTTCCATGCTTCGTAACATTTCTGGAACGCTTCGACTGGGATGTCCGCGAGTACCCTCGTCACGGCCGCCTGGATGACCGCAATCGACTCAAAATGGGTTTCTCTGACCACCGATTTTGTTTTGGGAAACAAAAAAAAGTCACAGGGTGACATGTCAGGCGAATAAGGCAGGCGGCTGTTGCAACACGGCGATCCCTTCAGAGGCCAAATACTGGGACACGCTGAGGACGGTGTGGCACGGCGCGTTGTCGTGATGAAGGATCCAGTTACGAGCGATGTCTGGACATACCCTGTTGATTCGTTTTCGCAATCTTTCGAGTACTTGGCAATAGTAGACTTGAGTTAAACGCCGATCTTCACGGATTAATGCGCGAACACGCTGCGCATTCGCGTCAGTCCGCACCTCAACTGGTCTTCCACTCCGCGCATCGTCTTCCACACTTTCACGCCCCTCTAACACCACAATTTTAGCGTACGTTTCCGAAGCTGTTTCGCCCAATCTGGCGCAAAATTTTATCGCGACGCGTTGCTGTTGATTTCGTTTTTCCGTTTTCGTGACGAGCACTACAAACACACGTCTACTCAACTTGACGCAGCAGGCGATGGTACATATATTGAGAGGGGAGAGATGCCAGAAAAAGAGAAAGGTAATTTTAAGTTCACATGTTTACCACAAGCGCGGTAATAAAATCAGTCTCATTACTTAGTTGGCAAACCTCGTATTGCTTTTGATGTGCTATAGGAGGTAACTTTATGAAACCCCGAGAGTATCTGCTTCGCTAAATAATATGTAAAATTGAGTAAATACTAAACCTATCTCCCATATATCTCATTCAAGATTTTAAAACACCAGATTGACCTTACGCCGTAAATATCGGTCACTATGTAGCAAAATTAACTTCACTTATACATGCGTATATTATGTAAATTTGCTGAATGACAGTTCGGAGTATTGTTCACAAGTGTATAAAAGCGTTTTGCCAAAAGTGAACGCAAAAAAGTGATCAGCGATGGAATTCAAACATAATATTGTGATTGCGTTATATTTAGCTGGAAAATCACAGCCAGCAATGTGAATAAAGTTTTTGTTTATCGCACCATCACTCGTTACAATGATACTGATAGCATCGCAAAACGCCAGATGGTTCGGAAAGTGAAGAAGCGACTTGAGCGAAATTCACGACGAAGTGCCAATCAATTGGCTAAAGAACTGAAAATATCCGACCACAGCATCCGACGCATATTGAAAAATGAGCTCAAGGTCAAGCCTTACAAGTTCCAAAAGGCCAATGATCTCACACCGAAGCAGCAACAAGTACGACTTGAGAGAGCGAAGCAGTTGCTTCGCTTGGCCGAAGGCGATCAAATTCCAAACATTGTGTTTTCTGACGAAAAAATTTTTCCAATTGAGCAATTCGTAAACTCTCAAAAAATCCAAGTCATCGGTTGGCCACCAGGAGGCAGCACCCGTCACAATAAACGGTTTGGGCTGCTGTCACCGCAGATGGGCACTCTTCAATTATTTTCGTCGGGCTTGGCGTCAAAGTAAATGCGACATATTATCGGGAAAGTGTTCTGGAGGCTGCTTTGAAGCCGTGGGCAAACAAACATTTCAGTCGCAAACCATAGACGTTTCAACAAGACTCAGCACCGTCTTACAAAGCGCGTGTGAACCAAGAATGGCTGAAAAACAACGTTTCAAACTTCATTACGACCACACAATGGCTCTCGAATTCACCAGATGCGAATCCAATAGTTTATTCTTTCTGGCCCATTTTGGAGAACAAGGTCCGAAGTAAAAAAATACACCAGTGTCGAGATGCTGAAAAAAGCCATTGTCCGTGAGTGGGCCAAAATACCGGCAAATCACATTCGGGCATCTTACGATTCGTTTTTTGACCATCTCAAGGCCATAGTTAAGGCAAAAGGTGGTCATATCGAGCAAAAGTGATCTTGCAAAGGTGATACAATCAAAGATGATTTCAGATTTTCAACCTTACCCCGTGAAAAACAAGAGGAAATAGACTAGTTAGAAGCCACTTAACTGGTGAAAAGCTAGCCTTACTGAGGGCAATGAGTTTACTAAACTTCTACCTCCCCATGAAATTGCTCATATACGGTGCTGTCGATGTCGGGCCATAGCATGAAGCGGCCATATAAAGCGGATAAGAATCAAGTTCTTGAATGGAAAATTTTTATGTGACTAAATATATTGACGATACTCGGAACAGGTTCTTGTGTAGGAATATAATATCCGAATCGATTGTTGGGATCACGACAAGTTGGTTTTAGAAAGATCACCAATAATGAAATAGAGAAACTTGTAAATGAGAAAAGGCGAGCTAGGCGGGAATGGCAGTTAAATCACTCCCCTTCAACTTTGCTTCAACTGAAATCTGCTGTACGAAAGTTAAAAAAAGCGCTTAAACGCGAAGAGGAACACAACACTGAAAATTATATAAAGAAACTGTGTCCAAATTCTCGCAAGCAAAACTCCCTTTGGAAAGCCCAAAAGTCTTTCAAGCCACCAGTAGATTCCAACCTGCCTCTAAGACAGTTGAATAGTAATTGGACACGTAGTGATGAGGATAAGACAAATTGCTTTGCAAATCACCTAGAAAAGGTATTTCAACCCAATTGCCCAAAGAACAACTTTAAGTTGCCAACCTTGCCCAATACCGCAAACGAGTCGCATGTGTCTATTAGGACTTCTACTTCTGAAGTTGCTAGAATTATAAAAGAACTTAACCCAAAAAAGTCACCAGGACATGATAATATTACCCCAAATATTGCCGTAAAAGTGTTCTCTTTGCTCTTCAATGCAATTCTTAATCTCGGACACTATCCTAATTAATGAGAAAAGTCGCAGATAATCTTGATAGACAAACCTGGGAAAGACTTAACACAACCGTCTTCATACAGACCAATCAGTCTTCTACCCTGTCTTTCTAAAATATTTGAAAAATTGTTGCTATCAAAGATGACTCCTTTCCTCCACGAAAATAATATAATACCAACGCACCAATTCGGGTTTCGTGAAAAACATAGCACGATAGAGCAAGTAAATAGAATTAAAAACGAAATAAGAAAAGCATTTGAGCACAAAGAGTACTGTTCAGCTATATTTCTAGACGTGGCTTAGGCGTTTGATAAGGTATGGCATGAGGGCCTTTTACATAAGATTAAATATATTCTACCTTCAGAATTGTATAAAACATTGGAATCTTATTTAAAAAATAGAAAATTTATGGTAAAAGTGGGAGATTTCATATCTGATGAAAGACAGATAAGGGCTGGTGTACCCCAGGGCAGTGTTTTAGGCCCAACACAAAAATCATATATACAGCAGATCTTCCAACAGCTAATAATGTATTAGCTTCAACTTTTGCGGACGATACAGCAATAGTGAGCCGTAACAAATGCCACACAATAGCATCAAGAATATTAGCCGAGCGCTTAAAGTTTGTCGAAGAATGGCTAGCCAACTGGCGTATAAAGGTAAATGAACAAAAGTGTAAGCATGTTACATTTTCGCTTAGAACAAAAATGTGTCCAGCAGTAAAAATAAACAATATTTTAGTACCCCAAGCGAATGAAGAAAATTATCTTATTAAATAAAAACTCCAAACTTAGCCTAGACAACAAAGTGCTTTTATATACTGCGGTCATAAAGCCGATTTGGATGTATGGCATTCAACTGTGGGGTACAACCTGTGCAACTAATATAGACATAATACAAAGGTTCTAATCAAAATCTAAACTCCGTGATCACCCAAATCCTTTGGCTAATGCTTTGGTACATTCCTGCGATCACACACGCCTTAAAAAAAGAGATATGCCCGCGTACTGAGGAGCAATGTATCACCAAAAGAGCTCAATCACTTGCTTGAGCGTGTGTAGTGTTTAAATAGATTTAAGATTTTGTAACTTAAAAGCAGATTCAATAAATAAAAAGATATCGAAACAAAAAAAAAATATCTTTTTAATTTAATTTCATTTGCACTTTAATTGAAATTAATGTTTTATTTTCTTTTTTTTGTTTTAATTGAAATACGAAGTTTACAATTCTGCTCACTAAAAACTTGACAAAAACAAAATTGAAGAAAATCCCAAACAAACCAAAAAAAATTAAAAAAAATATTTAAGATGGTATAGTGATAAGCTTTGCGTGGCCACAAGTGTACTTATAAAACATCTGGTTAATATTCGCACACACGAAGGCAAATAAAGAATGTCAGGGGACTGTCAACTTCTTGGTTTACTTCTCACTATTTATATTAGGGAGAGCCAAAAACTAAAATATCGAATTTATATAGTGAAATGTAGTTAGATAAAAAGTAAAAATGCTGTGTGGAGCATGAGCGATGAAAATTTTTGATGTCTTGCTATCTTGCTACAGCACTAATGGAACTTTCACCACTTGAAAAAAAAAAAATAAAACGGATACGGATACGGATAATGGAACTGATGGGAAAAGTTTTTATAATTTTTGAGAATTAATGGAATTCAATAAGTTGTGTGTAGTAAGACGGGTTTTATCATATATATCAACAGAATACTTTTCTGTAAAGTTTTTTGCAGCTCTATTGAATTGCCATTGAAATGAGAATGACCCATTAAATTTTATGTGCAGTATAAAATTTCCGTGTTGGACAAGGGATTCAGTGATAATTGTTTGTCGCAAGCAAGTGTTTTTCGTTTGGTACGAATTATTCATACTGGGTCGATATGTTGACCATCAACCACGTTGACCATCAACCACGTCCAGAATGACCATCAACATCAACACTTCATTAAAATAAAGGAATTGGTGCTTGAGAATCGACGGTTAAAGGTCAGAGATCTTACTGACTTCGTTGGTTTATTGGAAGGATCAGTGAAAACTATATTGAAAGACAATTTGGGCCTAAGAAAGGTGATAGCATAATTGATTCCAAAATCACTCAAATTTTTGCAATTCTTTACAATACTATATTTATGCTTATGACCCAGAAATAGACGAGCATTCTGTCAATTATCGTAATAAAGATGAGCCGAATCCGAAAAAAACACCTGAAAAAAGTCAAAAAACATAGTTACATATGTTGACATTTTACTTCGATTATCGAGGTGCAAGGCTCCGAATTCCTTCCTACAAGCCATACTGTCAACAAAGAATACTGTTTGAGTGTTATGCGTTGTTTGTGAGAAAGCTATTCTTAAAAGGAGCCCGAAATTAAAGATTGACAACTCTTGGTTTTTGCACCACGATAATTTAACGTCGCATACTGCATTAATTCTTTTCGAGTTTTTCGCCAAATTTTCATCCAACATCGTGCCGTAACCAGCGTATTCGCCTAATTTAGCTCCATGTGACTTCTGGATATTCAGCAAACTCAAACAACAGCCCAGGGAAACCCCTTTGAGTCAATTGAAGATATTAAACGTAAATCGCTACGCGCATTGAAGGCTATTCCTATAATTGGCCTTAACTACTGTCTCGAGAATTGGAAGAAATGTTGGCATAAGTGCAAAAAAGAGTTATTTGGAGGAAGATGTCATAAATTACGAATAATAAACTACGAATTTTAAAATTATGAACAAAGTCCTACTACTTTTAACTGATAGTATAGTATGCCTACAAGGAAAAAGTTTTGGCTTACTTTTTAAACGCTTCTGGTGAGCATTCAAAGTTTGCTAGGTAAATAGTTGGAAGAAACTTAAGTAGTGTACTTAAACCCATAAGCTTGATATATTAGTTTTCTGTGTCACCCTAGTATATAATAGTGCGAGTGCATATTTTGTGGTGGTTTGGGGTCATTTGCCACTAAAGTTGTTGAAAATTCAAAAACTTAATGCATTTTAGTGGTTGAGTGACAAACATGCACGTAAATAAATTAAAATTTCAAAATGAATTAAGTTCAGACGGAACGAAATCAATTTTTTTGTTTTTAAGTTTGCCGTATAAGTGCTGAACAGTTTTTTTGTATCTCAAGTATTAAGTTTAAATATAAGGTTATTTACACAAAATATGACATTATTATTAAACAAGAATTCGATATATGAGATAATAATTAAATCAGCTTAAAAATTGCTTAGAAAGCCTGAGATGGCCTCTTTAGTAAATAACTTTTACTTATTAAAACCACCGACTTCACCTTGCCCTTTCAAACCTTAATAAAGAGATTTAAACTTATAAGGGGCAACAAATTCCTCAGTTCACATCTATTTTTGGTAGAACTTCAGTCTGGTCGTTCCAGTCGTTCCAATGCTAAATGTAAAGTCCCCCTAAATCTTGACAGTTGATAAAATTCAGGAGGTTTTGGCGTTTAGCAACTGCTGCCGCATGAATTACACATAAGTTGGGCATATCTTTATCTCTGATATATGTAGATATACATACAAGTATCTCTATCTTGTTGTGAAATACTCCAAATTAAGCGGTGAGCAAGGTAGACAAAACGGAAGGTAACAACATAACTGAAAGGAAAATATAGTGTGCTCATATTAACTACATGTAAGTATGTCCGTGTTCGCCTTTTACTTTTTAAGTTTTCTCTTGAGTGAAGTTGAGCTTATTTGATTGGCCATATTTGTGTTTCTCTGCACTGAAAGCTTAATATATTTTCTTCTCAAATGTTATACCAGAGTTGTAATCCGTTTCAATTTCAAACTATAGCTTATCCAAACTTAGAAATTGCACGCATATACATACTATATATTGTTAAACAAAACGTATTATCTCATCCAAGTTAAGTTTTCATAATATTTTGATTATATTTTACAGGTGAGCACTTTGCTTCGGAAACTTTTGAAAGTGGCTACAAAATCACTATGCGATCAACCATAAAAGATATTGACACATCAGATTTCGGTTCTTACCGTTATGTGGCAAAGAATTATCTTGGTGATACGGATGGCACAATTAAACTCTATCGTAAGTCGACTATGATTACAAAAAACAAATATTCTTACACAAATACATATGTATAATCACACCAGAAAACTCTCAATGTTAAATGTTAAATGTGTTATAAAATGTTCGGTTGCATAACATTTGATTTTATATTTTACATTTATGTATTATGAATATGTACTCATAATACATATGTAACAAGTAAGAAGGGCTAAGTTCGGATGCAACCGAACATTTTATAACACATTTAACTTGCATTAACTAAAGCCTGGGCAATACCTTAGAATATAAATCGTCAACCAGAGGATCAGAATTTAAGCAATTTTATATATACATATCCCTATCCGGCATAAGATGTGAGGTACATCTATCACATACAAACGTCAATAAAATGGAGTAAATCCAGTCGGATATTCGAAAATCCTGATATTAGTTATTTGGAAGCTGGGCCAAGTTTTGTCGCAATTGTACCAACACGACAATAAAATGAAGGAATTAGAAATTGAGAATCGACGGTCAACGGTCAGAAGCCTTATTGCCAACCTTACAATATCAGAAGGGTTAATGAAAACGATTTTGAAGAAGGTTGGGAAGAAAGCAAAAACAACACGTCAAAGCAGGTGTGGTACACTCCGAATTTCATCCGACTGGCCAAACTGTCCATATAAAGAGGCCGTAATTGTGGACCGACAATTCTTGGTTTTTGCGTCACGCAACGTCGCTACTGCCTTAATTCTTCTTGAGTTTTTTGCCAATATCGTGCAGCAACACAGCATTAGCTTGATTTAGCTTCGTGTGACTTGTGGCTATTCACCGCGACTGGTGCAGGGATACCGTTTTGAGTCAATTGTAGACATTAAACGTGGATCGCTACGCGCATTGAAGATTATTCCGGAAATTGACTTTAACAACTGTTTCGTTGGCATAAGTGTAAGGAACGACATAGATAAAATAATGAACAAGGTCTTACTATTTTTTGCTCATAGTAATACAATAGAATTACTTTGATTACAGGCCAGAATATATATATATATAAAATAAAATATATTCCTTCAGTCCAGGAATGAATTGGCACGTAAGCAAACTTATAAACAATTGTGTTGTTTAAATATTTACTTATTTGTTTTACTTTATTAAATTTGGCTTCAGTTTCAGTCAAGCATCTCGAAATAAGTATACTTTTTGCAGAATTGGAAAATTTCGAATTTATGGGGAATTGCAGTTTCATATATACATATGTAGGTCCTTAAAAAGTTGCGATTTTTGGTGAATTTCTTGGGTATTTCATTTCAAAGCTTACCTTGACCGTGTCTAATCTGATAACAACCGGAGAGTATTGCATAATTAATGTGGCACTAATTGTAATGGAGTTGAACGATTGTATACATATGTACTATACAGATACACTCCAATCAAAGCAAAAGCAACAAAACAATTGCGTAGATGTTTTAGTACTACTTTGAATTTATGTACCAGATATTCGTATGTTGGCCAGGATCCTTAGGCACTTAGGTAAATAGTCAAGTTGCTGTGTAGCTGGACAGCTTTGAAGCAGGTGTTAGTTATTTAGTTGGGTGTTGGAAATTAAATCAAAAGATTTCGGTTTGCAAATAATTGAATTAATTTATATGCCAGATTGCAACGTAAATATTTACTGATACATAAACTAACATATAGTTAAGAAGGACTACTAATTAAAATTACATTAGCGTTTTTGATTAATTGGAGAGCTACATTGTATTTAAAGTAATACGTACAGAAGGTATTGTAATTAAATACAGCATACCACTTAATTCGAGAGGAAAAAGAAAACTTCTAAATTGTTGTTGAATATACATTATTATTTTAGTCAAAAGTTTAGAAGCCACAGCGGATAAATTTTTCAATTCATTGTTGGTGTAACTAAAAGAAAAAAAGTTATCCAGAAAGTGAGAACAAAGAAGTCAATATTTATATTATACTTGTGTAGTTTTGGTAAAAATAAATCTGTCCTCATGCAGCTTTGCGATTGGATGGCACAAGCAAAAATAAAATAACTATATACTTTTTTATATATACTATATACTTTTTTAGTTTTTCAATAAAGGCTAAAATTTAAGCTGGCGTAAGAATAGTACTAAATGTGCCTAATTTGGATAAAAAATTAAATTATTTTGAAAATTACCTTTTGGCCTGTTATGGTGACACACCATATAAAATAAACAATTGAAAACAAAAATTTGGCATTTTAAAACATTAATCAAAGAAAAGTGTTCTAAAGCACACAAAAAAGAAGCTGTGTTCCTTAAAACGAATGAGTGTTGGTTAAATGGAACGGTGGAATTTCCCACAAATGCTGGGACCGGCCATTAGAATCATTTAGCGATTGTAGTGAAAAAACTAAACGCAGAAGAACGGAAAAAATTAGATCTATTTTACGTGAGGACACCTAGTTTACGCAGCATACACCACACTACAGGGTCAAGGAAAAAGAAACGCTTCGAAAATACTTCGAGACACTCTCCAACTTCTCCAAATTCTCCAACACATGCAGGGAAATACAGGAGAGCTTTCAAAATAGCAAAATCAGATCAAATAGAAGTTTCTTGTCTTACACCACTGCAAACCCTATCAATGTTTGTTGAAGCCGATTTAACATAGCGACAATATGAAATCATTAGAAACACTATATAATATAATAAATCACTACACTGTTCTACAATCTGTCAATCAAGGCAAGAAAAAAGTGTTATTCACCCAAGGATTGTATAAAGATCACAAGCACCTGTGCGAAAGTAGTTTACAAAGCCTAATTGATAACACAATTAAGCGCTTATCTATAGCGAATGAAGGAATCGTATGTTCCCTTAATGATAACGAAAGGAATTCCTTAAAAATAATTTGTAAGTGTGGTTGTGATGGATCGCAACAGGCTAAATATAAGCAAAGTTTCGAAGATGCCGGAGACACAGACTCCAATATGTTTCTGAGATCGTTTGTTCCTCTTAGAATAACCTGTTGAAAGGAAGGAAAAAAAATGTGTGGCAAAAATACATCGTCATCGCCTAGATATTGTAGACCAATTAGGTTTCGGTTTGTTAAAGAATCTGTGTGAATCAAAAAGTTGGCGCATACAGAAGTTCAAATGAGACAAACCGTAAATAAACACTAGTTCAATAAGTTACACACACGTCTTTTGTTATACAGCAACGATAGAGTTCAGTGATAGAATAAAGGAGCGTTCTGATATGAGCGCTAACACGGAGCAAGTACAGAACTAAAAAATATATATTTTTTGTATTTTTAATACGGAAGAATATTAATTTGGGCAAATGCATTTTTCCGAAAAGGAAAAAGTCGCACGGTGCCACATCGGGTGAATACGGGGAGTGGTTAATGGCTAAAATATGATTTTTGGTCAAATAATCGTCCTTCGAATGTTGGATTCTGAGCAAATTTTGGTCGTCAGTTAATTTGTTCGGAACAAACCGTGCACACATCTTTCGTAAGCCCAAATTTTCGGTCAAAATCAAAGTTCAATACCATTTCCATGAATTTCATGACGATTTCGGCTGATTTTTGATGAATTCACGCAAAGTTTCGATGCAGTTTAAGGTGATCACGGATTTTGATTGGCGGACATGTTGATCGTCATTTATATCCTTACGACCATTTCGAAAACGTTGAAACCACTCATGCACTTTGCTACAGGATAGGCAATCATCGCCATAAACTTGTTTCATCAATTGAAACGTTTCGGTAAAAGTTTTACTAATTGTAAAAGAAAATTTAATTTTGGCTCTTTGTTCGAAGCTCATTTTCGCACCGATAACACAAACATAATGACACTTAAAATGCAATAACTTCACTTCAAATCAATGAAATATCATGAAAATCTTAGTGGACAATCGATAAAGATAGCAGATTCTAACGCACCAGTTGACATATAGATGGCGCCACCAGGGGCGCTAGATTCAAAAAGTCCTGTTTACCTTGGAAAGCACCTTATAGTACTAGTTCTCGATACGTTTATTTAAGTTCAGCAGCAACTTCAAATACTATTACAAATATATCTAATGCACGGTATCACGTATTCTACTTGTCGTACTTTATCTAAATACAAGTTCTTCGTATAACAAAATATTGTAAGCTCGAGAATACCGTTGTAGTCTTCTTTAGGCAGCAGTTGTTTAGTTTATAGCGAGCATAGAATGAATGCAAGTAAAAGGAGTCTAAAGCAAGCGCAAAAGATTTCGTAATTTTTTTTCTTAGATAAGGTAGTAGATAAGGGGTAATAATTCTTTTACATAACACGAATAATAATCCTAACTACCGTGAGTCTTAATAGGAAGTACTCTAACTCGGACTGTCTAGGAACTGTCGTTGTTCAACTATTTTAATCAACTTGAAATAACATAATAACAACGCTAAAAACCCCGCTGAGCTCATCAATCGCACCCTCAGATAGGGCCGTGTGCTTGTCGAGCGCAGTTGAAAGAGCTGTTCGAAGTTTGCTACCAAACAATTGCCAATTGACATTTCTGAAGTTTCTATAAAAATAAAAACACTGACATGTATAGACAACTGAATAGAGAAATAAGGAAGATGATCAATGAAAAATTACAAAGCAACAGGTCCGGATGAGGTTCCAGCTGAATTTTTAAAGTTAATAAATGACAAAAATATGAATCTATTAGTAAAGCTTTTTAACCAAGTTTATGACAATGGCCAATATCCAAAAGACTGGTTAAAATCAGCGTTCATACCACTACCTAAGAAAAATAATGCGAAACATTGTAGTGAGTACAGACTAATTAGTCTAATGTCACATGCTCTCAAGATATTTCTAAGAGTCATTCACGCCAGAATATATAAGAAATGTGAAGAGTCAATGGGCAAGACGCAATTTGGCTTCAGAGAAGGTCTTGGAACACGCGAGGCATTGTTCTGTATACAAGTTTTGGTTCAAAACTGTAAAGATGTCCAAAAAGATGTATTTTTATGCTTTATTGATTATGAGAAAGCTTTCGACACCATTAAACACGATAAACTTATGGAAATTCTTTATTCTATGGGAATAGATGACAAAGAGATTCGTTGCATAAGAAATCTTTATTGGCAACAAACTGCCCATGTAAGCATCAATGGTGATATAACCGAAGAAATATCTATTTCACGAGGTGTAAGACAAGGATGCATTCTGTCACCCTTGTTATTTAACATATATTCGGAAGTAATATTTCAAGAATCGGTAAGCAGTATTGATGAAGGTGTAAAAGTGAATGGTATTTTCATAAATAATATACGCTATGCAGATGACACAACACTTATAGCCGATAGCTTGATGGGATTACAAGAACTTGTAAACCGAGTTAACTTACGTAGTGACGAATATGGCCTACGCATTAACATAAACAAGACGAAGTATATGATTATTAGTAGGAAAAACATATACAATGACACACACCTCATGATTAATAATAGTCCCATAGAAAGAGTCAAAAATTTCAAGTACCTTGGTTGTCAGATCAATGAAAGTTGGGATTGTTCAAAAGAAATAAAATGTCGAATCGAAATTGCTCGCACAACTTTTCTCAAATACAAAAATATATTATGTAGCCATGACCTCACCATCACAACCAAAATACGTTTTTTAAAATGCTATGTTTGGTCAGTGCTTCTCTATGCGATGGAAACGTGGACTCTAAAAATCACAGATATGAACAAGCTAGAGTCCTTCGAGCTATGGCTTATTAGAAGAATCCTAAAAATTCCATGGACAGATAGAGCTACAAACAGTGAAGTCTTGAGAAGAGTGAACCGCAATAGAGAGTTGTTAAAGACTATAAAACAAAGAAAAGCAGCCTACCTAGGACATATTATGAGGCACTCTAAGTATGAGCTTCTACAAATAATTATCCAAGGAAAAATTGAAGGAAAGCGGGGTATTGGCCGTAAACAACTTTCGTGGCTTCGAAACATTCGACAATGGACAGGAATCCAGAACGTGGGCAACCTTATAGATGTGGCGAGAGATAGAGAGAAATATGCTGCGATAATTCAAAATCTGTGATTTTTTTTATTTTTATTGTTTTTTTTTATATACAATAGATATATGTACATGTAAACATTACATTATTATATTATTATTAAGTTTATTAATATTGTACATATTATTAATTGTTATATGATCACCAATATTCGAATACGAATTGGCAAATAAAGAAGAAGAAGAAGTTTCTATTGGATCTGTACGGGCACTACTAAGCTGAAACTTATATATGTATGTGGCAGTACCGCCACTCATTTCGGAGTTAATTATAATTGTATTAAGCATGGTAACTCTACCTGTGTATGATTTTCTTTTTCGTTTATGTCAAATAAGATTCGAAGATCGTTCTCTTTCTTCTTGAAAACTCGTCGTATAAGGACGGGCCGACACGAACGCACTACATTGGTGACCCCGCACATTTTTACTTTTTTAATTACTAATTTTCTTCATTTTTTATCATGAGTCTCGACGCAAGTCAATTGGTTTCTTAAGGAAGGAACTTCTAAGAAAATGCTACAACACAGCATTTTGTACCACGATTGCCGTTGCCCCAAATGTGAGAAGATAATATTGAGGCATATTTTTATTCTTTAAACTTTATGTTCGATGCACCGGGTTTCGTGGCTGACATAACAAATTTTATCTCGTTTTGGCAGGCGTTCCACCTTCAAAGTTAATGGAACTGCACACCATAGTTGATGCTGCTCCGCGCACCAATAAATGCAGCTACATTCGGACAAATCAGTTGAAAAATTTTATTGAAAGCCAGCAGCGTATACTTCGTGAGATGCCCCTGGGCGAACGGCGTCCAAGCAACCTTTACAATGGAATGAAGAGCTCCGCGGGAACCATGTTAAGCGAGAGCATTCTTCATGACTTATGGATCACTCGATTACCTACAAACATATACGCAAGCGGCAATCATTGCTACAAATGTGCCAATCGTCGAGAAGTTGAAAATCGCCGATTCCACTACGGAGTCCATTAAATTGCGCCAAGGAAACTGCAGCGAATTGTGCACCGTACAACAATCTACCGACCAAGATCTGAGAGCCGAAATAGCAGCGTTCAAACAACGACTCAACCAAGTACTAGGCGACCATGGACATCGATTTCGGCCTAGATCTAGATCTAGGACTCCGGCAGGTACCTGCTACTCACACAACAGATTTAACGAAATGTGCTGGTACCACGCGAAATTTGGCCATAACGCCCGTAAATGCAGAGATCCATCAAAAATGGCTCATATGCAGACACCAACCGTCTCAAATTTGGACTGCCTAGCCAACTGTTTTTCAGAATCATGGCAAGCGTTCTGAAAAACTTACGAATAAACGCCTTCACATATTTGACACTACTGCAAAAATGAGTTTCCTCCGGCACAGAGGTGTCGACTATACCGAAATGTTCAACTTTGGCTGAAGAATCTAAATCGGATACCAAATAGTTTGCTGCTGGTGATTCACCAATTCAAGTGTTTGGTACAGTCCTACTCATCTCAACTTACGTAGAGAGTTCGTGTGGAAGTTCGTAATTACCGACGTTTCTCAGGCGATTATAGGCGCAGACTTCTTATCATTTTTCGATCTACTACCAGATCTCAAACGACATCGACTACTTGACCGTGGCACCGCGTTAAAAATAATGTGCTCGATAAAGTCCATTAATACACCTAATATTTCAACCATCAACGTAAATATGCCATTTTCGGATATTTTGATAAAATTCCCGGAAATAACTCATCAATCTCCTTTAGAAATTTCACCAAAATCTACAGTTGTACACCGAATCATTACGTTCGGACAACCAGTATTTAGCAGACCAAGACGGTTATCACCTGAATAGCTTGCTGCAACACGTGCTGAATTCGAGCTCTTAAGGAAACTTGGCGAGTGTCTGCCGTCTAGTAGCGACTGGGCGAGCCCTCTGCATATGGTACGCAAAGGAGATGGTTCTTGGAGACCGTGTAGTGGAATTCGTGCCTTGAATTCTGTCAGTGTACCGGACAGGTACCAAATACCATTTCTCAGTCAAAACTGTTTTTTCAAAAATCGACCTACAGAAAGCTTTTCACCAAATCCGTATACATGAAGAAGATGTATGCAAAACGGCCATTACATTCCCTTTCGGACTGTACGAGTTCACTCACATGACCTTTGGATTACGCGACGCTGCACAGACATTTCAAAGGGTTATCAATGAAGTCTTTCGCAGAATAGATAATACTTTCGTCTACCTGGATGACATCCGCATAGCTTCTACCTCGACGGAGGAGCACCGTAAAGACCTTCAAAACGTATTTCAACGATTGCGAGTTCACAATTTGACAATAAACATCGCAAAATCGATATCGGGGTACTGAAACTCGCATTCCTTGGGTATCTTATCACCTAAGACGGCACACAATTATTACCAAATCATGTCAAGACTATCACAGATCTTAAACTCCCAACTACTGCGAAATATCTAAAACGTTTCCTCGCTGTATTAAAATTGTATATACCTTTTTTGAAAAATCCTCTTCAACATCAAGCAGCATTTAACAGGTCGCCTGGTAACAAGCGCAATGATCACTCACCTCTCGTATGGACCAACGAAAATATAAAACATGCCTGTAGGGAAGACCTAGCTAAATGTACGCTGCTAGCACATCCCATTCCCAACGCGCAGCTTTCATTGTGGATTAACGCATCCGACTATGCAGCCCATGCAGCACTACACCAAGTAGTTAATAACACGCTCCAATCACTGGGACTCCTCAATCAATCAACTACGACGACGTAGCCGCCGATCAAGCGACAGACGAAGAGCTCCAATCCTATCTCAATGGGCAAGTGAAGCATTCCTTAAAACTAATTTCGTATGCTCTTCCTTCTAGCACAAACAAGGTGTACTGTGATACTTCGATCGACCGAAAAATCGTTCATCACCAAACGATTCCGCCAAGCTGTATTTCAGACAATCCACAACATTTAGCATCCCGATACACGTACAACATTAAAGATGGTGAGGGAACGTTTCACCTGGCCCGGAATCCATCGCGATAGTCGGAATTTTGCAAAACATTGCCTACAATGTCAACGTAATAAGATCAACAGACACAACATCACTCCTCTGCAACGCCGAACGTGCGTTAGCGAATCATTTACACATGAATATCGTGGGACCGTTCCCGCTGTCTGAGGCTAATTGCTACTGTTTCACCTTGTGGCCAGATGCTTTCCTCATTCCACACAGCCCGCAGCAACAGTAGCAAAATTATTAATCAGTGGCTGGATATCGAGGTTTGGAATCCACACCGACATAACGTCACACCTAGGGCGCCAATTTGAATGTACACGTTTTCAACATTTACTCCAATGTATCGGTGGGAAACACCTACGAACTACGCCTTACCATCCACAAACCAACGAGATCGTCGAACGTTGGCACCGAACCAAGTCAGCCATACTTTGTCACGACAAGGAACATTGGACAAATTTCCTACCGATAATTCTTCTGGGACTTCGCTGCTCCTTCACACCGGATATTGGACCATCACCGGCCGAGTTAGTTTTTGGAACAACGCTACGCTTGCCATCCGAATTCTTCATCGACTGTCTTCTACCAGATAATGAGACTGAAATTGTTGCTCAATCGCGACAAACAATGCGCGACCTACGTCCGGTCAACACGTCCTGGCATACCACTCAGAAGTCTTTTGTGCACACAGATTTAAAAACGTGCAACCAGATTTTCATCCGCGATTTGTCGGCACGACCATCATTATAACCTCCTTACAAAGGGCCTTACAATGTTATCCATCGCTTTCAAAAACATTTCATCATCGACATTAACGAAAAAGCGGTCAACAATTCTATCAACCGTTTGAAACTTACTTACACCGCCGCAGATTCCAACTAGGTGGGGAGTACTGTGGCAACACCGCCACTCATTTCGGAGTTAATTTTAATTGTTTTAAGCATGGTAACTCTAACTGCTACTTTGACATTTTGATATGTATGATTTTCTTTTCCTTTTATGTCAAACTTTTGTGTGAAATAAAATCGAAGATCGTTCTCTTTCTTCCTGGAAACACGTCTTACAAGGAAGTGCCAACACTCTGTGATCAGAGAATATTCCGAGATCATGGGAGCAGCGTAGCATTAAGGACTATCATCTACTAGCTGTTACAAAAAGAAGGTTTTCCCTATTACAAATAGAAAGGTTTTCACTGACTATAAAATCAAAAATTGGCTCGCCTCCTAAAGTTGTATCCAAGCAATCGAGGCGGTTTGCCTACAATTTGTATCTGAAGCTATTATTACTCTTTCGTTTGGTCTCTGTGAGAGCTCTTCTCAGCAGATCCGGAGCTGGCTTAACATGTCTGGGTAGATATATATATGAATTGTTGCCATTTTCATATATAAAAGTCTTGTGAAGTTGACGAAAGTGGATAGTTGTATGAGAGAAAGGTAGAATATTCATAATGGTTGACAAAATACTGTTAGAGCGCTTCAATATATTACATTACCTAGCTTATGTCTGCAATTAAGTATACCTGTAAATTTAAAAATTTTAGCATATGTACATATATTTGGCTGAAAGGACTTTTGCGATAATCCGAGCATACTTGTAAACCGTCCCAAGACTCAGTTCGTATTCGACATATAATTAGTTCCCTGCAGTCACCAATAATTAATGCATGATATTCTATTAACTCGTAGTATACACTGAGAATACAACATTTATAGTAATAGATTTATACCATATAGAATAGGTTGTACATCTGCAGTAATTTCATAAATATTATTATATTTTTGCTAAATTCCTACTAAACCAATGCTAAACTTACTTATATGAATATATTTGTACTGGTATTCACACTTTAGATATGAATATAGGTATGCCTTTATATGTAAGTATTTATTTCCACTTTGCCTCAACGCACACACGCAAAAGTACTAATTACAGATCTCAACCAAGAAATCATAAAGCAAAATGAGGAACATAACTAACACATTGTCTTTTGTAGTGTCGGCTCCTGCTGCTGTAGCTGTTCCATATAGTGTAGAGAATTTGTTAAAACAGGCAACCCAAACCGTATAAATTTTAAATTTAAACTTTGAAACTGTTCTAAGCTAACATTTCCCAGATATACATAAGGGGAATACCTACAAGAAGGAAAATAAAATGAAATAAAATAAAAAACTCAAATTTTATCAAAATAGGTTATGTTATTTTTTTGTTATGCATATAAATTTATGCTGTTTATTATTAGAAGAAGCTGTTTATTATTAGAAGATAATATCGGCCTGTGGTCACAACGGCTCTATTTGCATATGTATATTCATAGTCCACGCTAATTTTCGAAAATCCGGTGCACCATTTCGGCTATAGTGCCGTCAAACCACAATCTGTACGAAGAGGTTTTTTGGAGATGCACATGCGTTTGCAAAATCACACGATGATTTGACTCACCTCAATAGCGACAATTGTATTTGTTAATGAAGCCAATAAGCTAGCAATGGGCCTCATCTGAGAAAATGAGTTTTCGATGAACGTGAATGTGCGTTATAATCTTGGGCAATTACCAAGTGATGTACCGATGTGAAAGTACAGTAAATACAGTGTTTTGTTAAAACCGGATTTTTAAATAAATTGATTTTTAAACCAATTTATGAATTTCTCATATCGATGATCAATATTTACAAAAAGTTTTTTTTTTAATTTGGCAATGAAAACTGTGTAAATTAACTACAACAGCGCGCGACCAATTGGCCAGATGGTTCCGACATTTTTCCGGAATTGACGATCATGAACATTTTCCTTTGTCTTCGCAAATTTTCATCGATTTATCTCCAATAGTTTCTGTAAAAATAATTTTAAAATTTTATCGTCCTCTATTGCCAATTTTCAAAATCGGTGATTTTGCGAAATTTTCCTGGATCTCTTGACGTGGTTTGACCCAACTATAGAGGGATAATATTGATTAGCAGTTTGTCAAAAATTCCCTTTGTAACCCGAATACAGACACATCTAGGAGGAAGCAAGCTTCCGCACAAACAGATCATTTTGTGTGCATATTGTCACACACCACGTCATACTGGCGCAAATAAACGAGCTCACTACGCTGACTTTAAATATAAAGTCTTACATAACAAACAGTTATCAGACCCAATTTATCGAACAACTGGTCTAATGCAGCGCCATCTTATGATATTGCTCTCCTAGCACTTTAAAAGTCAGACTTGCAGAGAAATTTAAATATGATTAGCTAATTTAAACTTATGCACTTAAAGAAAACAACAACAACATTACACTCAACAAAATCAACATATTCGTATTTGGCTTCACACAGAATTCAACGATTTCCGCATTTATCCAATTAGAGAGGAATAGCAATTAGTGGAATGTTATAGGCTCTTTGTCAGTCCGCAATTACTGCCTGCATTTAGTAGCAACATACTCGTAGACTCTCAAAGTTCTTATTGCTGCAGTGCTGTCAAAAGTTTTATGATTAGGTTATTCGTGCTTAATATTTTAATTTCCAATTCATTTAGAGTGGTTTCTTCGTGGCGGACCCCAAATTCAGTGTGCAACCTTGCTGGGCTTGTATCAAAACCAACTCCCAACGTGAACAGACTTCAGCGAACCCTTCAAACGAATAAGACGTTGTGGTTTCGAAGCTTCCTCTCTTTTAGCCGAGACTCAAGGCTTCACACGTGTTATAACCGCATCTTACTCAAGGATTACTCATGTGCCCAATGTTCGCGGTGAAGACGCAATAGTAAGAATTATTTACCCAGAAGCATAACTATCCCCTATTACACCCCAACCAGCCCTGAAATTAAACGTAGAATCACTCTTGCAACCGGTGCTACTTTGAACTGAGTAGGGTATTTAAAAGTAAAGTCCTCTCCCGACAAGTAAGGAGCGAACTTTACAAGTCCACCACGATTCCCGTACTGCTATATGATTTTATTAAGATTTTAGATGATATCCGCATTGGCAACGGCGAGTACCGCAGTCGATAGAACGATGAGCTGTACGAGATTTACAGCAATATTTACATTCATAGTTCAGCGAATTAAGAGATAGGGTCCATACTGGCTAGGTTATATTATCCAGATGCACTCTGTTGGAGAGTTCAGGTCCTTGGCTGCGCTTGGCATCTCGAATTGGCACCAAATAGAGAAAAGGAGAAAAGACTAGCGCGCAGTTGCTAACTCTGCGGAAACCACGTCAGCGGTATTTGCACCAGTAAAGAAAAGGAAGAAAGTAACGTATGTGGGAAATTTTCTACGGATCATTACGAATAACTTCGTCTAACAAACTGGTTTCGAGCCTGCGATTTTTAAGGCGAAATTAAAAACTCTGAATAAATGGTTATGTGGAAGATACGTGAAAAAGTTGTCTGATTTTGCCGATTCCGACAAATGATCAATATAGACTCAAAATGCACCTATGTGATAACTTTCTTTCGGATATCTCAAAAACTGAAGAATATATGTTTATAATCCCTCAAAAACTTCGTCTTAAAAAGCGCTGGATTGAAACTGGTTTTAGACCAATAGTTTATTAGACAAAGCTGTTCCGAATAATTCGTAGAACATTTCCATTAAATCGACCCACTGTAATGTTCTCTTGTCTGCCTTATAATACATATACTCACTAACTTGGGAAGAAAGAAGCGCTCTGCACAATCTTATAGCACACAACAGTGCTATCTTGCATGCCTCAATCCGGAAAGTTCTTGTCGAACGTTTTGCTGTTGTTGTTTGTGTACTATAATTGCCTCGTCTTTGTAAATTCAGCGTCTGCTAATAAAACACAATAAAATCTCGTTTCGCAGTCAACGACGAGTTTAACATTAGATCCAATATAAGGGTTAAAAAAACACAATCAACAATAAGCGGATTAAATTGGCAATCATTGGTTGTTTGTGTAGGTATGTTTGAACAGTTGCAAAAATATGCATTTCTGTTGGCTTTAGTCATCATCCGTTAACGGCTAACAAATATACTCGCATTATAGAAGATATTGGTACACTGTAGGTGTCTGATAGTGTAAATTCATTATAATTCAATTGATATTTTTCTTTGCAAGGCATAAATATAGATGAAATCTGAAAATTTTGTTAATTATACGTTAATTGAAATCACTTAGTTTTCATTACTATTATTGAAACCCTGAAAATAAATTAAACTCCTTTAATTTTAAGTAGAGATAACTGAATTATTCAATTAAGTATCTTTGCACCCTGAACAGAGTGTATTGAGTTTGCCCACGTTGTTTGTCACACCCAATAGAAAACGTCGGATATACAAGTAAAACAAATGTTCAGCATGGCAAGCTGGGTTCATTTCCATGACCGTCAATATGTTCGCCTGGCTGGACTGTCCGTCCATCTAGATTGTCCGTCTTTCGCGATCTAGTCCCATGCAACTTCTATATAAACTGAACGATTGGCATCAAGTACTTGCAAGGATATTTATTCCATTTAAAGAGATATCGTCAAGAAGTTGGTTTTCGTAGTTGGTGTTGATGCTGGTTTCAAGATACACGAAGTTATCTACGATTTCGACGACTGTTTCTTTGATGACAAGATTTCGTCTTTTCCTCTCTTATTACCAGGAGAGCCTGCTTCGCTTCTTTGTCCAATCTAAAGAAAGCAGAACTGATTGCCCAATGATATCGATATCATTAGCGTACAACAGCAGTTGTACACTCTTATATAAGATGGTACCTACTGTGCTTAGTTCTGCAGCTCGAATTATTTTCTCTAGAAGTAGATTGAAGAAGTCGCACGAAAGTGAGCCCTGTATGAAATCTGGTTTGTTATCAAAAAGCTCGGAGAAGTCCTCTAAGATCCTAATGGAGCTTCTAATATTGCTCAACGTCGTATTAGTTTTGGGGGAGTACCAAGTTGAGCCACAGCGGCATAAAGACAGCTCCTTTTCGTATTGTTAAAATCGACGACGGGGTGGTGTGTGTCGATCTTCTTTTGACGGGTTTTTTCCGAGATTTGGCGCATGGTGAAAATTTGGTCAATTATAGATTTTCCAGGTCTAAAGCCACACTGATAAAATCCAATAAGTTTCCTGACGATGGGCTTCAGTCTTCAACACACTACTTTTGACAAAACCTTATATGGGATGTTAAGGAGGCTAAGTGCAGAAGATTTAGTGCAGAGCACACTTGAATTCCTATCGTCGGTTATGCTACTATCCGACCATATTCTACAAAGAGGCTGATCATGCTCCTTGTCAGTTTTTCGCCACCGTATTTGAATGACTCGACCGACAATCAATGGTTTCGTCTACTGCTGTACGTAAGGAGCTTGAGATGCCGTCGCACAGTTCCCTTATACCGAATTGCTGATGAGTATTTTCAGAGAGCAGTAGTGCAAGTCGAGTAGAAAATCGGTTCCCTTTGTGATAATAGTTTCTCGACATAGAACTTTCCTTGTATGTGTTGATGAGCGTTTTTTGCTGCACAGAGGCGGGTGCGCATCTTGGCTGCAACAAGAAAGTGGTCCGAGTCGATGTTAGAACCTCAGAGTGTACGCTCGTCTAAGACATTGAAGACGCATCTTCCATCTATCACAACATAATCGATCTGGTTGGTGGCTTTTCAATCCAGAGACAACCAGTTAGCTTGATGAAAGTCGATTAGCCTCACCCTATTTGGAGATGTTTCATCATTGAGGCTGAATTTACCGATTTTTATGATTTTGAAATCGTGGTGGGGCCAACTTTCACAGGTGTACTCGGCGACGGAGTCTCTCTCTCATCACGTATCCCACACCGAACTTGCGCTCCTTTATTTGGCCACTGTAGAAAATGACAAAAGGACCTACTCGCCTCAGTCTTTGTCCTGTCCACCGTATTTCCTGGACGGCGGTGATGTCAACATTCACTCTAACGAGAACATCAGCCAGCAGTACAGCGACACCTTCCCAAATAAAGAACCGGACAGTCCAGGTACATGCCATCAATTAAAATTTATATCTCGAGTGTATTTGTGAGGAATGTGTCAGCTATTTGCTCAAAGGATTGCAGGACCTCTTTCGAGGTTGTGCCTGACATCTTGCTTTAAGAGTTTGTACCTCGTATTAACGCGTACTTCGAGCACCAGAATTAATATTTCTAGAGAAAACAAAGCGAAATTACGCTAATTTTATGCTCCTTATATCGAACTGTCAGCGCAACGTAATTATTTATACATGACAATTATTTGGGTGTCATGGCGTATGAGTGACATTTGTATCATGTGACTACCACTAATGTGGTAAATATGTAACTAAAATTAGAGTATTTCTATATTTTTTAGCTCAGGAATATGATACTTCGGTGCCAAACTAAATTTATGGCAGACTATATAAGGTTTGGTTATCCAAGTAAATAAGAGAGACTCTCGAATAATATATGTCGAATATGGCAAATAATGGCAGAAGATATAGTGACCACTACTCATATTTGTATCATATTGCTGAGAGCCTATTAGAAATATATGCAAAAGTAGAAATAGCCTAGAGTAGAAATATATGCAAAATTGCGGACCTCAGTCATATAATGGGGAACCCTTTTCGTATTTAAGTTCATAGTTAAACACAGAATTCTTGAGCCTTTTTCGAAAGTAATGTCAGGCATTATTAATAAGGGAATTGCGACTTAATAGCATAATAGAAGTTCATGCATCATGGTATGTCAACTTAATGGAGAATACTTAACGTTAGACAGAGTCGCTTTCAGACATACATATTTATGAAGTTTGATTTTATAAGTATAAACACGTACTCAAACAGAGGGCTGCATGCAAGCATCTCACAAACTGATAGCTTTTATCTTAGTTCAACTTGCATAGTGGAACTGCTTGGGATAAGCTTTCAAATTTACTGGACGTTCCTTTGAAGTCGCCACTCACACACATACATATGTCTACTTTATAACATATATACAAATATATGCATGCACGTGTGCCCGTCATGTTTACTTTCTGTTTTGTGTAAAGTCTTTGACACCTTTAACTGGCCGTTTAATCCAGTTTCATCAACATTGCTACTGTTTCAGCTTTGTTACCTACTTGTTTTATATAAAAAATTTTCATTGTTGTTGGGCCATTTATATAGTTATAGTGTTAAGTTTATTTTTACGAAATTTTAAATGTGATCCAATTTGCAGAAGAAGTCATCGAAGGAGATTCATTATTTCTTCTTATTCTTCACTTTACAAACACATTAGTGAAGTGATGTAAAATAAATAAATACATTTTATTACTAATATATTTTTTTGCTTGACACTTTGAAAAATGTGTTCCTAGACCCCTCTAAGAAAACTGCTCCAAGTAAGAGCTCTAAATTGTGGCGAAAAGGATCTTCGCCTCACACTTTTATATATTTTTCTGTATATCAGGTACAAAAATCGATATCTCGTTTCCAACTTCTTCGAAAATTATCTCGCTTTATAGGTTTTGAATTAAATTGAATGCTCTATAAAAAAGTTTCCTACAAATTTTGTATACTTATTCGTTAACATTTGGAATTTTATTATTTTAACTCATAGTTTTTTAGAAAATTTTCTGTTTGGTAAAACTGCTAGATATGAGATAAGAGTTGCTCATTCACTCTTCAAGAATTGCATGATTTCTAGAGCAATCACATCTTTGTTCGCGTCTTTTAAGCTAAATATTTCATCGGAAGTTAATCTAATGCAATATTATGCAGTATGTATATTAAATGCTTTTCTACCAGTATGCCTGAATAATATTAGACTTCTGTGAGTATACGAGCAGATATTAGTTGAATTAAAACAGGAAAAATGTATACATCATACTGAACTTTTATCCAACATGCTCAATATTATCATTTATTTACGTACTTTATTATTAAAAAAATTATAAATTCCAAGGATACCGTGTAAGTATACAGTGTACAAAAAGGATATGGTATTTAGAAGTACCATCGGGTTTAAGAAGCTTAAAATTTTTCATTTATTAACGTCATGATATTCAGCGAAACAGTTCTTTTTTTATTGCAGCATAGAAATGTACCTCAATGTTGACATTTCGAATGCGGTTTGGACTGAGTCTTTGTTTGCTGCACATTTATTCTAATCGAACATTTGTTGCAACCGACACACCTTTAATGAATAGCCGATGTAAAAGGCTTGGTATTGTTTTGTACTTCAGTAATATCGTCAACTTAAAAGTTGGTGGTAACCCATTAAGAAGTTGAAGCCAAGAAATGCAAGGAACTCACTTTTTTGAAATTAATTAGTTTGTTGTTTTGTACGGCATACAAATTTAAACTAAATGTGGTTCCTTCATGATTAGTTTCTATGAAGGACATGAAAAATTGTGTCGGCGTGTTCATATCTTAAAAAAAACAGCTAATGGGCACAACTATAAGTCAAACTGTGAAATCTCAGTTGCACAAGAACCGCTCTTTGAGGATTTTCCGGTTCTGTTGTTTCTTCGGCCATGATTTAATTTAGAACGTCACTCAAAACTGATCTTCATTGCCCTCTGAAATTTAAATTCTTCATCATCAGACTGTATATCCGTATTTGATTCATTATCTATTGAAATTTCTTCTAAAATAAAAGCAATTTCATATTTATTCAAAGATTTCCCGCATAAACGTTTTATGAGGTACTAAAAATTAAATATACAGGTAATTGACTATGCATATGAAAATACAGGTACATATTGCATGGACCAAGAGAGTCCAACGGCACTTACAAGTCTCCAAGAAGAAACCAATTGTTACTGTTAGATAAGCAAGAGATAGATATTTCTAACTACATTGCTGTTTTAATAAGCCATGAAACTAATATCTTCTTTTTAATTCGAAGAAAAATATTGAAAACTAGTAAAAATGTAAATATGTGTATACTCTCTCCTACTATTTTCTCTGTGTATGCATTGCAAATGTAAGTGGCGTCTCACAATTGAAACGTCAAAGAACGCGAATGAGTGCACAAAAATGCGAGAAATAGCGACAGACCTGTCACGTTATTAGGAGCATAAATTTTTAAAATAATACTAGAATATGATGGAGAAGTGTGCAGTTTTACTGGCAGCTAAAACAAAGCTACATACCTTACAACTTTTGTAAAGCTTTTAGCTGAAAAATGTTAAGGAACAAAACTATACAACGTTTTCTTGGTAGCTTTGAGTGAGTGCTTGTTATTCCGTACGTAGTTGTTGTTATCGCACATGCCATGTCACGCACTAGGAACAGCTCTGTAAGTGCAACGCATAAAAAGCGAAGTGTTTCACTCGCGCAAATGGAATAAACACATCAAATCTAATAAGAAAAGTTTGCAAAATATTCCTTAGGTCTCTAAGCAAATAACAAAACGGAATTTTATTAATTCTTGAATATTTTAATATTCTGCGATTTCACGATTTATTATAATTAAAATATTATTTTATTGTATTTATTATAATTACAATTAATAACTATAGGACTTCCCGTCTGGCATGGTCGGCGTCAAATATATATATTATATATATATCTCACATTTACAGACACGTTACATCAAAGCCTTCCTTGTTGCTAAATTATGAGAGCGTATTGTTACTTTCTTTAACAGGTACAGATCTCCACATTCCTTCCCTTTTCTCCAGACGTAGTTTGAAGTTCTCGCTTAGCTTCTGCTGATCCTCAGATGTTGAGGTAGTTCGGGAAAAGACTCGCCTGCAGGACTCATTGGGTTTGTGGTTACAATCTTTTTTAAATTATCAACATTCCTGATGTATGTTTTACCACTAGCGGAAATCTGCGCAACATTTCCTTCTCGCTTTACTACCTTATTCGTGGTAGTATCAAATGTGGTTGTCAACTTATTCGGAAATATTACATTCTTTAAGAGTACTGTATCTCCAACTTGAATGTCAACATCTCCCGCACTCCTGGCCTTGTCAGTCAACTGTTTCCCTTTATCTTTTCCCCGCATATCTTTATCTTTCTCTTCTGAGTCTGCCATTTCCTCCACAAGGTCCTGAATGCATCGAATTTTTCCTCTTATTACTCTGTTAAACATTTGTTCTGTCGGTGGAGTGCACGTGGTACCATGGGGAGTCATATTCTACATCAAAACGAACTTTTGAATTTCTTTCTTGTAGTTGTCGTTGTTTGCATGAGCTATCTTTAAACGTTTCACTAGGGACCTGTTCATATTTTCTACTTCATTGTTAGCCTGTGGCCAGTATGGTTGCGTAGTCATTAGCCGAATGTTGGTACTGCAAAAACTTTTAAACTCAACGCTTACGAATTGCCGTCCATTGTCAGACGTTAGTGTCTCTGGAAATCCCAATCTTGAAAATATCTCTTCCATTTCATCAATAATGGTTTTAGATTTTATCTCGACTTTATCACTTTAAACTCCATATATCAGGAATAGTAATCAATTAGTACCAATTTATTATCCCCATTAGGTAAAGGACCCAAAATATCGGTTGCTAAGCATTTCCAGGGTCCATTCGGGAAAGGGTGCATCTTCATCGGCATTGGTGGCATTAACACTATAAGGCAATCTTGAAAAGTCTTGACCTATTTTTCAGCATCTTTGTCCACACAGGGCCACCAAACTTTGGAGCGTAACCTCCGTTTCATTGCACTTACTCCTGGATGCCCCTCATGTGTGAAGCCCAGAATTCTTTCCGGCAACTTTCGTGGAATTACTAATTTAGTTCCCCGTAATAGGATATCATCAACTATAGACAGCTCCTAACGAAATGGATAATATGGGCTTGACATATTCGCTTTCCAGGAGTCCCGACTTAGGCATGTCATTACATCTTGTATCTCTTCGTCTAATATAGACATCTCGGTAATCTGTGATATGGAGAGCGACTTCAGTATCAAAGTGGACACTACTCGAAAAATATGCTGCTCTCTGGCCCAATCATATGGATCAGCGTTGTTTTCTTGGGAAAGCCTTGATGGCGAATCCGCAATATTTTATTTCCCTGGTTTATATATCCCTCGGAAACGATATGACTGTAACCTAAGCAACCATCTTTCGATCCTAGCTGGGTGTTAAATATGGTTTCTATTGGCTTGTGATCGGTTACTAGATCAAAGTGTAGCCCTGCCAAATAATAATAAAATTTTTCCACAGCCCACTCCAAAGCCAGACTTTCTTTTTCAGTTTGGGAGTATCTCTTTTCCACCGGTCAGAGACTCTTACTGTCAAATAAAATGATTCGCGAAATATTTGCTTTATTAACTGGCATTTGCAATTAAACACGCTTTGTCCTGTGGGTTAAAGTATGAGAGTTTCGTTACCGCGGCAATTTTCGCCTTTATTTCTTAAACCGCGTCGTCCTGCTTTTTGCCACAAACAAATTTCCCCTTGCCCTTCATTAGTTTCCTTAGAGGCTCTTTGCTGTCTGCCAAGTCAATTACAAACTTACCCACATAAGAAAACTACGTACTTCTTTCTTTTTCGGCGCTCTGAATGCTGTGATCACTTTTACTTTTTCGGGATCAACTTCAATCCCCTCATTCGACAGGATTTGTCCCGACAATTTCAGTCTTGGGTTCTTATTATGCATTTTTTTTTTCATTCAGCAGTACATTATTTGTTTTAAAAATTGTCATAACCATTTCCACTGCCTTATCATGTTCTTCAATGTTGCTTCCAAAAATGATGACGTCATCAATATAGTTCAATGCATTTTGACAAGGAGATATTTATTCTTCCATTAGCCTCTGAAATATCTCTGGAGCCGAATTCACCTCAAACATTAAACGTTTATAACGAAACAAACCCCGGTGCGTAATAAATGTAGTAATTTCTCTGCTGGACTCAGCCAACTCCAACTGATGGTAGGCATTTTTTAAATCAAGTCGAGAGAAATATTTGGCTCTCTTTAGTTTGGTCATAAAGTTGTCAAAAATCGGTAAAGGGTAAATTTCTCTCTGTATTGCTTTATTTTCCCGGCGCATATCTATACATACCCGAATATCGCCATCGTCTTTAATGGCAAAAACGATTACCCTCCTGCTGCCCAACGGACGCGGGGGGCGCAATCCGCGAACGAGCGGAATTAGCCGAGTCATAAAAGGCAAGAGAGTTTTAAGCGTTGCGATCTTAAGCTGCTCAGCTACAGAAATAAAAATTTCAACAGCCAAAATTAAAAATTAAATTAAAGTTTAGAATTTTTAAATATTACTTGTTAAGAGTAGATCAAATAATTTTTTTAATGGTAAAGAGTGAGTCTGTTAAATCAAATCTGCTGGAATGAGAATTGAAATTATGACAAATACGGCGGAATGGTTCGTTTAACTCAAAATTCTTTCTAGAAAATGTTAAAAGTAAGATTCTAAACTGCCTGGTAGACCGAGCTGGAACGTTAAAATTAATATCAGATAAGAGAGATGGGCACAGACTGACCCATTAATGAGTTTTACAAGAAATATTATACCACGCATCTCCCTACGACTAACGAGTGTCGGGAGATTTACAAGTTTTAAGCGATTAGTGTAAGGGGAGTGTAAGGGGGAAGATTTAAACTGGTATCCCAATGCAAATGATGTAAGGCAAAAAGTAAAAATTGTTTTTGAACGGACTCTAACTTATCCAAATGGACTGGAAGAGTTCTTATGGTAAGCGGATCTCTAAATTCTTTAGACCAACGTTTAACAAAACAAAGATCGCCTTTAGCTTTAAAAACCGTGGAAGATGCGTGAAGATTAAAATTGAGTTTGGGGTCCATTGTTACTCCCAGATCAAAAAAACGGCATACTTGCTCCAACCTAAATTTTTGTATTGTGTATGAAGTAGGGTCTACAGATCTACGTGAAAAACACATCGTTTCACATTTTTTAAGATTCAATGGCATGTCATTTCTATCACACCAAGAAACTAGGTTGTCTAAGTCTGTTCGCAATTGACATCTTTCGCTGTTTGAAGTATACGTTTGAAAAAGTTTTACATCATCAGAATATAATAAAACTTTATAAAACTTAACAACAGATGATAGGTCATTAGTAAATAACAAGAACAGAATTGGTAGAATTGGCTGCCTTGAGTAACGCTTGTGTCAGAAAAAGTATCGTTAAATATGACTTGTTGAATTCTATTAATAAGATAAGAAGCAACCAAAGCAAATATTGGTTGAAAACCAAGAAGATCAAGTTTATTCAAAAGAATTGAATGGTTTACTTTATCAAAAGCTTTACTAAAATCTGTGTATATAACATCAGTATTCTTATTCTCCCTAAAAGCCATTGATACATGTGATACAAATTCAAGCAAATTAGTTATTGTGGATTTCCCTTTACGAAAACCGTGCTGAGAACAAGAAATTAGTGGAGAGATCCGGAAGGTTTTGTCGTCTGTTATAATTGCTTCAAAAAGTTTAGGTATTGTAGGCAACTTTGCTATTCCCCTATAGTTTTCAATGGATGACCTAAATCCACTCTTATGTAAAGAAATTATAAATGACCTTTTCCATATGGAAAGAAATAAGTCTTGCATAAAAGATGAATTAAAAAGTTTTGTTAAGGGTTGGTATATATATTATATATTTAAAAAAAAAAAAATAGCTTTCGCAAAGTTAAACCGAAAACGTACATAGGTCTTGCGTATTGTTATGAACAAAGTTAGCTATGATTTCGATGCCAATTTTCAAAGCAGGATGATACCGGTCCTCTGGCCAAACCAAAGGATCACATCGGACAACGGAGAACATTGAAGCGTTATCCACATAAATTAGATCTAAGAAATTACCAAACTCGTTTGAAATTAAATGAATTTGGTTAAGACCCAACCCCGGCATTTTATCTAAGAACTCGTTAAAACATAAGCGAGTACTAATAGGAATGGTGTAATCATCAATAGATTTCCAGGCACTTGGGCCAGTTACTGGTTCGATAATGTCCAACTTTAAAGCCTTTTCCAGTTTCTCAGTCATTTTGCCCTCCAACGCCGTCGGCACACGTCTCATGGGTTATTGCACGGGAACCGTAGATTCGTTAATAGACAGCTTGACAGAAACATCCCTCCATTTGGCAAACGGTTCCGCTTCCTTAACTCTACGCACGTCCAAACCTACTCTTAAAACATTGAGTTCGATAGCTGTGTCCCGTCCTAATAGAGATTGCTTGCCATTTTCGTTTACATAAAATGTAGTAATCAGTTCCGGATCGTTTTGTGTCGAAATTGGAGCCTCAAAACTTTTATTACCTTGAGTAGATGATCTGTAGCATATGTCCGAAAATGGTTCGCTGATTCAGCATGTAAGTTAAACATAACAGCCTTTTCCTCGCTTAGCCGTTGCCTATCTGAATGGCTTATCAATTTATAGCACGAATCGATGGTCATAGTAATTATGTAACCTCCTATTTTTCACGGGATCTCTCCCTTTTGTGACGACTCTACTCTGAATAACCCAGTTCCCTTCGAACCGTCGAGTACATTTCCAATTTCGCTACTTTTGGACTATACCACCGTATCTCTTCGTCTCCAGCGTTTCCTATCCGGTTCATCTACTTTGAAGTTGGGCTTCCGTAACCTTGTGCGGCATATCCGATAAAAATGTCCAATTTTATCGCATTTCCTGCATTTCATATTTCTGGCAAGGCACTCCATACTATTTGTCACCTTTTACCACATCTTCCACACTAGCTTTCTATACTTTACTGTACAATTTTGTTGATGCCACTTGGATTATCTTGAGGTATCATAGACTGTGTTTGTTTGTTGACTTGTTCATCAATACTACATGTTTTGATGACTTCATCCAAAGTTAGTTCGTTTTCAAGTAACCTTTGTTTTTTTAAACCTAACGGTGCCCAGACGTCGATGGTTTTATAAACATATTTCTTCAATTGTTCTTCGGTCTCATCAAATGAATATTTTGCTATCTAGCGGCGTAATCTCATCAAAATCTCCGTAAAACATTCTCCTTCCAGTGGTGTTTTAGAACAAAACAAGTGCCTCTCAAAAGCGGAATTCCGTTTTGGCGAAAAAAATCATTGAGTTTTGTTATCAAAGGTGTAAACACATCGCTCATATTATGATACTAAAGCACCAGGGATGCTATATACCACTGCCTGGAGCTGGGATCCTCCCAAATGTAGGAGTTTATTTCTC
Source organism: Bactrocera zonata (assembly GCA_037783105.1). Lineage (NCBI taxonomy): Eukaryota > Metazoa > Arthropoda > Insecta > Diptera > Tephritidae > Bactrocera > Bactrocera zonata. Next base: position 218,566 of record JBAWJQ010005308.1, on the reverse strand, counting down.
TTCTTATATATAGAGGTTATCTCCTCTGCGTCAATATATATATATAACGAACGCAACCAAGCCTCCCACTTCGTACGCCATAACACCTTGTCCATTCTCTGACATAGAAATGGTTTCAGTTCCGTCATGTTTATTTCTCGCTGAAACGATTACCATAAAACAACATTTTATTTTATAAAAAAAAAAAAATAAATCATATACATAAATTAATTTCGATTACATTTGGAAAACTTTGTTTTCTCGTCTTCCATTCATTGAGAAAAACACTCATCAGTTAAAATTTTCCTCATGACCTTGTTGTTACATATAAAGAAAAACAAATGAATCACTTTGCCCTTGTTTCCAACGTTATTAAATTTGTAATAAAGTCTCTTAATGCAATACCTAACTACATTTCGTCCCTTTCTGTATTTCATTTGAAATATACAAATGTACACATATTTTTAATCATTCATTTTGCTCTTACATTTGTCTCCTTTCATTTGGAATAGACTCTTTACTTATTTTTCTTTTCGTTTTTTTCTAAATTTCTCTCATTCATTTTGCTTTTACATTTGTCTCCTTTCATTTGGAATAGACGCTTTACTTATTTTTCTTTCTGTTTTTTTCTAAATTTCTCGAATCATTTTCAAGTTTTTTTCTTTTCGTTTTTTCTTAGATTTCTCGAATCATCTTCAAATTTTCTAATTTTTTAAATAAATATTTGAATTCATTTGCATTTCTCTCATTTGGAATAGACCATTAACTTATTGTTTCTTTTCGTTTTTTCTCTAATTATTTTAAAATTTTTTTAAATTTCTCGATTCATAATCAAATTTCCTAATTTTCCATCCTTTTTTTTGTTTTGTTTTTTTGAAATGTCTCACTCCATTTGCAAATTTCAAACTCTTTTTTCCAATTTCTCAATTCATTTTAAAAATTTTTATTTTCTCCTTGAAATTTCTAATTTATTTAAATCTCATTCTATTTGAAATATTTGAATAAAATTTTCTTCTTACATTTCCCTACACGCATATTCAAACAAAACACCTGTCTCAATCTGTGCGTGTGTGTGTGCACGTAGCGTCGCTATAACCGTTTGAATTCAAATCGTGTACGGCCTTTCTGATTTTATGTAAAGTACTTTCTCATTATCCTCGTCGCCAATGTGAAATTCTGCGATTTCACGATTTATTATAATTAATATTATATTAATAACTATCGGACTTATCGTCCGGCACGGTCGCGTAAAATATACAAGTATATCAAATGTCATATTTACAGACACGTTACATCAAAGCCTTTCTTGTTGCTAAATTATGTGAGCGTATTATCACTTTCTTTAACAGGTGCAGATCTCCATAAATATCATAAAAAATGTAATCTGGTTGTGAACTCTTTAGCATCTTTTCTATATTATATAAAAATGAATCGCAAAAGGTGTTGGTAAGCGCATAACTCAACAATGTCTGGACCAATTTGGCCAATTATTTTTTTTTTAATGTTCGCTGAATTTCAAGAATGGTTTTTACGTCGAGAAAAATTCAAATAGTTGCCGGAAAACCTCTAAAAATAGCCCCTTTCTTTTTCCCATACTATCGAATGAATGTTTGTTTGTTAGTAACGCCAATGCTCGAGAACGGCTGAATCAATCGCTGTGGATCGGGGAGGTTTAGAATTACAAAAAAAACGTATGCTTTTCGTGAGCAAAGTCGAAAAATTGGACAATTCCCAAAAGCACCTTTTTCTATTTAAAGATTTTTTTTTTAATTTTTTTGATTTGTTTTTCAATTATTTGAATCGTTCAAATTTGTCGTTTGCTTTCTTTATTCCGGCTATTCAAAAAAAAAAAAAAAAAAAATTATTGAAAATTATTCAGTGAAAACGTTATGTGTGTTTCACACAAAATAATCAATTACGGAAAGAAACTTTTTACGATGCCACGAAGAGGACGCGCTAATATCGGTCGGCATTCTTTTTGGCATCAACATCCATTCAGCATTCAATTTAGAAGAGTGAATATCGGAGTCGACAATATTCGACACTGTTGTCTAATTCACATTCAAAACCCATGTCACTGTTCTGTATTGCAGTTTGGTGAAATCGATAAAATACGTTTGTAAGTACGTCACCAAAGGAAGGAACATAAAGGCCAACCTGTAGATGGACATCCAAGTGTGTTATCAACTAATGCATTAGGACGAATTTACACAATCCACCCGAAAAACGACGATTGCTCTACCTTCGGTTGCTATTGATTAATGTACGCGGTTCAACTTAATTTGAGTCATTGCCTACTGTGAATGGTACGGTGTGTGCACGTTTTGGAGAAGCAAGCCAGCAATTACAATTGCTAGAACATGTTAATCACTGCAATGCAAATGAAGTTCGCACACTTTTCGCGATGATCATTTCAATATATCAGCCTTCAAATCCACGTAAATTATGGGATACCAACAAAAATGACATTGCCGAAGACATTTTCGTATTCACTAAGAATTGGAAATGAGTCAATTCCGGTTGATACTTCCGGTGGTTTGATATCAATTTTATTTACCGTTTATCAATTCACGAAAGATGAGCTCATCACGAATGTTCGGATTTTTATATTAAATCACAGCATCAGCAAGTTGGCTAATTATAATATTCTATATTATTCTTAAGCTCTTTTTTAATTAAGTCTTATTAGCTGAAGTAACTAAAATATGAACATAAGCTCATAAAAACAGGAAAAATATATTAGAAAACTAGCTAACCCCGAAGGACAACGATGTCCTGCGTGAAATTATGTGTTTTAAAATTGAAAGAAAGTTGAATTTATCATTTAATTTTTTTTTTCAATGTAAGGCAGTTTGATAAACAACATTTTTTGGTTTCTGTTCCGGTGTACAGAAAAGATGGTTTTCCAACTTGTGGGCACGCCACATACATATATCTGCCGTGTGAAAAAAATAGCATTTCCAAATTTATGCCACACACTATGCGACTATCTTTGTGTCCCGTTGATTGTCATCTCAAATGCAATTTCCACTGGAAACGGTCACCAGTATTTCACAAATACGGACCAAGATAGTAGTAGCTTCTTGGTTTTCAACAATTTTTTCATAAGCACACTATTGAAAGAGTTTAAGTATTTATAATTCCTAACACTAAATGCATATATTTCGAACACTGTTGATGTCACTGGTATTGAATGTAAATAGCTGCATATATTCAATAACTCAAAGTTCAACTTGCTCAAAATATATTATTTCCATAACAACAATTAGTTGTTGATATTCAAACATGACATCAATACATTTTATTGACAACTGAATAGAATTCAAATGAATATAAAGAGGTGAAAATATATGAATTGAGTAGCAGTGATATATACATATTCATATGTTGATGTAATTGAAGCTGCAATCACAACAGACAGCCGAGCGATTTTATACTTGACTTGCACTCCTGTTCTCTGAGAGCACTCGTCAACAACTCGGTACAAGGGATCTGTGGGACCTTATTTCAGAGTGCCCTGTCGCAGTGGAGAGAAAAGAGGTTGTCTACCTCGCAACGTTACGATCGATCACAACACGTGCGGGATGGGATAGATCGAGAGTTGAAGAGGGAAGCGAGACGCATTTACAGACAATAAAATAAAGAGACAAAAATGCGTAAGTATGTAGAGCTTTACTAGCTAGCCAACAGGGGTAATGCTCGAAAACTCTACGAAAAGATACGGCGACTAATGTAAGGTTTTAAGACCGGAGCATACTGTTGTAGAACCCCCAGTATCTAATCACCGGTGCCCAGATCATACTAAAATTATGAAGGGAACACTTCTACAGCCTGCTGAATGGCAGGGAAAATACAACGCCAAGAGAAGGCGAACCCGGTTCCCCAATCGAGCGATGGAGCAGACGTTCCATTGCTCGACAAAGAAGAAGTTCGAATAGCAATTACCCGTCTGAAGAACAACAAAACTCGAGGCCGGTGGATTGCCGGCCGAGCTATTCCAACACGGCGGCGAAGAATTGATAAGGATCATGCATCAGTTTCTTTGTAAAAGATGGCCGGATGCAAGAATGCCCAACCATTGGAATTTGAAAGGGAGACCCCACAATCTGCGCCAACTATCGTGAGAGAAGCCTTTTCAACATCGCGTAAAATGTTTTATCGAACGTATTGTGTGAAAGATTAAAGTCCACCGTCAACAAACTGCTTGGATCTTAGCAGCGTGACTTTAGACCTGGCAAATCAACAATTGACCAGATATTCACCATGCGCCAAATCTTGGAAAAAAAGAATCGTCACACACCACCTCTTCGTCGATTTAAAAGCTGCTTTCGACAGCACGAAAAGGAGCTGCCTTTATGCCGCGATGTCTGAGTTTAGTATCCCCAAAACTAAAACGGCTTCGTAAACTGATGTTGAGCAACACCAAAAGCTCCGTCAGGATCAAACGAAGTTTCAAACAAGGCGGTCTCCTTTCATGTGGCTTTACTGTGACCTACTTCTGGAGAAACTAATTCGAGCCGCAGAACTAAGCAGAGAAATTACAATCTTCTATAAGAGTGTACAACTGATGGCGTACGCTGATGATATTGATATCATTGGCCTCAACACCGAGCCATTAATTCTGCTTTCTTCAGAATGGATAAGGCAGCTAAGAAATTGGGTCTGGTTGTGAACGAGGGCAAGACGAAATATCTCCTGTCATCAAACAAACAGTCGTCGCCCTCGCGACTTAGCTCTCACGTCACTGTTGACAGTCATAACTTTGAAGTTGTAGATAATTTCGTTTATTTTGGAATCTGTATCAACACCACAAACAATGTCAGTCTAAAAATAACTCTTAACAACAGCTACTACTTCGGACTGAGTAGGTAATTGAGAAGTAAAGGCCTCTCTCCACGAAGAAACATTGAACTATTGTACATATATAAGTCACTCATTATTCCCGTCCTACTATATGGTGCAGAGGCATGGACGATGACAACATCCGATGAGTCGACGTTAGGAGTTTTCGAGAGAAAAGTTCTGCGAAAAATGTATGGCCCTTGTTGGCCACGGCGAATATTGCATTCGATGAAACAATGAACTGTATGTGATATACGATGGCATTGACATAGTTCAGCGAATTAAAAGACAGCGGTAACGCTGGCTAGGTCATGTTGTCCGAATAGACAAGAATGGGAATGGAATGGGAGAACAGAGGAAAAGGAAGACCTCCACTCCGTTGGAAGGACCAGGTAGAAGAGAATCTTTATTTGGTCACCTTGCAAAAATAAAAAATGACTGGCGTGCTGTTATTAACTCGGCTATAATCGCGTAAGCGGTGTCTACGCCAGTAAAGAGGAAGTAGAAATAGGTGTTATTTTACGTTAATCTTAAATGCAGTTGGGATTTTGAGTACAAGAGCGCAATCGGCTGTTAATTATTGCCTTCAGGTGTTACCGGCAGTGTTTAATTAATTATAAATTTTGTTCCGCTCTTGTTTGCAAGAGTTTTATTTTTTTTTTGTTGGTTATGATAACAAAAAATTTACCGCTGCCATTGCCACCACTTAAAATTATTTAAAAACTTCATATGCCTAAACGTTAGTTGCCCCCACTTAGTAGTAGTATGAAAAGATATTTTAAAATAGCATAGCATAAAAATTGAAAGCGTCTGAAATGTGGTCAGCATAAAAATTGGCGCGCCATTTTAGGTGGCGAAAGAACTACAAGAAATAAAATTAATATATATAATAAAGTGGCGAACAAAGCTGGCGTCCAACATTTTAGGATGAATAGGTTTCATATTGATATGAGCGTTCAGATATTGCACATAAAACTCGACAGCGGGGGAGGGTAAAGTTTTAAAGGTAAAAAAAATATATATCTTTCTGTTTATTTTTGCGGCGAAATGAGTAATATAATTTTGTTAAATTTAATGGCATATTGTACAACTTTTGAGGTATATTAGAAAAAATTTTCAATGAAAAATGTTAACTAATAAGCCTGTTACAGTATCCACTGCCATATTCAATAATAACAACAACTATTGCGCTATCACAAATAATATCAAAATTGGCGTGGCGTCAAACATTTCTACAACATTTACTACTGAACACAAAAAGCACCGAATTCAAATACGAAAGCAAATTTTTTTGTTTTCGCTATTTGTGTGCATAATTAAAAATTCTGTGCAGAAATCGTCAGGAAAAATACGCGAACAGATTTTGAATAGTGTTTCCATACGCTTGCAACATGTATTTATACTATATATTTTGTTCACCTAATGGTTGTATGAACATATAATATCACCTAAAACTAATAGAGATAGATATAGGGTTGTATGTATATAATTGATTAGGATAACAGGGCGAGCTAATGTCACTCTGACTGTCTGTCATTCCGTTCGTCCGTATAAGTTGTAAACTGAATAAAATTGAAATATCAGGATCCTTGGCAAAAAAGCAAAGATATAGAGATAGGTGTAATCGGACCACTACCACGCTCACGCCCACAAAACGTCATGAACCGAAGGCGTATACAATACCATAACAAAATTAAGATTAAAAACTCCAATTTTGCAAGGGGATCGCAGTAGCAAGGCCACTTGTGGGCAAACACTTTTGAAAAAGTGGACGTGGGCCTTCTCTCTAATAAGTTTAATGTACCTATCTCCTATACGTCTACCTAAAATGTCAAAATAAATAAAGTCAGGATATAAATATTTTCGAACTTTCGAGTGACTTTATACCGCATATAGCGGCCAATAAGTGAGTTATCTTAATGAAAATGTGAGGTACCTTAATGAAACCTTGGAACTTTTTTTAAGGATGCGTCATAATAATAGTACGTGTTAATGGCGAAAACAGATTAAATCGGGTCAATATTACTTCCAATTCCCATATTTTCCTGAAGGAACTTTTCGGACTTTAATTCTTACAATTGCAAGTGTTCGGTTACACCCGAACTGAGCCCTTCTTTTTATTTTGTTCATGAAGTGGTGCGCGAGGATTTGTAAGTTGGTTGACTAGCTGTCAACTTTGCCTTGTTCCACCAGCAATTGAAAATAATAATTTGGGTGATTGATGCTGACTGAATTTTGATTAGATAATGTCGTGCCGTATTTTAGTATTATAATTGTGATAAAATAATCTCAAGGAGTTTAAAAGTTTGTCTATGAGATATATAAGTAGCCTGGCAGTTATCAGGATTAGGAAAATAGGGCAATAGTGGTAGTGGCAAAACGAAATAATGTATAGTTAATTATTATACGGAATTTCCATAAATTCGAATATTATTCGCGATGCTGAAGAAATTTGGCAATAAATTACTACTAAGCTTATATACTTGTACAGTATACCTCTAACATAAAATTTCCTTTTACATTATTCTTAATTTTTTTCTTATTTATGGAAATATCCGGGTATATTTCCATGTAAATTCGTGTTAGCAATATATGAAAATCGACAATTTAAATTAGGTCTTTTAAGTAAAAATAGTTATATGAGACTTACAAAAGCTTTAAAAGCACTAAGTTAGAGCCAATGTATTCCGAAGGGCTTACCAATTTAGACAAAGCTGATAAAAATGAAATTTGAAATAAGTCAAAAGGTGAAAGTAAATAAATGAAACCACGTACAATATTTTCTTCCTGAATTGTAAATGAAACGCTTAAATTAATACCTTTAAGCTTTTACTAATTACAGCTAATTCTTTTACTTCCTCTTCACACCATTTTTTATCAGACCAAAGCATTTAAAAGAATGAAAATAAAAATGGTATTCACGTCTTTACTACCTGAAAATATGCTAGAAATTACAATTACCAGCACCTTGTACCTATATGTTCATCAAGACGTGTAAATTTGTTGTGATACTGCTCAGTGACAATATTTTAAAGTTAAAGGTTGGGCGTGTACGTGTATGCACTCAAAGTTTGCTTGGAAAGTCAGTTTTCTCTATTAACTTCCTTACGACTTTTCACTTCGGCATACTTACATTTCAAATTTATTTTCGTTACATATTCAAACTTCCCTTCTCCGCAAAGAACCGAAAATTCGAATGCCCTTACAAATTGTCCAAAATTCGCTACAGAGTATAAGCGACATTCCTTCAACAAATCACTGCAGAGTATAATATTTTTGTTCACCTATCGGTTGTTTGTATAACTTAGAACTAATGTATATAGATATACGGATATATATATATCTTGCTGCCATGCCCACCAAAAAGTCATTAATCAGAAACCTATAAATTGTCATAACTAAGCCTCAAATTAAAATATTTACAAAAATGTAATTTGGTAGAAATATTCGAAGAAAAGAGGAACACTTGTGGTTTAAAAATTGAAAACAATTGACCTCCTCTCTAATCGATTTAATGTAACAATCTCCTAAGCCGTACAATCTACTTCACCCAAACTTGAACGGAATAAGTATTATTGCGACCACCACGACAGCGTGAAATAAGCTGAAACTGAATTAAAACTAGTTCCAACATATGCATATGCCTTCCCGATTACAAATTTGTCTAAAGCGGACCTTTACTGTTCAAATCCCCACATACTGTATATGAAATTTTGCAGGAAATGTTGGCCAACATGTGGAAGATATTATCCGTGTTTTATTTGACCATCATAAGCTAAATAATAGCTAAATCATGGACAAATAAAACGCGCTTAGCATATATTCGCTTAAAAATTAATTGGGTTGGTAATGCGAACAAGAACTTTCAGCTGATATACAATTTAGTTTGAAATTTCAAATTTGTAAACCGAATATTAATATGCTATACAAATACATTTATTTTAGTTATTTGAGGTCTAGAATACAAAGGACAGAAAACGGGTGTTCATATTTGTCTTTATTTTAACTCAATACTTATCCAAGAAATCTGTAATTTTGGTTTGTTTACATTTTCATCTGTCAAAATGAGGTTTCTCGCTATTGCCAACTACTTTTTTCTGAAAAAAGCTTAGCTATTGTGAATGAAAAATGATATTTTTTCCTTTTAAATCAAGTTATATGTCGCGAATAGCACGTTGAATATTGACTTCTAAAGCTTTATTTATTGCTAAAGACCAATGACTTCACATAACCCCACAAAATGTAGTCTAACGGTGTTAAGTCACAACTTCTTGGAACCCACTTAAAGTCACAATTTCATGAAATAATCGCAATTTTAAACTTTGCTCTGTGGCACGTAGCTCAGTTTTGTTGAAACCAGATGTTCTCAATGTCAACTTCTTTCAATAACGACCATTCAAAGTAATCCACTAGACCAATTTCCAAACGATTTTAGGTGAATGTAATGGTTATTCGTGAATAATAGGTGGATTTTCTTCGCACCGAAATCGGCACCAATCGGATGAAAGTGAGCCTCATGAGAAGATGATTTCCTTAAAGAATCAGGCTTCAGTTCTCTAGTGAGAAAAATTCTATATGAATACAAGCAAAAATTCTTTTTCAAAATCCGCCAGGTCGTGGTTTGAAATAGTTGCCATTCTTGAGAACTTGTTGGAATTGATATATCGGCGCCTTCAGCAATACTTGCCTGCAATATTTTCATTACTTCGAGCGGTTCTTTGTTTTATTGGCACTAAAACATTATGTAAAGAAAATGTACGCTAGAAATTTTAAACAGGTTGCAATTGGAAACCGATGATTTTGATAATAAAATTGAATAATTTGTTAACGTTGTTATTGCGTACATCTTTCTGTGATAAAATTGTAAATATTAATGAAAACAGGGTAAAAAAGTATAAATTATGACATATTAAAAATAAATATAGCTAGCTCAGGCGGAGTCGGGCGGAGACGGGCAGACAGTCACTCGTCTCCTCGTCCTGATTATCTATACATCAGTTATTCTTTTTAGTTGATAGGAATAACGAAACTATTAACTCTGTAGCAACATAGTGCAAGAGGATAACTTTTTTAGAAAATTTTGTAAAGGTTTAGTTTTTGTTTTATACTAATATTTTCAACCTGCAGTGCTTGATTTATTTGTTGGTTTTTTCCCCTTTTTAGCATTGTCATGTGATTGTATGCATTTCAGAGTGGGTTCAGCTGGGAACATTTTTCTCAAATGCCAGCCATAACAAAAATAACGTCAATGAAATACAATTCTGAGCGAAACAGAAATAACAACTACAACTGCATCAGGATCCACCACAAAAATGACTACCACTACAAATTTAAAAGGGAGCGTGCCTCAGGAAGTTTCCGCTGCCAACACCAACAACGAATACGATTGAATAGTACAAGTAGTAGCAACAAATACGAATACAGATTTTTATGTTTTTCCGTTTAGTGTGAATAATTAAAAATTCGGTAAACAAATTGTTATAGCAGAAATAGTCAAAAACGCTACTCCCTTCCTTATACGACCTATCTTATGGGCGCGCAATGTAAGTGGACAGTGAAAAACGCTACTCCCTTCTCTCTTTGACGTAGATGCCGTGAGAATCCACGACATTTGGATTTTGCCGCAGATAACGTGGCAGCTGATTGCTCTCTCACAACGCAGAGTTGCCAATATCGATATACTGCAGTAATGATCAACTTTTATAATTCAATCTGTTCAATATGTTTGATATTTTCTTAAAATAACTCAAAATCAGAGTCGATTGCTATTATTTATAAGTATAAAAACTATTTGTAAAAAATTGTAATTGAAAACATATATGTGTACAAAACTACATATGCGTATTGAGCAATGGCAACATTGTTCAAATGAAAACAAACAAACATGGCTGATTTCTGCGTTTTTCCTACGTTTTCCACTGTGCACACATTTTGCCAATAAAGAAGGAAAAGGAAGGAAGGGAGTAGCGTCTTTGACTGTTTCTGCTATTAGGAAAACTACGCGACCAGATTGTGATTCCAGTTTTACATCTCTTTTTTGTTGTATTACTGCTTTTGTTACTACGTTTTTTTGTCTAGTAGTAGTTTGTAGATTATTTGGCAGTTGGTTGCTTGGCTGTCAAGTTGTGTTTGCCTTACATCCAATTGAAACTGTTATTTCGTTCAATGGTGTCGATTGAATTGAGATTAATTTGTTTTGTGTGCTATTTTAAGCATAGTGGAATAGTTTTGAAGGACGTTATCTCATTGACTGAATTTTTAAGATTTTGTTTTAGTTATTTAGTGAAGAGGAACTCTAAAGGCATTAACGACTACAGTTATATAATTATTTTATTTAGTTGTATGGTACTGGTCATTGTCATTTACTGAATACTGAGAAATATTTCAAATTTTGATATACATTGATTACATTTTGATATAAATGCCTGAAACCGTTCACCATTTCAATCTTTTTTATACATTTTTACACAGATTCTTTTACTGCTACTTAGTTTTTGTAAAGTGTAAGCTGCTATTTGATGGATGCGCATATAAGCGTCCTTGGTAAAGGCGCACTCATTGGTGAAAGCTTAGGTAAATTTTGTAATTGAAATTTCCTGCATTTTTGTCAACAAATTGTAACACATACGAATAGAAATTTTCCTTTTAAAATTTAATGAAAACAAAAAATACTGATGAAAGTAAAAAAGTAATGTTTAACGTGGGTTTTACCTGAAAGTATGCTAAAGGGTGATTTTTTAAGAGCTTGATAACTTTTTTAAAAAAAAAAACGCATAAAATTTGCAAAATCTCATCGGTTCCTTATTTGAAACGTTAGATTGGTTCATGACATTTACTTTTTGAAGATAATTTCATTTAAATGTTGACCGCGGCTGCGTCTTAGGTGGTCCATTCGGAAAGTCCAATTTTGGGCAACTTTTTCGAGCATTTCGGCCGGAATAGCCCGAATTTCTTCGGAAATGTTGTCTTCCAAAGCTGGAATAGTTGCTGGCTTATTTCTGTAGACTTTAGACTTGACGTAGCCCCACAAAAAATAGTCTAAAGGCGTTAAATCGCATGATCTTGGTGGCCAACTTACGGGTCCATTTCTTGAGATGAATTGTTGTCCGAAGTTTTCCCTCAAAATGGCCATAGAATCGCGAGCTGTGTGGCATGTAGCGCCATCTTGTTGAAACCACATGTCAACCAAGTTCAGTTCTTCCATTTTTGGCAACAAAAAGTTTGTTAGCATCGAACGATAGCGATCGCCATTCACCGTAACGTTGCGTCCAACAGCATCTTTGAAAAAATACGGTCCAATGATTCCACCAGCGTACAAACCACACCAAACAGTGCATTTTTCGGGATGCATGGGCAGTTCTTGAACGGCTTCTGGTTGCTCTTCACCCCAAATGCGGCAATTTTGCTTATTTACGTAGCCATTCAACCAGAAATGAGCCTCATCGCTCATCGGACACGGACGCGAAACACATTTCGAACCGAACACTGATTTTGGTAATAAAATTCAATGATTTGCAAGCGTTGCTCGTTAGTAAGTCTATTCATGATGAAATGTCAAAGCATATTGAGCATCTTTCTCTTTGACACCATGTCTGACATCCCACGTGATCTGTCAAATACTACTGCATGAAAATCCTAACCTCAAAAAAATCACCCGTTATTACGAGTATATTATAGTAAAGTTGAGGATTGCACTACGACCTAAGGTATATTGTGTCCTAAAGTACGAGGTTTGTACAGTATGCATCGCAAATTTAGAATTTTCGCAGGCTACGTAAATTCGATTTCGATTGCGTTTTTGCGTCGTAATTCTTATTTAAGCCGACAAGGTGATTTTGAATGTTTGGTCACTTCTTCTATTTATTCAAAAAAAATGTATCAATGAATTTGTAAAAAACTTTCTATGAAAAACAATATTAAGTGTATAGACGATTTCCGAATGTTGGCTCTGGCATATGGTAATGCTATTTTGGCAAAAGCAACGTTGATAGGCGGTCTAAAGTGTTCTCAGAGCGTCGAGAAGATGTGGCTGTTTCGGCCATTGCAACGCTCTGCGTCAGCATTGGTGCATGTGTGCGAATACCTGGCCGCAGCCACCGTATTCCCCACACCTCGCCATGTGACATTTGTTGTACCCAAAAACCTCTGGCAGAAGTACAATATATATATCTCGGAGCGATTACTTTGAAGGTGACAAAATATGTATTCATGAATAACTAGAAACCTTCTTAAGAAAAGAGTGACACCTTTTGAACAAACCTTGTAAACTTTAGACTATAAATACCTGAAGTAGCTGCATGTCGTACTCACCAAATTTACAAGCAAATTTGGGAATACCAGTTTTTCTGCAATAATACATACATAATACATTTCTTTATTATCATAAAATAAGTTATATTGAAAATTTATAAGTATTATTATTAAAATTAAGAGTTTTAGAATATTATCCATTTTTAACCATTGTATTTATCATTGTATATCATGAACCGCAACGAAATTTTTGAGCTGACTGTTGACGGTCTGAACGAAAGATTGGGTGACTTAGGGCTATCGACAAGTGAACGGAAAGCGACTCTACAGCACCGACTAATGAAGCATTTCAGCCTGACTGTTAGTGATAACTCCGAAACTGATGTGGAAGAAATAGCAATCCAACGGATTGTACATGAGGTCAGAGTCGAATATCACAACTTTACTATCCGTGATGTTGAGGACTCAAGGACTTCGTTTAAAGGAACAGGGCGTCCTACCTTCGAACAATGGCTTGAGGATTTTGAGCCAAACGCATCGGCAGTACATTGGAACGAGCTACAGAAATTCATTTAGGCAAAAAAACTATTGAAGGGTGCGGCTAAGATTTTTATAAGAAGGTATATGAGAAGATTCAGTCACAACCCGCGAATGGGAACCAGGAAAAGCCATTGTCTTCAAACAAGGTTTTCCAGAAAGCAGTTCCTTTCAGCAAGAAATATTTTGTCTGCGGAGATTCATCACATTTCGCTAGAAGCTGTCCACGCAAACATACATCATGTTTTAATTGCGGTAAAGAAGGTAATCGTGCAGCTGACTGTAAAGCAAGAAGTAAAACTCCCAAATTGGAGCGAAGCAGCTTAAAAATATGACGGATGAAACGATGTAAGCTTCAACGGAAAATTTGCATCGGCATTAATCGATACAGGTAGCGACTGTATTAGTGAACAGCGACAGTTACCAGCAAACTTAAAACAATAGGTAGCCTTCCACATCTATCGAAATAGACAACATAAAGTTGTAAGTTAAGTTTCATGTAGTGAGAGCGCGAGACATAAAATATGCGCTCGTGATTGGTAACGACGTTTTGCGACAAGTCCATTTATTCGTTACGGAATATGGCGCCGAGTTCAGGCAGAAGAAGTTGGAGGAATAGCCATAGAGCGAAGATGAGGTGAATACCGGAGCTGTAAGGAAATATAGCTGTGTTGGGTCAGCAGAGATTTGATGGTAAATCAAATGTTGGAACAAGGGTGCATGAAGATGAAGAGCAGGGCACGGCAGCTGTTAGGGGGTATCGCATGCAAATCCGTGATAGAAAGGCATTGGAAGTAGCACACAATCAGAGCCAGAGCCAGCAGTTTTGGCTAAGAAGCCGAGAGAGTTCAGAGTCTCACAAGCGAATTCGAAGTTGGTCTATAAGACGGCGGAGACGGGCACTGACGCTAGGTAAAATTTGATGAAGGCGATAACAGGGTTGCTGAACTGAGGAAAGAGTTTGGAACCTTGTGTATGGTTGCAGGTATGGAGAAGTTACCTGTGGATGAAGTCGATCCTTCACACCTCAACAATGAACAGGCAATGGTAGCGATTTATAAGCCATCAAGCAATTCGAATTTGCCAATGGAGATTATACCCCAGTATATGAAAATCCCAGAAGGATGTCATATGCCGATAGACAGGAAGTCGATAAACAAGTTAAAGAGTGGTTGAAGGATGGGATAATTAAGCTCAGTAATTCAAATTATGTGTCACCAGTGGTGTTAGTTACGAAGAAAGATGGAAGGAAACGTTTGTGTTGCGATTATCGGCGACAAACACACAATGGGCGCTAATGTTTTTACCACACCAGACTTTAGGAATGGATTTTTCCATCTTCCAGTGGAGCCTACTTCAGAAAGTACACCGCAGTCGTGACATATAAGTACATTGGACAATACCAGTTCTTTGTAGAGCTTAGGAATATGGTTTGCGGATGAAGTGGGACAAATTTCAATTTCTTATAAGTAAGATAGACTTTTTAGGATAAAACCATCTGATGTAAAAACAAAAGCGATTAGGAATTTCCCATTGCCACACGACCAGAAGACTTTGCAGAAATTCCCGGGATTGACATCATACTTTAGAAGATTTGTTGATGGATACTCAGGAAAGAGGCTAAGTTCGATTTACGCGACAGTCGTTTCTGCGTGGCGCCAATTGAATATCCCAAACGAAGCAAGGTCCTTCTCCACTTGGTCCTTCCAACGGAGTGGAGGTCTTCCTCTTCCTCCGCTTCCCCCGGCGGATATTGCGTCGAAAACCTTCAGAGCTGGAGTGTTTCCGTCCATCCGGACGACATGACCTAGCCAGCGTAGCCGCTGTCTTTTAATTCGCTGAACTATGTCAATGTCGTCGTATATTTCGTACAGCTCATCATTCCATCGAATGCGATATTGGTCGTGGCCAATGCGCAAAGGATCATAAATCTTTCGCAGAACCTTTCTCTCGAAAACTCGTAAAGTCGACTCATCGATTGTTGCCATCGTCCATGCCTCTGCACCATATAGCAGGACGGGAATTATGAGCGACTTATAGAGTTTGGCTTTTGTTCGTCGAGAGAGGACTTTGCTTTTCAACTGCCTACTCAGTCCGAAGTAACACCTCTTAGCAAGAGTAGTCCTGCGTTGGATTTCCAGACTGACTTTGTTGGTGGTGTTGAGGCCAATATCATCGGCATACGCCAGCAGCTGTACACTTTTATAAAAGATTGTACCTGCTCGATTAAGTTTTGCAGCACGAACTATTTTCTGCAGCAGCAGATTGAAGAAGTCACACGAAAGGGGTCGCCTGGCCTGAAACTTCGTTTGGTATCGAACGGCTCGGAGAGGTCCTTCCCGATCCTGGCGGAGCTTTTGGTGCTGTTCAACGTCAGTTTACATAGCCGTATTAGTTTTGCGGGGATACCAAATTCAGACATCGCGGTATAAAGGAAGCTCCTTTTCGAGCTGTCAAAAGCAGCTTTGAAATCGACGAAGAGGTGGTGTGTGTCGATTCTTCTTTCACGGGTCTTTTCCAAGATTTGGCGCTTGGTGAATATCTGGCCGGTTGTTGATTTGCCAGGCAGTTTGTTGACGGTGGGCTTTAATCTTTCACACAATATGCTCGATAGAACCTTATAAGCGATGCTGAGGAGGTTAATCCCACAGTAGTTGGCGCAGATTGTGGGGTCTACTTTTTATGGATTGGGCATAGCACACTTAAACTCCAATCGTTGGGCATGCTTTCGTCCGACCATATTTTAAAAAGAAGCTGATGCATGCTCCTTACCAGTTCTTCACCGCCGTGTTTGAATAGTTCGGCCGGCAATCCGTCGGACCCCGTCGCTTTGTTGTTCTTCAGACGGGTAATTGCTATTCGAACTTCTTCATGGGCAGGCAATGGAACGTCTGCTTCATCGTCTTCATTGGGTAATCGAGTTCGCCTTCTCCAGGCGTTGTGCGTTCACTGCCAATCAGCAGGCTGGAGAAGTGTTCCCTCCATAATTTAAGTATGCTCTGGGCATCGGTGACCATATCACCTTTGTGGGTTGTACAAGAGTATGCTCCGGTCTAGAAACCTTCTGTAAGCCGCCGTATTTTTTCGTAGAATTTTCGAGCATTACCCCTGTCGGCTAGCTTGTCACGCTCTTCGTACTCACGCATTTCGGCCTCTTTCTTTTTCGTTCTGCACATGCGTTTCGCTTCCCTCTTCAACTCTCGGTATCTATCCCACCCCGCACGCGTTGTAGGCAGCTTGTTTTCTCTCCGCTGCGACACGGCACTCCTCGCCGTACCAGCTATTCTTTTCCACTTTCCGAAAACCAATGGTTTCGGTTGCAGCTGTACGTAAGGAATTTGAAATGCCGTCCCACAGTTCCCTTATACCGAGTTGTTGACGAGTGCTCTCAGAGAGCAGGAGTGCAAGCCGAGTAGAAAATCGTTCAGCTGTCTGTTGTGATTGCAGCTTCTCGACCTTAAACCTTTCTTGTGTTTGTTGGCGTGCGGTTTTTGCTGCACATAGGCGGGTGCGAATCTTGGCTGCAACAAGATTGTGGTCCGAGTCGATGTTTGGACCTCAGAGCGTACGCACGTCAAGAACACTGGAGACGTGTCTTCCGTCTATCACAACATGATCGATCTGGTTAGTGGCTTTTCGATCCGGAGACAGCCAGTTAGCTTGATGTATTTGCTTGTGCTGGAATCTAGTACCACAGGTCACCATATTTCGGGCCCCGGCGAAGTCGGGGACATTACATCTCGGTAGTGTTGGGCCGATGGAATCCACGAAGAAAGCATACAATTACATCTTGTGATGGTGGACGTATTCTCTAAGTTCGTTTGGCTGTATCCAACTAAGAACGCAGGAACGGAAGCAGTTGTCGAATGCTTGAAGAAGAGAGCAGCCTTTTTCAGAAATCGATGGCGTATCTTAACAGACAGAGGTGCGGCCTTTACATCGAATTTAGTTAAACAGTACTGGAGTGTCACGGGTAAATGGGCAAGTAAAGCGCATGCGCGAGATCATCATTAGATGATTAGACGATTAGCGATCGTGTGCAGCAAACCACCAAGAAACTACGTTTCCGAATTTTGACTGGACTTGAGATGCGATCGAAAAGGATACCACATTTACTAGAACTGCTGGAGAGATCCACCATCGACCAGCTCGATACAGAACGCGATATAATTCGGCAAGAGACACGACACAACAGAGCTTGG
Source organism: Bactrocera zonata (assembly GCA_037783105.1). Classification (NCBI taxonomy): domain Eukaryota; kingdom Metazoa; phylum Arthropoda; class Insecta; order Diptera; family Tephritidae; genus Bactrocera; species Bactrocera zonata. Next base: position 200,756 of record JBAWJQ010005308.1, on the reverse strand, counting down.
ATTCAGAAGGAAAATAGAAGAACATTCAACAAGCGGCCAAGAGCAGAGGCAAGCTAAGACACCAACGAGCTAGTAGCCGTTAAGTGAACGCCGTATGGAGCAGGGTGGAGACTTAAAGCAAAATTCTGTGGGCCTTATAGAATTGGAAAGGAGATGACCCATGGAAGTCGACAAGATTGGAGATCATGAAGGACCAAGACAAACAACAATAATTGCTGAATTTATGAAGAAGTGGAGCCCTTCTTGCCTAATTCTAAATGTATTAGAATGCGATGCCTGCATGAAAAGGCAATATCTTCATAGCCCATAAAGACAGCGTTGCTACCATTCCTAACTGTCCCGTTATAACTGGTATAACTTTCACATAAAAAATATACAACACTTCTGACTGTTTCTTTCGCACCTCCCGCTGCTGCGATAAATTTAATGAAAATGCAATTACTGAATACAAGTAACTATATTTATTGTCTGGGTTGTGTAAGAGTGTGGACAGGCAGATTGAGGGCAAAGAATGAAAAATAAGAAATATTTCTAGTTCAACGAAGCAGAGAATATATCAATAAAAGCGTGACAGCATGTGGCTGCTAAGGAAAGCAAAGATATACCCAAAAAAGTATGAGCAACAATGTCTTTGTGGCCACGGTTTTGGCAACTTCAAAAGTGAACTAGCATAATTCGAACTACAGTTCAAAAGTTTGAAATATTTTTTTCCTTATATTTTGTATTTGTTATGTCACATAAGAAGTATTCGACAGGAACTGAAAAGGCGTCAAGTGCGAATCCAAAATTTATTATTTCATATTTCTTATCGGAATATCTTATAAGCAAGTCGTAGCTAAATGGGTAGAACAAGCGTTAAACAACTAATTTTATGCGCCTGGAAGTATGCAAGGTTCTACTATTTACATCGACAGTTTATTTTATTAACTATGGGCGGGTTAGAGTATTTTCTGTACTTGTCTTTTTTATTGTATAAAAACATTGCAAAATGAAGTTTCTTCGCCCCTAAACCTGGGTTACAATAGATATGATGAGGCTTAGGATTGAAAACTTTCACTAGTTATTGCAAAAACGAATGTGCGTAAATAAAGTACAAAAGAATAAATAAATATAGAAACACAGTAATCATATGATATCTATTAATTGCATAAATTTCAACAGGTAGAAGGAGAAAGATAAATCGAGTACTCTTCTAATGCCCAATAAAAAACGATTATGCAAGTGAATGTGAAAATTTAAATCTACATAACTGCTATGTACTTTTAGACTTTTGGGGAGTTTTTATATACATACATGTACAAATTACCTAATATGTAACCAATACATGTGTTTGTATAAACCTTGCAAAATTTCATATAGGCGAACCTATGCGCTTTTCAGAATCCACAATGATTTTAATTTTGATACTAACCGATTCCATTAGGCTAAAATTTTGAGAAAATTAACTTAAGTATACATTTCAGCAGTTGCAATTAAACATGAGTTAATTTGCAAAAATTAAAATTAAAAACAGTTATAATGAATTGATCGCGCAAATACAAAATCTTATTTTTGAACACAGATACCGATAGATATATTTATATGGTCACCCACTCACATTCTTATATGCACACACATAGTTGATTCGAAATAAGCAAATTTTAATTGAAGAACTGCCAAGAATGATGACAAAGGCACTGAAAACATAATAAAAGCATTAAGAATGCGGAAACGAAGTAAATATATACATAAATATAATACGCTAGAAGATAAATGTATTGTTCTCTAGTCAGTAGCAAAACTTTTGCATAGCCCTATATTTTATTCAAGAGCCCCTGTATTAAAAATTACTCACTAACTAAACCAAAAAGGAGTTCGAAAATGTAATGTTATAATATCTGTTGCAGGTACCACGTCAACAATTTGAAAAATTCTTGCAACTTTACTTTATTTAATTTGAACTCGCATTTGGGCAAATGCAACACAAATATACAGTTCTACAGAGTGTGTCGCAGCATGAGGAGGTTTTATGGTATGTACTTTGTGCAACAGAGTAGCTATCACAATAATTTTATGTCGTGAGCACTTTGAAAAGAGCACCAATGCAACTTGCATTTGGCGTGCTACAGGGCACGCACTTACCATTTGATGTACTTCCCATACTTCCCCAATTTTTTAGGCCTTACTTGCGTGCTGAGTGTGACTGAGAGGTTCCTACTCTGGTGGTGTTTTGTATACCATCGTTCAAAAGTAGCTACGTCGTGTCGCTCAATAAAAAAAGTAATAATAAAGGAAGTTACCACGAATAAGTATTTAAGCTTTTAGACTGAAAATGTTGTTATTTTACCATTTGTTGGAAAAATGTATATGTAAATTTAATACATTCTGTCAGGTGTGTTCGTATAAGTGTTAGTGCTCTTCAAAGAATGAGTGCTATTCGTCCAATGTAATGTTTCAGCGATTCTCTATCCCAATAATGTGATCGAACGTGTTTAACTACTTCTCTAAGATAATGGACAAACTCCACTTGCCTTTGGTAAATTTTTTATAACAATTGCTTATTAAATATCCTTTTAGTCATATTTGATGTTATATTATCGATCTTCTTCGTAAGAATAAATTTATTAACCCAAAAAAATTTAAAATTATGATCAAGAGTACATCATCGAAAGAAATTTTTTTATTGCAGATTCTCTTCCGCATCACTTCGTCAGAATTGTTTTGCTGTTATTGCAGAAAATAAACACTTTAAATAATTTGCGAATAAAGAATCAGATAATAAAAAACACGGAAACAAGAGAGTTCGAAGGAGTGGTGAAGTGGTGAAGTGACGATGATGTTAATAAAAATTTAGAATTCGAAAAAAAAATTAATAAATAATTCGATTATTAGCTATTGTTTTTGTATAATTTATTTTTTGGCTTGTATCTGTTTCAGTTTATTACACTTAAAATATAAATATATAATTTATTTAAAATTTGACTCAAGTTATCATAATATCCGTAAGTAAAATTTCTAAATAGAAGAACATCAATTTTAACACTGATTACCTGATTAATTACGTATGTTCAGTTATAAGACTCTTGGAACTAAATTTCCCGAAAACTTTAGAATACCGTCGAGGCTTTCGGAAATAAAATGCGTATGGTCGGTAGAGGAGGTTCTCCAGATCAAGAATACATACAGTTATAGCCGCAGGAAACCAATAGTTTTCGAGATATTTACGTTCAAACGTTGAAAATTACCACTATTTGAATTACGTATTTTTCGGTTTTAATATTAATTTTATACTTTACTTTTCATTTTTATGTTCACTAACACTTCACTAAATCGTTTGTGCACATTTTTTATACATTATATGTTGCAAGAATAGTTTTATATCATTATTAAACTTATTGTTCAAATCTATTTATTGACAACAACTATGGTTGCAATCTGTCAAATAATCAGTGTTACTTTATCAACATCTTTTGTAAATGAACTAAAAGAAATAAAGAAAAAAGCTTCTACCAAAAAAAGGATTTTTGCAGTTATCTATAGCAAAAAATCTGTTTATTATCCGCCAATGGGGTGTGCCAAGTTTTTTTCGCGCAAAACTACTATTGGCGTTAGCGGCCTTCGGCCGCGCCTTAAAAAAATAACCCGGGTCGGTTCAACACCGTGGTTTTTGACAGTTTGTGGCTCTTTCGTTATTGTTAAGTAAATAGATTTGCACTACATAATGTAAAGTAAATGTGTACAAGCGAATAAGTGAAGTCTTAATGAACACAAAAATGAAAAACATACATAAGTGTAGAGCTAATTTTAAATCGAAAAAATACGTAATTCAAATAGTGATATTTTTCAACTTTAAACGTAAATATCTCGAAAACTATTGGTTTCCTGCCGCTATAACTTTCTTGATGTGGAGAGTCTCCTCTACCGACCATACCCATTTAATTTCCGAAATACTGGGATGGGATACTAAAGCCGACCCTAAATTTCAAATCTTATATGTATTTTATACAGGTGTTAAAAGTTGAAAGAGTACACCCACATGAGCCATAAATACTGTTTGTCAAATTCAAATAGTGATATTTTTCAACTTTAAACGTAAATATCTCGAAAACTATTGGTTTCCTGCCGCTATAACTTTCTTGATGTGGAGAGTCTCCTCTACCGACCATACCCATTTAATTTCCGAAATACTGGGATGGGATACTAAAGCCGACCCTAAATTTCAAATCTTATATGTATTTTATACAGGTGTTAAAAGTTGAAAGAGTACCCCCACATGAGCCATAAATACTGTTTGTCAAATTCAAATAGTGATATTTTTCAACTTTAAACGTAAATATCTCGAAAACTATTGGTTTCCTGCCGCTATAACTTTCTTGATGTGGAGAGTCTCCTCTACCGATCATACCCATTTAATTTCCGAAATACTGGGATGGGATACTAAAGCCGACCCTAAATTTCAAATCTTATATGTATTTTATACAGGTGTTAAAAGTTGAAAGAGTACCCCCACATGAGCCATAAATACTGTTTGTCACCAAGCCTGCAGCGAATGTGATGGACACGTACAGAATTTCATAGTGTATAGGCCCAATCCGATATAAAAAATCCATTGGCACAGCTGCCATTTTCACATCTCGTTAAATAACTCTTATATATGTACATACATCAGATCATTCAAATAAATTTTAAATTTTTTGTCGGAAGGTGCTCTGAAAATAGACTTTTAGACGTTGCTACGGAAAGGTTCCCGAATGACAATTTCATATTTTTTATCTTATTATCAGAATGCAAATCTCGCTTCCAAATACTTGAAAACATGTTCCGTTTTATAGATTTTGTACGAAATTGAGTGCCATTCGAAAAATGTCGATCACGAATTGTTCGTAAACTCAACCGTTTGAAAGAAACTGCTTGGTAAAATTTGGTTTTTATTTTCTTGCAGGCTGCTGCTACAGAATATTACAATTTTGTTCACCTAGCGGTTGTTCATATCACATAAAATTAAGCGAGATGGATATATGGTTATACATATATATCTATATATATAAAAATAAGTCCGTATATGTACGTTGCCGAACTAATCATAAACGCGTCGTGCGATTTCAACCAAACTTATACACTACGTAGGCAGTGGCCCATATATGGTTTATATGAAGTTTGGTTGAAATTTGATAACGCATATGTGTGCGGGGCGAATGTGAAGTGAGTGTGTTTTTGCCGCAGGCATTTTTTGTACCGCATACAGCATTCATTAGTATTGAATACATTTTGGTCGTTTGTGTATTGGAGAGCATTGCACGGAGTGATGCAAATAGCAATTTGTTATCATTTCTCTTTTTTCTTTGGACGTCATTGTTGATTGATCTTATCATAGTAGATTTTTGAAAATATTAATTTCTTATCATTTTTTGGTGAGTATTTTGATAAAAATAAATTAATTTTCGTTGTAATCGTCGTTTTAATTTGAATATTTTGTTAAAAAAATAAAAAAAAACAATGATTAATGAGATAAAAATCGATTGTTTTGCTAAACAAGTGTTCTGATTGTTACAAGTGCATCACATGATTTTGTGACATAATCTCAAATTTGATATTTTGTGAAAAAAATTAAAATATTTAGTGAATTTTTTGTTTAATGTCCGATCAGTAAGCTAAAAATTACTTGGATTTTTTTGCCAATTTTTAATTGAATTTTGTCACATTTTCAGCAGATTTTCGTGTCTATTTGTTACTTTTTGGTGCTTTTCGAGTGCAGACGATCTCGAACGTTTCATTTTCGCTTCCGAACGGTAAGACAAAAACTATTTCGATTTTGTGGCCAATTTTTAATTGAATTTTGACACATTTTCAGCATATTTTTTAACATTTTTCGTGTCTTTTCGTGACTTTTTGGTGCTTTTCGAGTCCAGAATTTGCTGGATTTCATCAATTTATTACTGAAGTTCTTTATTATCTTTAGTTTAGTTTCTTCTAAAAATGCCACGAAGAACAAGAGCTGACAACGGACGTCGGTCGCGTAGAACCCAAAATAGACCAAACGAAAGGGAAAATCAATCGCAAGAACAGCGAGAACAGACCGTAGGCCGACAAGTATTAATCAAAATGTTCAAAGACGTGCCGCACAAATCTACGTTAATGGTGCTTTAAATGGTGCTGGATTGAGATATAATCAGGCAATTGATTACAGTTTGCATAAGTTTGTGGTGTTTGGTTGAATGAACAAAGTATGCCAACATTTTAATGGACTGAAATTTCATAATGAAACACCTGGAATTTGTTGTGCCAGTGGCAAAGTAAGATTACTCGAATTACAATACGCACCGGAACCATTGGGCAACATTAATTTCAGGAACAACGCCGTAATCGAAAAATTTTTTGGATAATATCCAAATGTATAATTCGTGCTTTAAAATGACTTCCTTTGGAGCGACGAATGTAATACTAAATAATTTCATGCCGACATTTAAGGAAATTTCGATTCTGGGAATATCGATGGGTTTAATATACTCTTCCAATTTTGTTTAACAAGAATTAGTATGAAATGATTTAAATTTCCATTTGTTTTTTTTTTTTCAGAACGTGAAGTCAATAAAAATGTCAGCGCTATGAACTATTATGCACATAGAATTATGTACGACAAAATCAGGAAAATCATATTTTGAAATGTCGAAGACTCTTTCATCAATATGTCGTAAACATGTATGCAAAGATAGAAACAGAGCGTTTGAATTTTATTCGATTCAATCAACGGAAGTTGCGATCAGAAGAGTATATACATCTCCGCGATGCAATCAATAATGATGGAAATGTTGACAATGTTGGACAAGTTGTTATTTTACCAGCAAGTTACACAGGCAGTCCAAGGCACATGCATGAATATGCATTTGCTATGTTCGTTTGTATGGTCGACCAGATTTGTTTATTACATTTACATGTAATCCACAATGGGACGAAATCAAGCAATACCGTCACGACATAACTGCACGAGTATTTAGACAGAAGCTGAAGTCATTGATGGATTTTATTGTTAAACATCAAGTTTTCGGCAAAGTTCGATGTTGGATGTATTCGGTGGAATGACAAAAGAGAGGATTACCACATGCCCATATCTTGGTATGGTTAGTCAACAAAATAACAAGCGATCAAATAGATGACATCATCTCAGCAGAAATTCCTGATCAGGAAATCGATCCAGGTTTATTTGATGTTGTTACAAAAAGTATGAATTATGGACCATGTGGTGTTCTAAATATTAATTCGTCATGCATGAAAGATGGGAAATGCACGAAGCGGTATCCTAAAGATTTGATTTCCGAGACAATTAATGGAAATGATGGTTACCCATTGTATCGCCGACGCTCAACAGATGATAATGGCAAATCAATCAATCTACGAGTCAATAATCAAGATATTACAGTTGATAATAGGTGGGTGGTCCCCTATTCGCCAAGCAGGCACCGGGCCCGCTAGTATATGTATATAAATGATCAATATGACGAGACAATTTAAAATCCGGTTGACTATCTGTCTGTCCGCCGTCCGTCCGTCCAAGTGATGCACATATCTCAATGAAACTTGGTATGTGGGTTCATTAGTACAAAAAATTCGAGTTCGTAGATGGGCGTAATTGGACCACTACAACTCGCCCAAATCGCCATTAACATACAAATTATAAAGTGCCATAACTCAGCGCTAAATAAAAATAGAAAACTGTAATTTGATACAGAGGATTGCTGTAGCAAGGGGCATTTGTGGGAAAATTTTTTTTGAAAAAGTGGTCATGGCCCCACCCTCTAACAAGTTTAATGTATATATCTCATAAACCATTTAAGCCACAACAACCAAATTTGTGAGTATAAATCTTATGAAAACTTTTGCCGACTATGTGAAAATGGCTGAAATCGGAGGATAACCCCGCTCACTCCCCACATAACGGTAGTGTAATTAAATCAGTATGTTAATACACCAGAGACACAAAATTTTACCACCGAGAGGATATGAGAGAAATTTATGGGAGCTGGTGTGAAAATTGGACAATGGATCTGGCACCACCCACTTTTTTGAAATCCCATTTATCGGGATCCGACAAACCAACTTTAGAGAGTCCAATTTAAAAATTTTGTTGTGTTATGCTGGTATACAAGCACCCGAAGTTCGATGAAATTTTGGGATATATTCATTGTTTACTTTGTCTATATTATCCGCTAAGATTTTACTTATTTTTATGAGCTTGACGGCTTTCGTTGAATTATAGTTTACACTTACTTGCTCGTGAATTCTTAGCCATTTACAATACGGAAAAGATGTTTTCCAATTAAAAGAAGAAATCTCCCGGGCTTTGATTTTCGGAAGTTACAAAAGTATAAAATATTCTGTTGCACCCGAACTTGTACTTTATTTATTTATTTTTTTTCTCTTTTCAATAAAAACCCATAATATGAACTCTGAGCTCTTAGAATGACTAATGTGTTATTGGTGTGTTTCTGCTCTCCTTTATCAATTCACTTTTATCACATAAGTACTAGATCTCCCGTCCATGCTTTGCTGTGGGTGATCCGTAGATAATACTACTACTACAATTTATATGGTTTCAATTAATTAGATTATAACTATTAATTAATGACATATGGCATTTTTGTGATACAACTTATGTTAGATTACAAAAAAATAGATCATAAACGCATTTCATGTGTTAATAAAGCATTGCTATTTGGAGGAAAATACTGTTGAATTTGGGCTCTGCACCAGGGAAATCAACCGTTGAAAAGAGATTTTCTAAGTTGGAAAGAGGCAAAATGAGAACCAAGGACAATGAAGGCAGTAGACGCCCTAAAAAGACGAAAGCTAGTGAAAATAGGTGTTTTAGTGCTCTTTAGTCGTAATAAAACCGAATTTTTGCGTTGGTGTGTGACAATAGAAATACGGCTCCATCATTTTACATTGGAGTCCTGTCTTCAAGCGTGGAAAGACGAAAATGTCGGCTGGCAAGGTTATTGCATCAGTATTTTGGTATAATATTGATCGACTGATTACTGAGCCAGTTATAATCTACTGCACTGTATATTTGGTTGCACTTCTATTCTACTATTCCAAATATTTAGAATTTGTATTATTTTTCAGGAAGGATTAGTAGAAACGCATATACTTTATCGTTTCTGTGTAAATATTGCTCTTTAGAGAGCTTCGATAACAAACGCGTCCAATCGCTGCTAAATTCAAAGTGCTATAGGGAGAACCGCGGCCTCAGGCGCGCTATACTTAGTGCAATATTAATACTTAGTACATTATTTTGATAGATATCGTAGAATTCAGCCTGCGTTTGCAATGTTAGCAGAAAAAATTAACTTATTTACGACATTACATTAGAAAACTCAAAAATAAATGTATTTCTCCACTATTTAATGAATTTAATTATACATATGAACTTTCCTCTTTAATCACTCTATCCATTAAAAAACTCGCATCAAAATTCGTTGGGTAGTTTGAAATATTTAAGCATACAAAGAGACATAGGGAGAGAGAAATCGACTTTATTTTATACTATTTATGTATTGATACTACCCGCTGTGTTCAGAAAAGAGCAGGAATTTTCAAATTTTGCGCGTTTTGAGAGAACAGTTGTTAAAATTTTGTTTTATTCTGTTGACATTCATATTCTTGAAGTTCAATAAAATTTCGACTGTACTCGTTGCTTACTTTGTCTACAACAACAGCTAAGGTCAGATGTGTTTTCATGAGCTTGGATTTTTGCGATTGTAAAAATCTAACACTTCGTAGCTTGTTCGTCGATTTTTGGCAAAAAGCAATAATATAACAATGCTTAAATCTAATTATTCGCAACACATCCAAAACTTGTTATCAATGCTTTCTAAATGTTTAGATTATATGCAAAAAAATTAGTTTGTGTCAAAAAGTAAAATTTTTCAGTCATCTACGGTGTCAATTGAAGAATTGTTACACCAAAATTATGCAGCTTTCGTTTCCCTTTCAAATTATATTTTAGTATGATTTGCGAAAAAACTAACCTACTCATAGTTTTAATTTTTTTTAACAAATTGTTTACTTGTTCGTTTTCTCAATGATCAGTGAACAATTACTCTCGGAAAGTAAGTCGCATGTTATCGCTCAATAAAAAATATTTGTGCATATATAAATAATTTTATGGAATATTTTTTATATAAAACTGGTTGTGGGTTTCAACCAAAAGAAAACTAGCAAGTACTACTTACTTAGAATTTGCAAAATAAAACCGAATTAGAATTTGCGAAAAAAACCTCTTCACTGCTAAACATTGCCTCATTGTCTAAAAGCACGAAAGTTACTCATACGCCACGTGAGAGTTTTGAATCAAGATTTGGTTTAAATGAAAATAAAGCTGTTATCCAAATAAATATACTATTATGAGCAAAAAATAGTCAGAATTTGTTCTCAAAATTTAATGGAACTTCTTTGTTGAATAATTTCACTCAATGTAAAGAACGCCGAATGCACCTTATCTACTTCAGAAAGCCGATTACCTGCTATTTTGCTGAAAAGGAAGAGCTACAAATAAAAACGTAGGAAGCTTAAGTATCCAGAAGACCAGCATTTGTACTTTATCATATATGAGCTCAACTTTTTGGAAGCCATTCACAATTTTTTGAAATAATCGAATCTACAAACTTTTCTTGCAATAAATAGGTTGTTGCAGGAGCTGTGTGGCACGTAGTCCTGTGTGGTTTCAACCAGACGTTGACAGCTTTTTCTAGATCACCTGATTCCAGTTATGATTGACCTCTATAAGATGGTTCCGAAATATCAATGGAATGAATTACATTCCGTCAAAATTAATTCTTAACTCTATGCATATCTTGCATCTCGTATAGATATCGAAAATATGATCTTACACTTCTGTAACATATTTCTTAGCTCACAAATAAGATCTGTGTCAAAATAGTTAATAATTTTTCGTTAAATTACAGTTTTATTAAGATAATTCAGTATAATTTTACATCAGCAAAATCAATCATCATAGACAGGAAGAGTTGGTTATCAGGAGGATTCATAAGAACCTCACCGTTACGACATATGAGCAACTTCTTGGTGAGGAAAGACTGGTATCAAAATTTCGGATCTCTATCTAAATAACTTTATCCTAAACTCTTAATTGAGGAATTCACCGTTAGCTAAAGTATATTGTGTCTTGAAATTTCGCTACAGATTACAATTAATTTGCAAATTGAGGAATGCCACTGTTGAGGAGAGCTGCTGGCGGAAGTGTTCGCACATAAAAGCTTCCTTGGAATTTCAGACCTTTCACACAATTATGGTACTTGTTTGAGTTATTAGTTGTCGTGGTTAGGCTTTCATTTATCTACTTGCTCAGCAAAAAGCCACTTAAGTTCAAGTCACCTACATGCTCCGTGCTCTTTCTCGTTAAAGCTTCTTTTTTGTTACGTTTAGATGACGTATTCTATACCACACGACGTTGCAACACGTTAATAGCTCAGTTGGCCATGGAATTTAAAGTGACGTTTATGATTCGAATGATTAAAAGCATGCCACTCAGCAAAATTAGTTCATACGAATCAAGGTTAACTAATTGCGCAAATGTGCCTTAAATAAAGTATAAGTAGTATGACTGAAAAACTTTAAGTGCAACTACATTATAAATATATAAATATATATATATATATACGAACATTCGCTATTCATGGCTGCAATTACCCTTTATTTGCTTCGAGATTGCATATTTTGTCTTATTCTAAGTGCTTTTGAGGGCATCGTCTACATGCAAATGCAACACCTTCACTACCACACTAGATCTTTCTTACACTTCCATTACTACGCTCCAACGTGGGAGTGCCTTTAATATTCTCAAGCCTACTCTTAAGTGTCAAAGGAAAAAATTGCTGGAAATTTTATGCAGTGACGTGGAATGGAGCCATTTGAGGCACAAATTGCCTCAAAGGTATAAAGTTATTTTTTAATGGAATTTAATTATTAGTATACTTGTGTTTGATATATTAGCTATTACTGTAGACCTAGCTAGAATGCATGGTGTTGTACAAGGTACATTCCAAAAAAACAGCACCTTTTGAATCTAGTGTCCCCTATAGTGCCATCTATATGTCGACTGGTGCGTTAGAATCTGCTATCTTTATCATTGTCCATTTCATAAATTGGAAGTGTAGTTATTTGTTTAAAATTGGTAAAACTTTTACTGAAGCGTTTCAACTGATGAAACAAGTTTATGGCGATGATTGCCTATCCAACGTTTCAACGTTTTCAAAGACGTCGTGAGGAAATAAATGATGATCAACATGTGACTAATCAAAATCCGTGAACATCGGAAATTCCATCGAAACTGTGCGTGAATTCCTCAAAAATCATCATTGAAATTGATGGAAGGCGAATTGAACATTTCCAAAACATCGATTTGTCGCATTTCGCCCGAACATTTGAGCTTACGAAGGGTGTGCAAAATTGCATTTTCCCATGAAAGGAAAGCGTTATGCGGACGTAGAGGCCATTCTAAAGACATGCACCGGCATACTGGCGGCCATACCGGTCAACAAGGTAAACCACTCGTTCGACATGCTTTTGGACCGTGCAAAAAGCTGTATTGTAGCAGAAGCAGATTAGTTTGAATAAAATAAATTGATTTCGCCGAAAAACCATTTGTTCTCTTTTTTGTTTATAAGTCCTTTTTACTTTGGAATGCACCTGTATACTGTCTGCAAATTTAATGATTCAGAAAAAATGTATTCCTTTGGATTTTTCTTTGGCTTCGAGTTTTTCACTCTTATGTTACAAAATTGAATTAGTAAAATAGGAAATTGAAGCAACTTAAAAACATAAACCGGGTTTAATCGAAATTTTTCGTAAAATAGTGAAATATGAAAAAGAATTTTAGAGTTTAAGAAAAACAAGAAAAAACGTAAACTTCGGTTGCACCGAAGCCAAATAACCTTCACAGGTGCGTTTCTGTAAGTAACTATGTGTTCAGTTTGTATGGAGGCCATATGCTATAGTAATTCGTTCTGAACAATTTTTTTGGATATTATATTGTTACCTTAAGCAGTAATCCATGCCAAATTTCGTGATGATACCATGTCAAATGCGAAAGTTTTCCATACAAGCCCTTGATTCCGATCGCTCGGTTTGTATGACAGCTATATGCTATAATAATCCGATCTGAACAATTTCATCGGAGATTACATTGTTGCCTTAGAAAATTGTCTGTACCATATTTCCTTACAAGAACTTGATTTCGATCGTTCAGTTTGTATGGCAGCTATATGTTATAGTGGTCCGATAACGGCAGTTCCAACAAATGAGCAGCTTCTTGAAGAGAAAATGACATTTGCAAAATTTCACAACGATATCTTAAAATCTGAGGGACTAGTTCGTATATATACAGAAAGACGGGCATGGCTAAATCGACTCAGCTCTACATACTGATCATTTATATACTATATATACTTTATAGGGTCTCCGACCCTTCCTTCTGGGTGTTACAAACTTCGTGACAAACTTAATATACCCTGTTCAGAGTATAAAAATATTTAGTCAATATAACTTCAAAATGACATGGTGGCTGGTTAACTCACCCACAGATACTCGTATGGCTGTAAAACTTGCAAAACTAAATAACGAAAGAACCTTATATAGAAATTACGGATATCATAATACTTAGCCATTTTAATGTGAATATATTTTGGTAGAGAGTGGAATTAAATTGATAGTATCATGACGGCAGTTAAACTTAGTAATCTGTTTACATAATAGTTTATATACATATATTATGTAATCCACCAGGCACCAATCCCTAAATGGGTGTCCATAAACCGCACAGCGGACATACAGTGAATCAATAAAGTTTACATACACCTAGTTCTATTAAATTACGACACGTTTATTTGTTATATTATAAAATGAATAAACTTTTAGTTTTTTCTATTCATTTCAAAAATGTAAAATATACAAGTTAACCCAAAACGCTGGTAGTAAGATTACTCAGTCTGCATTGTCTGCCTAACATCAGAACAGACTAACCCGACCCCAACAGCGAAAACCGTGGGATTCGATGACTCAACATACTCCCAATGTCTATGGCAGGTAGCCACAGGTAGAGCAGCGACGGTAGCGTAGGTTAAGCTATAGTTGTAAGTGAATTGTAAGTTTAGTTTTAAAATAGACTCAATAAGAAGACACTAATAATAAAATATCTGGCGCCCAACGTTGGATACAAAAATCACCATGAAGTATTCTACAGGGTTAAACATGTAAGTAGAGTACTCGTTTTAAGAATAGATTGCTTTAACCCATTCCTTCCCACTGTCCTATTTATAGGACACCATAGTAAATATTATTTTTCTTTTTTTCAAATGACCGTTTATTTCAATTATTTCTGTAGAAATTTATATTCATGTACTATTTGCCTATTATAATATTATTTTTTCGCTATTAAAAGTATTAACATTATTTTAATATGAATTTTTAAAACTGGTCAGATTTGACAATTTAGGTCACTACATGATGAAGAGGGACAAACAGAAGCGTTGCCAAGGAATAGGTTGTGTCAAATGCAATAAAACGCTTTGCAGTGATTGTTTTATACCTTATCATTCAAAATAAGCTTAAATACGATGATAATTTTCAAATAAAGTTGATTTTCTTATAAGTGTTATCTTTCATTTTTTCTGAGCATATATCCCCAGTGTCCTATTTATATGACGAGCTGATTCATAAATCAAGGTATTTTTTTATTTTTAGTTCATATTCTTCTTTCTTAACGTAAGAGCCCAAGTTACAAATTTCATCAAAAAATTCCAAAAGATTTCGATGCTTGGGAAGTAATAACGACAATTTAGAGGATTTGATTGAAAAAGGTAGTAATTTACAATCCTCTCGACGAAATATAATGGACGCTAATTAATTACAAGCTGCCGTGACTGGCGCCCTACAACAACAACAACAGACATTTAACCTTAAACTGCACCGATTGTCGGAGCAAGTGACTACTCTTACCCCACGTAAGGTGTGAGAAGCCCCATGATCTGGTAAAATCATTACCATAATTTGATGGGCAAGTAATTTCCTATGTGTCCTGGCGGCAGGTCGCCCATACGGCATATTAAGTATTTAAAACATACCAAGACAGCTCGAGACATTTTCAAGCAGTTGGAATAATTAGAAATAAAACAAAAGTTTCTGCTGATGCAATTTTAGCATCATTTAATACAATTTTAAATTTCGAAGCGATAATAGCGAGATTCGACTTTGCTTATGCAGACAAACGTCCGATATATTTAATTGAACAACAACTTTCCACTTTAAGATAGCTTAATCTTTCAGTGATACAATACTTCGAAGAGATTGAGAAGAAATTGACTCTTCTCACGAATAAAACTATAATGACCCATGAAGGTGAAATAGCAAATTCAATTTCCGAAAAGTATAGGACAGATGCTTTACGAATTTTTATATCAGGCCTTAAAAGACCATTATGCGATGTACTGTTCGCTTCTCGACCCACTGACCTACCTAGTGCTTTAGCATTAGCACAAGAGGTAGAATCAAATAGGGAAAGCTATTTATTCACTTCAAATTTCGCAACATCCACTGAGGATCAAAATAAGTTGAGAGGAAACGATAACTCAGATAAAAAGATACATCAACAAAGAAATCCCCACTTCACAAACAGTATAGAAGAAATGAAAATAGAAATGACAAACAGTGACACCCATGGATATAGATCCGTCTGTGTCAAGATTATGGCAAAACCTAAATTGGCGTACAGAACCATCGCAGAGAACATCTCAAAGGCAACAGCAGTACCATTAACCCATTTCCAACCGCGCTGCAAAAGTTTTAAAATTGTTTTATTTAAGGTACATTTTTAGATTAATTACGGCCCCCTGATTCCAAATCTGTCATCAAAAAATTTCTACCTCTTTCCGTTTTCCCGATATGTCAAAAATTAAATTATTCGATTAATCGAACATTGGCGGTGAACACATACCATAAAATCCCATACAAAAGCGAAATGTCAATTTTTCCCGCCAAATGATAGCGCTTTGACATTTCTTTTGAGTGTTTCAGAAGAAAAGACTGGTTTTGTGCCTGTTTATCATATTCTTACATTTTAATAGTTTTTCAAAAAATAAATGTTTGATGTGTAATTCCAAGTGTTTGTATTGTTCCTCGATTCCAGAATTGCAAAATGGCACGTTCAAAGAAAACAACAATGAGGGAGATTGAATATATGTATTTTAGAGAATTGGAGCAATTACGAAAATCCGGTTCAGTGTGTCAACGTACTCCCACCCAATGTACATGAACTATCCGTTGAAGAATTAATCGACGAGAATACCATCGCAATTAATGAAGATCAAACTGCTTTGACTGAGATTGCCGGCTATTTGGAAATTTAGAGAGAGCGAAACATTCATATGGATATTGCTTATGAAGAGGTTGTGGAAACTCAACCGGAGGCTTTGCCATCAACTTCCAAATCGGATGCTGAATCGATTGATCCACTCCAAAAGAAACCGAGAGTCAGCTACAAGCCAGTGAGTTCATTTGGAACTCCAAAATGGTCCAGGAACAAAGGAAAGGAGGAGTTTCATTACAATATATCGCCTCAGGAAGCTCCGTTGACCGATATGCAGAAAGATGTGTGTGAGTTACTAAAGGATCTGTCACCAATACAATTATTCTCAAAGTTTTATGATGGGGAGGTGTTAGATTATATCATAACTGAGACTAACCGATTTGCGGCCCAGAACAACTCTGGTTTTCATTTGGACGTGGTTATATTGAAAAGATTTTTGGGGATTTTACTGATATCGGGCTACCACACTTTGCCTTCAATTGAGGATTATTGGTCTTCGCAGCTGTCAATGGGAATTGCAATAGTACAACAGGCAATGTCGAGAGCTACGCTCATGCATGTGAAGAGATACATTATCATTAGATGTTAATGATAAGATGGCCAAGGTACTATGTATAAATTATTACACTATCGTTATTCAAGTATCCTTATTTATATTTTAACTAGCTGACCCCGCAGCCGTTGCCCTGCGTGAATTTATGTGTTTTGAAATGAAAAGAAAGTTGAATTTATATTGTGTTGAAAATCATTTTTTTTTTGATGTAGCGCAGCTTGATAAACAAATTTTTTTGTTTTCTGTTCTGGTGCTTAAATATACAGAGAAGATGGGTTTCCAACTCGTGAACACGAAACATGGCTTTTCTAGATTTATGCCACACTTCTATCTATTATCCTTTTGACCTGTTGATTGCCATCACAAATGCAATTTTCTTTGGAAACGGAATTTGTTTGAAATAAAATTACTGTCCCCTTATATTCACAATTATTGGGGTTCTTTACACAGTTTCGGTGAATAAATGAAGATTGTGAAACATACTAATGACAAATCTAACTTTGAGATGCAAATTATGCTGCGGCATACCAAACCTATCCAAAGAATTTAGAAATTCCACTGGATAATTCACGGCTTTGTCTTCATTGTCAAGACGATCGATCGGTTTGTATGAGCGCAAACCCTTCTGAATTTGACTTTGAATCTTCCAGTTTAAGTCATTAACATCTGTATTTTTGGCAACTTAAACTGCGCGGGCTCTCAAGCAATCGCAGTTATGACAATTTGCTATTGTTGGGATAAACGTGATAAGTTCTTCTTTCGTTGAAGTGAATTGACAATAGGCAGGAAAAATTTATATCAAACCAATGGAAGTATCAATCGAAATTTGCCCATTTCCAATCATTAGCGAATACAATGTAAAATGTCATCGACAATATCATTTTTTTCGTATCCCTTAATTGACGCGAATTTGAAGGATGATATGTCGAAATGATCTTCGCGAAAAGTATGCGAACTTCAGTAGCATGCGGAGTAGCTATCGCATCGTCCATCATTTGATTCCAGTTATTATCATGTTCCAGTAATTGTACTTGCTGGCTTGCAAAAACTCTACCATTCACAGTACGCAATGACTTAAATGAAGTTGAACCGCGAGGCGCACCATAGTCGGAAAACTTTCATGAAATGCAAAAGCAAATATCCTACAAAGCGCTTTATTGCAGTTCACGTATCGACCCATTTGATACTTACTGATCTCATCTCATTCAAGGCCAATAATCGCAATGTTGCTTTTTTTGGTGATGTATTTGCAAACGTATTTCAGTGATTTCACCAAACTGTAATACTTAAGTTTTGAATGTGAATTAGACAACATTGGCGAATATAGTACGATCCATGTGTTGTGAACTTCGATATTAACTCCTCTAAATTGAATGCTAAATGTTCTGCCATTGTCATCTGGTGAGCGACGCCGATACAGTGGATATCCATCATTTCCAGTTTGCGTTTCCTAAAGAAATGCACGTGGATAGTGTTTCGTGCATTTATTGTCAGACATACAAACCGAAGAAGGATTGTGGTGTTCGCAATGTTCATGAACCATATTGGTTTTTACCACTTCGCATAGTTCTGGATTTATCTCTGGATCAGGAATTTCCACAAAAATGATTTCATCAATTTAATCTAATGTAACCACCATCCACCATCCAAAAAAGAAGAAGCGGCAAACCTCTTCTTTGCCCCTCAACAGAGTACATCCAGCATCTAACAGCACGTTGATTCAAGATAAAGTCCATCAAACATCGTAACTGTTGATTGAAAAGTCGTGTTGTGACATAGTGACGATCGCTGAGTAGCTATCGCGGTCCATAATTCAGCACGTACTATATGTCATCGCATCCTGGGAGTACTTCCTGCATTGCCTTGCCTTAGGCTGCCATAAATTGATGCCAAACAGAACGCCGACTGATATTAGCGCGACCTCTTCGTGGCTTCGTAACAAATTTCAATCTGTAATTGATCTTTTTATGAGAAACACGCATAAAGTGTTCACTGAATAATTTTCAAAAATTTTTCTTTTGAATAGCTGGATTAAAAAAGCAAGCGACCGAAATTGAACGATTCAAATTATTTACAAATCAAAAGATTGAAAAACAAAACAAACAAAAATTGAAAAAAAATTATATGAAAAGAAGTTATTTTTTGGAATTGTCCAATTTTCCGACCTTTCCTAATTAAAAGTATAAGGTATTTTTATTTCTAAACCTTCCCCGATTCACAACGAACACATTAAAAAAACAATTATCAAAATTGGTTCAGTCGTATGAAAGTTATGAGCGTACATACATTTTGGCGATTCATTTTTATTTACATATATAGATGATTTCAGCTTCATCGATTCTTTGACATCATAAACAGAAAGTTCAAACAGTTTGGCATTTGGTCAGAGACGAGCAGATGGTGCCTTATTTCAGCCGTCACAGTTGCAAAATGTTTATTCTGGGAACGCCGATTCGTTTTGGATATAAACTTTGGTGCGGTCTATTTGTTTAGTTTTATACCATACTGTGGACAATCCGATGAATACAACAGAGAGCTTGGTCTTGGAGCTGATGTCGTTCTCCGTTTACTCAGCAACGTCGAAGCACCTATGCGTCACGTGGTATTTTTCGACAACTTCTTCACTTCCTATCATCTTCTGTGCCTGTTATCAGCAAAGGGGTTCTGCGCCATTGGAACTGTTTGCTGCAATCGTGTAGCTGGGGGTGCTATAAATATGAAGACCGGTAAGGATCTGCCTCGCGGCGCACGTGATTATATATACGATTCTAAGAACCAGATGCTGAGGCTGAAATTGAAGACCTCGAGGAAGAGAAATTGAATTTTTTAGGGGTAAATCTCTACTCCCGTAGATTGAGCGTAGAGTAGGTAGTGATGGGGGAAAAATTAAATTACTGGTTGACACGGCAGCGTCAAAAAATTAAATTGATATGGCATAAAATGATATAAAAATTAAAAGCAGCCTTCTCGCATCTAGACCATTTCCAGTAAAATCTTTACATGGAAATAGTTCTGTGAGAGAAAAATGTGGCATAAAAATTTTCGGTGTAATCACCGATTTTTTCATACTGGTTAATGTATCAACTTTTGATAGAATAATTGGGTTAGATCTTTTGAAACAAATAAATTCTGAAATAGACTTGAGCAATGGAACAATATGATATGATTTTGGAAACGAAAACTTGTTGTTCCGTGAATGTAAAAATGTCAATTTTCTCAACGTGAGAAGCAAAGAGATTCCTTCTTCTGTCCGAAATCAGTTTTGTAAAATGGTTAGCAATAAAAAGGGCCTTTGCAGAATAAATTAAATTAAAATTAAATTATTAATTATATATAATTGCTAACATTAGTACTAAAACCGAACAGCCAAACTCTACCCATATCCTATGGGTGTCGCTGACTTCGTAAATAAGGAGGTAGCTGACCTTCTTGCCAATGACATCATTCGTCCGTCAAGGTCCCCCTTAAATAACCCGACTTGGGTTGTCGATAAAAAAGGAATAGATGAAGCAGGAAATAAAAAGAAACGCTTGGTGATTGACTTCAGAAAACTGAATGAGATTACAATCGAGGACAAATATCCGATGCCCAGTCCAATGATGATATTGTCAAATTTAAGGAGCTGAATATTTTGTTTTATTATACTATATTATATTATATATTAAAAACGCCCCAAATTTATTTCAAAGAGCAATCGATGCTATTCTGGGGGACCAAATTGGCAAGACATGACACGTTTACATCGACGACGTAATTATCTACTCAAAAAACAGCCGAAGATCACGTAGAGGACATTGAATGGGTGTTACGTAATGTCTACGAGCCTAATATGAGAGTATCGGTAGTAAAATCAAAGTTTTTCAAAAAAGGCGTAGAATTTTTAGGCTTTGTCGTATCAAGAAGTGGTATAAAAGCAAGTCCTGAAAAGGACAATGGCATAAAATGCTATGAACAACCAACCACACTTCACGGACTTCATTCGTTTTTCGGATTAGCAAGTTATTATAGATGTTTTATCAGAGACTTTGCCAGCATAGTGAAGCCACTGACAGACAAACTTAAAGTGGACAATGGCGAAGTAACTGCCATCCAGTCAAAAAAAATTAAAATTCAGTTCACACAAGAAGAAGAGGATGCCTTTAACAAACTCAAAGAAATTCAGTCTTCAGAGGATGTAACATTAACTTATCCATATTTCACTAAACTGTTCGATTTGACAACCGATGCTTCCTCAAGGGGCTTAGGAGCTGTGCTTTCACAGAAAAAGAAACCCATAACCACGATATCGAGAAGGCTTAGAGAAAAAGAAGAACAATTAGCAACAAATGAAAGAGAACTCTTAGCAATAGTATGGGCACTTAACAATTTAAGAAATTATCTATATGGAGTAAATCAGTTGAACATTTATACTGACCACCAACCTCTGACGTTCGCTGTTTCGGATAAAAATCCAAACGCTAAAATTTAACGCCTGAAATCTTTCATAGAGAGTTTCAACGAAAATATTCTTTATAAAACAGGTAAATACCATATCGCCGACGCATTATCAAGACAACGCATGAATATGATAGAGGTTGAAACGGAAGCACACTCCTGACTGTGCCACTATGCACAGCGAAGGGTCACTGACCTACACCATCGAAACGGTGGATAAACCGGTCAATTGCTTCCGAAATCAGGTAATACTTCAAGAGGGTGAAAGCTTATCAAATCAGTCATTTATAATTTTTGGATCAAAAAACAGGCATATAATATCATTCTATAGTATAGAATCACTGCTAAAAACTCTGGAGGAGGTTATTAATGGCAGTGTTGTAAATGTTATTCATTGCAGCCTACCAGTTTTACCAAAAATTCAACATCGTCTGGTTGAACACCGCCCTAACAGAAAAAATGGTTACAGGGATCTTCAATGAAGCTGACCAAAACGAAATAATAGTTACCGAGCATAACCGAGCTCATAGAGCGGCACAAGAAAATGTGAAGCAGATCTTAACTGACTATTGTTTTCCAAAAATGGTTAAGAAGGCAAACGAAGTAGCCGCAAATTGTCGAATTTGTTTAAAATCGAAATACGAACGACATCCACCGCATCGGAGCATCGGAAAAATATTGCACGTCGATATTTTCTCTACGGATCACTAATATTTTTTTAACATGGATGGACATGGATAACAAGATTGGCGATAAGGTCTTAGTAAAGGGTAACTTAAAGCTAGGCAATAAATTTACCACACTTTATACAGAAGAATTAGTTGAACAGGATCTATTCACCATTGTTCTTATAAAGGGTAGGAGGGTTCATAAGGACAACCATCGACCACCCTAACACATAAATGTAGTTAATGTCACACATTAATTGGAGATTTATCTCAATAGCACTCCTTTTGTCCACAACTTTATCGGAAAAACTCACGACCTATACGAACAGTAACTATATTCCTGTCCTAGACGGCGACAAAATCGTTTGGGAACATTACGGCTACTTGACCCACTACACCAATTTGACGATGTATTTAATAATGAATGATGAGACTAGAAACTTAACAAATCTTTTTCCCCAGTCTCATATGAGGAAGATACTAGATTCTGATATACGAGAAATTTACAATTAAGTAATGAGTCTGATTTTTTTGCCGCGCTTGTGGTAAACCTGTGACCTTGATTGATATCCATTCATGTACTACTGTGCCCAAAAAAGGTGACATTGTATTTATTTTGAAAATTCTTTATTTATTCTTCCAAATCAATTTCATCCCCTTCAAAGTAATCTCCTCCCGATGCAATGCATTTATGCCAACGTATTTTCCAATCTTCGAAACACTGGTTGTAGTCACTTTCCGGGATGGCCTTCAGTTCCATCTTCACAACGTCTTGAATCTCCTCTATTGCATAAAAACGGTGTCCCCGGAGCGGTGTTTTGAACTTGGTGAACAGCCAAAAGTCGCACGGCGCCAGATCATGTGAACACGATGGTTGCGGAACGATATGGGTTGAGTTTTTGGCGAAATGATCACGAATTACGAGGGCAGTATGGAATGGTGCATTATCGTGGTGTAAAAACCAAGAATTGTCTTTCCACAATTCCGGCCTTTTTAGGCGGATAGCGTTACGCAAACGACGCATCACGTTTAAATAATATTCCTTGTTGACTGTTTGATCGGTTGGAAGAAAATCATAATGCACAACACCACGATAATCGAAGAAAACAGTCAACATGACCTTGATTTTTGAGCGTCTTTGGGCGATTTTTTTGGTCTCGGCTCTCTTTTGGCACGATATTCGCTCGATTGATCGGTTGTTTCGGGGTCGTAAGCATAGATCCAAGTCTCATCGCCAGTTATAATGCATTTCATGTCACCCTGGTAGTCGGAAAGCATCGATTCACACACTTCAACGCGACGCCTTTTTTCCAAAAAATTCAATGTTTTCGGTACCAGTCGAGATTTGACGCGCTTGAGGCCCAAAACATTCTTCAAAATGGTATTGGGTGAGCCTTTCGATATGCCAAACTTCATCAGCAAGGTCTCTAATTGTTAATCGACGGTTTTTCAACTCCAAATCTTTGATTTGTTGAACGTGAGCTTCGTTGGTTGAGGTTGATGGTCGCCCTGGAAGCTTTTCGTCTTCGACACGTTCACGGCCGGCTTGAAACTCACTATACCACTTGTAAACATTTTTTTTAGACATAGTCTCATCACCAAAGGCTTTCTGCACCATCCTCAAAGTATCCGCAGCAGAAAATTGATTCCGTAAACAAAATTTAATGCAAATTGTTTGCTCAACATATTACGACATCGCAAAAAACGAAAAACTCACTTTTACATAGCAGCTCACAAAACGAAACGTATCTCAAACACTAATGAATATTTTGACATGAAATTTGACACGAATGTGACTGACAGTACTACCAACCTAAAAAAAAAATAATTCTCCAAATCCTTCGACGCGAGCAGTTTAAATTCAAATGTCTTATTTTTTGGACACAGTAGTATGTACCATCGCTCTAGCTTGTTTAGTTCGCTAAAACAAAATCGGTGGTCAAAGGAACCCATTTTGAGTCGATTACGGACATCCAGGCGGCCGTGACGAGTGTACTCGCGGACATCCCAGTCGAAGCGTTCCAGAAATGTTATGAAGCATGGAAAACGCGCTGGAATCGCTGTATAGCTGCCCAAGGGGACTACTTCAAAAGGGATGGCAGATTTGTAGAATAATTTTCAAATTTACGGTTTTTATGAAATCAGTCTCATTACCTCATTATCATACCTTGTAATGCACATCGATGCACTATTGCGAACAGTGAACGTTCACCACCGTCAAACACGTAGCTTAAACTTTTTAGGCACGACACTTAAAATCATCGCTGGCACCCTAGACTTTGATGACTTCCAGAGACCACAGATGATACAAGATAGGCTCGTTGACTCCAAGATAGTATAAGATAGTATAAGATAAATACTCGTATTCAACAAAAGATATTAGAAATAACAGAAAAAATATACAAAATTATTGATACAACTATTAAAAACAATAGATACAGATCACTCACACGAAAGAATAATAGCCAGAAATAGAATAATAACTCTCGAGTTACAAGCTGTCACAATTTCTATAACATTAGCCAAACTTAATTAAATTAGCCCTGTACTACTAGACAATAATGATTTAAGTAGACCTATCGACGAACACTCTACCAATGTAACTATAATAGAAATATTAGGAATGTCTAATATTAAGGTTTTAGAGAATAGTGACAATTTGTATTTTGCTATAAAATATCCCATACCTAAGATAGTTTGTGAGAAAATTAGCTTAATCGGAGGACTACTACATTTTGGAGAAAACTGCTGAATGCGGAAATAATGCGTACGCCGTGGAATGCGAAAAATCTACGTTTGCTACATTTTGCAAAACACTAAATACTACTACTTGCGGTCAACAACTTGTTTTGTGAACAGTGGCGAACTGCTCAACTTCCGCCAATCATAACAAGGGCATTAACGAAATTGACGATGGCATTGTTATAATTAATAATGTCACGGCTGAAATAGAGGATTACCTTCGAAATATCAGAACCGTCAGCGGTACCTACTTGTTGACTTTTGCTCAGTCAGTAAAAATAAATTGTACTGAATACCGCAATCGAAACAACGCTTAACTCCAACAGCACAGAAAATCAATATTTTGGGTCATCTAGACACTTTGAGCCTAAACTATCTCCAAGAAATGAATGTGAAAAATGTGAATTATATTGGGGATTTTCAAGAAGAAGTCAACTCTAAAACAATGGTTTCTTACAGTTATAATAACGACAGTCATTATTCTAGTATTGTTGCGGCTTGCTTTAATAACATACAAAACATATACTGCTAAAATGGTAATAGATGTATTGGTAAAAACGGTAACTGAAAGGATCGCGGACGATCCTCACTTAGGAAGAGAGGAGGTAACTCAAAACGCTGGCAGTCAAATTACTCAGTCTGCATTGTCTGCCTAACATCCGACAATGCCTTCGAATAAGGTTTTCCAAAAAGTTCCAGATATTTTGAATAGGATTAATGTCTGGTGATTGCGGGACCCATGAAGTTATTTTTAATTCCATAACAACCATTCACGTACAAGATAAGACGTGTGTGCTATTAACAGCCGATTTAAGCACATTTAAAATTTAAATTTTTTTCTTAAAATGTCCAGATACAAGCAGCAGTTATTCTTTTATTAAATAAACATACGTATATAAAGATGTATATATAGCAGTATAGAGCCTCAGTAAATGGCAGTAAAAATTAATGTAATATTAATCATATACAGAAGGTTCGACCACACAATTGTAGCACCTGAATTTGTTCATCATCTATATTGGCATGAATTTTAAAATCTTATGTGGGGAACTACTAGTTCTTTAAAATATGCTATTTTTCTCCAAGATTTTAATATGCATATGTTTGTTCAAAAAGTATTTCATTTTCCTTAAGGAAATGTTTATTTATTTCTGAATATCTACTCTGTCTCTTTCAAAGTAATCTCCACCAAATGTATTTCACTTCTGCCAGTCTGTAGTTTTTTTGGGATCTTGTTTACCTTCTCCGTCATTTGAAGGCCCTCTTCAGTTCAGAACAAAAATAAGTCACAGGCGATAAGGTCTGGAAAGTATGGTGTCTGGCATCATTAGTGTGTTGTTTTTGGTCAAAAATTCGCGCGCAAGCAACAATGCGTGAGCAATACTGTTATCATAATGCAAAAACTAATTTTTGTTCTTTTACAAATCTGGGTGTTTCTGACGGATTGCTTCTTTATTGACCTTAGGACCCCTCAATGTTGATGTCACGTTTGACTAAAACTATTTTCTTAACTTCATTCATGTTTTCGTCTTTTCTCGAATTGCTTGGGCGTCCGGCACGCTCTTCGTTATACAAATATTCTCTACCCTCTGAGAACATTTCGTACCACAGTCAAACATTGCTTTTGTCCAAAGTAAAGGTAGCTTCACAGCGCACTTAGGATTGGTTTTCACAGAAATTTTAGACAGATTTTTTCATCCAATTTTTGGAAAAATATAAAATCAACAAGTAAGAGATGGCGAAGTTCGGGTGCAACTGCACATTTTTTACTCTTGCAACTTGTCAGAATCAAATCCAGGGTAATATTTAAGGTGCAAATCGTCAACCAGAGGATCGAAATACAATAAATTTTATATATAATATACATTTTCTAAATATAACTCATACACTGACCAACATTTTAGTAAAAGTATGTAGAAAAGTCAGCAGGATGTTCGAAAATCCCGATATTAGTTATATAGTTATATAACTTGGCATACTATTGCCCAATTTTATCTATTTTTGGCGCAAAAAGGGACTGTTGCGAGTGACGAATGATTTCTCGTTTTCGTTCAGATAACTCACATATTGGCTGATATATGCGGTAAAATGTCACCCGGAAGTTCAAAAATATTTATATTAGGTACAAGGGGGCCAAGGGAATATTGGGGTCCAAATATTAGGTACATAGGGGCTTGAACAGCTTTTGTTGGATTTTTGATCATAAGGTTGCACACACACTAAAGTTTAACACATTATATTATTGCTTTTTGAATTGTGCTTAATAAGAAGTAGGCATGGTTGTTGTTTAATTTCATTTCACATTGTAATATAGAAATATAAAAAGAACGTACTAAATTTTGTCGAAGTCAGTCAACCGTATAGGATTTCACCAAAACGTGGGCGGTGCCAATTTTCACAGCGGCTCCCATAAGACTGCCTCGTAGCATCTCGGCGGTAAAAATTAATGACTATTGCGTATTAATTTACTGATTTATCCCACTTTAAGTAGTTTTTTGCACTAAAGTTATATGGGGAGTTAGCGGAGTTATCGTTCGATTTCATCCATTTTCACCCTATAGGTCGAAGTTTTTATAAATTTGCAGTTAGCAAATTTCGTTTCTGTAGCTTAATTGCTTTAGGAGATATATATATATATTAAACCATGTCAACTTTTTAAAAGTTTCTACCCACATGTGCCCTTTGCTACTGCGTTCTCCTGTGCCAAATGACAGGTTTATATCTTAATTAAGTATTTAGTTATGGCACTTTATATTTTTTCGGTTAGTGGCGATTTGTGGGCGTGGCAACGGTTCTATAACGCCCATCTACGAACTTGTACTAGGGAACCAAACCCCAATATTTAATCATGTTACAGCTTGCACGGACGGACGGACAGACAGACAGTCAACCGGACTTCAACTTTTCTCGTCATCCTGATCATTTATATATGTATATGTATGTAACCATATCTCGCTTAGTTTAGGTGAACAAAACTATTTTACTCTGTAGCAATAGGTTGCAGGAGTACAAAAATGATTTTGATATTGCGTTGTTAGGCCCAAGTTGCTATTGTTTAGAGATATGCTTTGCGTTTTAGTATAAATTATATTTATATCCTCAAAAGCGCATACCAAGTTTGCTTCGAAGTTTGTTTACCCAAAAGGAAACGTTGGAGATCCTATAAAATATATAAGTATATAAATGACCAGATGACGAGCAGAGTCGAATTTGCTATGTTTGTCTGAACAGCAACTAGTCCCTCAGTTTTTAATATATATCACATAAGCTCAACGATCGGAATCAAGTACTTGTATAGAAAGCTTTGTCATTTGACTAGATATTTTCAAGAAATTTGGCATCGACTATTGTTTTGCAATTATGCAGAATTTGTTACTATATTGTATCATATATTATACTTAATTCCGAAAACTATGAACAGTAGTTCACAAAATGCTAAAGTCTTATTAAATTTCATGACATAAATTTGTTATATTAAAAAGGGAAGTGGGAAAAATTTTAATGAAATTTATTTTTCCTGGATGAACGGTCAGCTGAAGAGCGATATATCGATACTCCTCTAATCCCTTTTAAAACAGAAGAAATGGATAAAAGATACTTTTGAGCATAACAATGGTTAAAAATTTGTTAGCAGGAAGTCTTCCAGAGATTAAAGCGGAAAACGCTTGGTACTCTGAAAAATAGAATCTTAGACATCGCTAAGAAATCTAATTCAGTTATGAGGTTATCTATCTTACAGTTTTCTATTTTTTTGTAGTATTGGAAAGAAATTTAAACCGCGCTCTCATTAATTGCATGCAATAATATCTCGTTACATAGTTTGGGTAGGAAACTGAATGCTTTTCAAAAAATGCTGGTTACGATGCTTCGTAAACTTAATCATTTAGAAGATTTTTTGCGGATGAAGATTGTTTTTTTTCTTATAAATTATATTTATGAAATTTACTGTTCCACAAAGTACTATCCATTTGTGGTAGGGAGACATTTTTATAATTTATTAACTTTAATTTTTTTTTAATAGAGCGAAGTAGTTTGATGTCCAATTTATTTATAGATCAAGGAATCTCTCGTTATTAAGAACTCCAGCCATCTGTTTTGTGATTTTCTAATGTTCAAATATTACTGACATATTTCTTAAGTAGTTGACTATTAATAACGTCAAAATTAGCTTTCTTAAAGCTTTCTTATAAAATGATTTAAAGTAGTAAGTTTTTGTTTTGTTCCAAAAAAAAGATAAGTTATTAGAAGCAAACATTTTTTTTAACACATCTTATATTAAATAACAGGGATGCTTTAGAGAGAAAATTTATTTACTATCATTGATTGTGGTTTTAAAAATAATGTTATTTGGTTGAAAGTAAAGCACCTCATCTCTGAATCAAGGTAATCTTTTAAC
Organism: Bactrocera zonata; assembly: GCA_037783105.1. Lineage (NCBI taxonomy): Eukaryota > Metazoa > Arthropoda > Insecta > Diptera > Tephritidae > Bactrocera > Bactrocera zonata. The sequence continues at coordinate 171,606 of JBAWJQ010005308.1, read as the reverse complement.
GGTTTATACAATTCTACGTAATCACAGCCGCGACAAGATGACTTTTCACCGCAATAAATAGTAGCGTGGAAACAATATCGATTTTTTCAGTAAAAATAATAAAATTCTTCTCTTCATGCGAAAATGATTTTTCTGAAGAAAGTTTCAGCGATTTATATCAGCAAATCATATTAATTTCCTTTTATCCTTTTAGAGACTTTTTTAAATCCAACCTTAGGAGGGTTACACTTCGTAAGTGCTAAGTAGTGCTTCTCTTAGACTTAAGGGGTTATATACAGTTCGAAGACCAAAAAAGTGAATTTTCCAGAATTTTGTCTGAGAACACTTTTAAATTTATTAATCTTTACATTTTTACAGTATTATGATATATTTTAGCTATATTTAAAGACTTAATATTAGTAAAAAATACGTTTTGAGATGACCACTATATATATTTTAAGGAAAACGCGTTTAAATTTTGGAATACACTTCCAAGGACTCTAAAGCACCTTTTCAAATTTAGTGTTACGTTGAAAATATTCACCGAAAAAATATGAATCTTCTGTGTGTATTCTTAAATATTAAGCTAAGAAAATAAATTGAAAAAAATCGATTTTTTTAGTTCTAACTATATATAACTCCTTAACCTATATATATAAGATGTGCAAACAAGTATAAGCATCAATGAGCATTCACATACCTTACAGGTATGTAATGATTTCCCCTTGATTTTCGCTTCCGAACGCAATCTTAACCTCCGTAGCATCATCTATGAAACGACAAACTGATGCGCACTAAGGAAACGCAAGAAACTCTACCATTGCTACCATTTTAACAACTGCCACTTTGCACGTAATTAAAATTGTCGCACGTTCGCAAATGAACAGGTGTCATGTTACTCACAATAATTTAATTAAATATTCAGTTTACAAGCGAGTGAAACTTGGTATGAATATTTTAATATGCATATTTACAGTGCGCAAACGTTTTCGTTTTCGCAAATGTAAGTAGCGTTCATTGGGAAAAATACTGTAATTACAAAAATATTTTGTGTACAAATTTGTTAACACTTACGCCAACAATTTTTACAGTATTCAAAACTTTTTATAGGGACTTTTTAGAAGGGCCTCCAGCTTCTTCAGCGAATTTTGTTGTATCTTATGGTCACAATCCTGGCTCGATGCGATGGTCTTCCTGTAAAATCCAGCCGTTTCCGAGGGATGTTCTCACGCAAACGCCTCAGTACGGCCAAATAGAACTCCTTATTGACTGTATGTCTCTCCAAAACAAATTCATAATGCACCAAAGCACGAATATAGAAAAAAATTATGAACATCACCTTGATTTTTGAGCGGCCTTGGCTTGGTTTTGTTGATTTCGGCTCGATTTTTCCTTCCATTCCTATGAATATCCATCTTTTAATATAAACATAATTACATGTGTGTTTGAGGACTCAGCAGCGTTATAGTTTCAGTCGATCGGAGAGAAAAAACAAAATTAGCTAAAGAGGCTGAATGCCATTTCAAAAAGGCCTTATGAAAAGTGTTGCGAGGACTGAAAAATCCTTCGCGTAATATATTACATTGCGATCACTTAGTTTGTATCAGAGCTATTTGGCATAGTGGCCCAATATCGGCGGTTTCAACAAATGGGCAGCTTATTGGGAAGAAAATTTCGTGAAAAAATTTCTGATTGATATCTCACAAACTGTGGGACTAATTTATTTATATACGAACGGAAGGACATTGCTAAATAAACTAAGCACATTATGGTCATCATATATTTAAGTACTTTAGAGGATCTTCGACGTTTCCTTCAAAATTAGTTTACCCAGTGCAGCGAAATGATAATTTAATTGAATTTTTTTGCCTTATAAATTCAGTGTTGCTCGTACGACATGGTGTGCTATATGATAAACATACATTTGATGTAAATATAAATGTGCAACTATTTGCTTGAATGCGTACCTTTCGCAGCAATCAGCAGCACCTGGTATAATTTCACCTTTTGATCATCAAGCAATCTGAGCCGACCTTTGTTCGTTAGTGTATGCATGTATGACTCAATTTATGGTTCAGTGAGTCCAAGCGTGTCGTGGGGAATATTCATATATTTATACTGTGAGCATGACTTTTCAAATGGTTATGTGAACAATGAATGGTTGTGAAAACAAAAGCGTCAATGAAGTGTTCGACGTTCTTGTGTGAAGATGGATGATTGTGAGTGGGTATAAATATTGGTACCCTGGTGCAAGTTTTGAAGAATGAATAAACGTTATGGAAACTAATTAGTACTGCATAAAATAAAGAAAGGTAAAGATATATATTATATATCACTATATCTATGGAGTACCCCGTCTAGGGTTACTACATTTTAGGTTTCCTTATATGTCTTATGAAATAAATTGGAATGTTACTACCATACTACTAGGTCAATGAACTATTTATATACTAAATATAGGTAAAAATTATTTCGGTGCTATTGCAATGTAAATAAAAATTTCTAGTAATGAATTAAATTAAAGCGAATAAGATGCTATAAAAAACATCACTTCTTCAAACTTTAACAGAAAAAACAATACAATTTCAATCAGTTCCTATGTGCGATTCTTTATTGTTGGTATTTGGGAGCAAATCCCTTTTGATTTTTCAAATTTCAATTGCATTTAATTTAGTTGAAATTTTCGTTTTACCTTGAGTAGTTGAGTTAAGAAAAAAAAAAATAAAACAATAAATTTAATCGAGCTGTAATTTATTTCCTTCAACTGCTACTGATAACTTTTAGAAACTTTTAAACTTTTAGTTTAGTTTATTAAGTTGTTCAATTATTTGTTCCCTTAATGCTTAATTAAGTGCTTTGGTAAGATCGCAAAGAAGATCGGGAGTTTTTACTCAATAAACATTATTTGTGAGATTCATAAATAATATAAATTTTTTCATACAGTTGAAAATATTGAAAAACACCGGTTGTGATTTTCAGTCAATGGAAAAGAGGTAAATACTGCTTACGCAAAATTTGCGATATAAGATCGAGTTGTTATCCTCTTTACAGCTAAACATTGCATTACTCATACGCCACGTATGATTTTGAAATATTATTAAAATGAAAATAAGGCTGCTACGCAAAAAATATATATAGGGTGGGTCATCTGACGTTTTAAATTTGAATTGTATATATTTCGACATTGGAAACGTCAAATACCATTCGGAAAGTGACAGACATTCAGTAAAAGGTCTAAAATTTACGAAATGGGAATGCTATTTACTATTCTACACTTCGCAGATTGGGCAGAAGATCGTTTGACCGAGGATGGTCAATTTAACCGAAAAATCATCTTTTCGGACGAGGCTCATTTCCACCTCGATGGTTACGTTAACAAGCAGAATTGTCGCTATTGGGGCACAGAAAATCCGCACGTAATCGTCAGCACAAATCACTGTATGGTGCGAATTTTGGTCTGCTGAAATCATCGGCCCATTTTTCTTCGAAAATGAAGAAGGAACCACAACCATCAATGGTGAGCGATATCGCGCAAAGTTAACCGAATTTTTCTTCAAGCAAATTGAAGAGGAAGACTTGGACAACATTTGGTTCCAGCAGGACGGCACTACGTGCCATACAGCAAACGCTACACTCAATCTTTTACGCCCTATCTTCGAAATTTAAAATTTTATATGACCCACCCTTTATAAATGCCAACAATGGCATACTGCAACCAACTGTTTGAGCTTCAGTTTGTAATGATATAAGAATTAAAAATTATTTGCTTGTCAATCCGGCTGTTCTTTGGCTATGTAAAAAAGAGTGTATAAGTGATGAAAAGGCGAGAAGGGTGCAAATGCAAGAAATTTTTCCACAAAGCTGTTATAAGAAAATCCAAAATAAAATATAAAAAAAAGTAAAATAACATAATTCAACACATTTTTGTTCGCATATGCCACTTTACCTCTATAGCTGGCAACATCTTGTTTTTGTGGTGTTGTTACTGCAGTTCCTGCTATGTGTAACCATGCATTTTACAGCATTGATAGCAATGGCCCGCCAATAGTGTCAATAGAAGCAGCAACAATATAAAATTAGCTTAGAAAATTTTAGAACAGCTTATTTGTACATCCTCAACAATATTTTCTGTCCGAATTTTAAAATGTATATACTTGTGAATGATAGTGTTGCTCTTATTTTCATATGACTATGCGTTTTTCTACGTTCTTCTGGAAAAATGCCAGCGGTAGTAACATTAATAAAAATGAAAAACGAATATATGCAAAACATTAATAATAATAACAACCACTATAGATACCATAATCCAAAGATTTTTAAACTCTCACCACTAATGTCAAAGTTTCCGCGCTTCAGCAAATTCTCACTGAACCTAACAATTACTATTAAAAAATAAAAGAACTAACACCAAATATGAATATATTATTTTGTGAATAAAAAAATATTCGGTACACAAATCGTCAGGAAAAACGCCACCATATTTCGAGTTCCGTTTTTATACTTCTGCAACATTTTGCTTCAGAGTATTATGGGTTTGTTCACCTAATAGTTGTACGTTTCACCTAAAACTAATGGATATATAAATATAGTTACTAGCGGGCTTTTAATTCTCTGCAATTCGCTGTGCAGTATCAACTGTGAAATATACACGTTGTCCATTTTTCAAATGTACTGACAAATGAATAACTGCCGGATTTCGATCATGAGTTGGGAACGATAAAATTCTCCAAACTGTCTCATTGCTACTGATATACCTTCCCATTTGATATTGTGTTATTTCATCATTTCGGTTCTCTGCAACACCAAACACAGCCATGTCGCTGCCTTTATTTAAATACTTGCAGATATGTATATACATATAATCGATTTAAAAGAATTGCAATATTCTACATTGATATGAGCTTTGAATGCTTTTGATAGTATTGGCGAATAGGGGATCACCCACCTATTATCAACTGTAATATCTTGATTATTGACTCGTAGATTGATTGATTTGCCATTATCATCTGTTGAGCGTCGGCGATACAATGGGTAACCATCATTTCCATTAATTGTCTCGGAAATCAAATCTCTAGGATACCGCTTCGTGCATTTCCCATCTTTCATGCATGGCGAATTAATATTTAGAACACCACATGGTCCATAATTCATACTTTTTGTAACAACATCAAATAAACCTGGATCGATTTCCTGATCAGGAATTTCTGCTGAGATGATGTCATCTATTTGATCGCTTGTTATTTTGTTGACTAACCATACCAAGATATGGGCATGTGGTAATCCTATCTTTTGTCATTCCACCGAATACATCCAACATCGAACTTTGCCGAAAACTTGATGTTTAACAATAAAATCCATCAATGACTTCAGCTTCTGTCTAAATACTCGTGCAGTTATGTCGTGACGGTATTGCTTGATTTCGTCCCATTGTGGATTACATGTAAATGTAATAAACAAATCTGGTCGACCATACAAACGAACATAGCAAATGCATATTCATGCATGTGCCTTGGACTGCCTGTGTAACTTGCTGGTAAAATAACAACTTGTCCAACATTGTCAACATTTCCATCATTATTGATTGCATCGCGGAGATGTATATACTCTTCTGATCGCAACTTCCGTTGATTGAATCGAATAAAATTCAAACGCTCTGTTTCTATCTTTGCATACATGTCTACGACATATTGATGAAAGAGTCTTCGACATTTCAAAATATGATTTTCCTGATTTTGTCGTATCATAATTCTATGTGCATAATAGTTCATAGCGCTGATATTTTTATTGACTTCACGTTCTGAAAAAAAAAATGGAAATTTAAATCATTTCATACTAATTCTTGTTAAACAAAATTGGAAGAGTATATTAAACACATCAAAATTCCCAGAACCGAAATTACCTTAAATGTCGGCATGAAATTATTTTGTATTACATTCGTCGCTCCAAAGGAAGTTATTTTAAAGCACGAATTATACATTTGGATATTATCAAAAAAATGTTTCGATTGCAGCGTTGTTCCTGAAATTAATGTTGCCAATGGTTCCGGTGGGTATTGTAATTCGGGTAGTCTTACTTTGCCACTGGAACAACAAATTCCAGGTGTTTCATTATGAAATTTCAGTCCATTAAAATGTTGGCATACTTTATTCATTCAACCAAACACCACAAACTTATGCAAACTGTAATCAATTGCCTGATTATATCTCAATCCAGCACCATTTAAAGCACCATTAACGTAGATTTGTGCCGCACGTCTTTGAACATTTTGATTAATGCTTGCCGGCTTACGATCTGAACGCGATCTTGCAACACGTTCCCTTGTATTTGCAATCTCTTGTTCTCGCTGTTCTTGCGATTGATTTTCCCTTCTATTTTGGGTTCTACGCGATCGACGTCCAATGTCAGCTCTTGCTCTTAGTGGCATTTTTAGAAGAAACTAAAGTAAAGATAATAAAGAACTTCAGTAATAAATTGATGAAATCCAGCAAATTCTGGACTCAAAAAGCACCAAAAAGTCACGAAAAGACACGAAAATCTGCTGAAAATGTGACAAAATTCAATTAAAAATTGGCAAAAAAATCCAAGTAATTTTTAGCTTACTGATCGGACATTAAACAAAAAAAAATTTACTCAATTTTTTAATTTTTTTCACAAAATATCAAATTTGAGATTATGTCACAAAATCATGTGATGCACTTGTAACAATCAAAACACTTGTTTAGCAAAACAATCGATTTTTATCTCATTAATCATTGTTTTTTTTTTTATTTTTTTAACGAAATATTCAAATTTAAACGATGATTACAGCGAAAATTAATTTATTTTTATCAAAATACTCACCAAAAAATGCTAAGAAATTAATATTTTCAAAAATCGATTATGATAAGATCAATCAACAATGACGTCCAAAGAAAAAAGAGAAATGATAACAAATTGTTATTTGCATCATTCCGTGCAATGCTCTCCAATACACAAACGACCAAAATGTATTCAATACTAATGAATGCTGTATGCGGTACAAAAAATGCCTGCGGCAAAAACACACTCACTTCACATTCGCCCCGCACACATATGCGTTATCAAATTTCAACCAAACTTCATATAAACCATATATGGGCCACTGCCTACGTAGTGTATAAGTTTGGTTGAAATCGCACGACGCGTTTATGATTAGTTCAGCGACGTACATATACGGACTTATTTTTATATATATAGATATAAACACAAATAATTATTATAAGATTACGAGAAAAGTTGAAATCCGGGTGACTGTCAGTCTGTTCATTCGTCCGACTATCCGTCCGTTCGTACAAGAAGTAATTAATATAACGGAATAAAACTTTGAAACAGTAATGTTGGAAGTGTGTGTGTGTGTGGTAGAGTATACCTTCTGACCAAAAACTTTTTAAATCTAATAAAAATTGTTCGAACCCCTAGGTACCAAATATTTAGAATATGTATATATAGTTGTCTTTTGATCAAAAATTGCGGTCAGTATGTGATATATGTAACTGAAACTAAGGGATAACCGTTCTCTTGGTGTGTCCGTATGTTAAAAATGGATTGAATCGGATCAATACTTCATTTAGCCCCCATATACTTAACATAGAGATTTTCAAAATTCCTAGTGACTTTGTACCACGTAAATCGGCCAATACCTGAGTTATGTCAATGAAAATAAGCGTGTTTTACTCATAACAGCGTATCGGTGTGAAACTCGATAAATCTGCGACAGAGATGTTCGATATGATCAAGGAGGCTTATTCAGATGTGGCCTTGGCAAGAAGTGGTGTATATGGGTGGCGCCGAACCTTTGGAGGACCGGAAAGAGGTCGCTGATGAAGACCGTGCTGGAAGACCTTCGACTTGTGATAGAGAACTTGAACATTCGCAAGATGTGCGCGAAGATGAGTCCTATTACTTTCCGGACAAACCCTGTTTATTTGCCACAGCACATAATACTGTACAGTCTAGTGTTTGCGTTGTAAGTCGAAATTTCTTCTAATGGCACTTAATATACAAGGTGCGTTCCAAAGTAAACAGGACTTTAAAAAACACAGAACAAATGGTATTTTCGGCAAAATCAATTTATTTTATTCAAAATAGTCTCCTTCTGCTTCAATACAGCTCTTTGTACGGTCAAAAAGCATGTCCAACGAGTGTTTTAGCTCATTGGCCGGTATAGCCGCCAGTATGCCGTTGCAAGCCTTTTGAATGGTCTGCATAACGCTTTCCTTTCATGGGCAAATGCATTTTTCCGAAAGGAGGAAGTGGCACGGTGCCATATCAGGTGAATACGGGGAGTGGTTAATGGTTAAGATGTGATTTTTGGTGAAATAATCGACCTTCGATTGTTGGATTCGAACCAATTTTTGGTCGTCGGTCTGTTTGTGCGGAACAATTCGTACACACACCTTTCGTAAGCTCAAATGATCGGTCAAAATGCAATAAATCGATATTTTGGAGATACTCAATTCCACTTCCATGAATATCAATGATGATTTTGGCTGATTTTTAATGAATTCTCGCAAATTTTCGATGGAATTTCCGGTGGTCACGGATTTTGATTAGTTCACATGTTGATCGTTGATCACTTTGAAAACGTTGAAACCACTCGTGCACTCTGCTAAGGGATAGGCAATCATTCGGTAAAAATTTTACCAATTTTAAAACAAAATTTAATGTTGACTCTTTGTTCGAAGCTCATTTTCGCACAGATAACATAAACAAACTGACACTTAAAACGCAATAACTTCACTTCCGGTCAATGAAATGTCATGAAATTCTCACTGGATAAAGATAGCATGGCACCACCAGGGGCCGCCGATGCAATGTACTTATGCCAACGGATTTTCCAATCTTCGAAGCACTGGTTGTAGTCACTTACGTGGATGTCCTTCAGTTCCGTCTTCTCTGCGGCTTGAATCTCCTCTATCGTATAAAAAGGGATCCCCGGAGCGGTCTTTTGAGCTTGGTGAACAGCCAGATCAGGTGAATACGGTGGTTGCGGAACGACATGGGTTGAGTTTTTGGCGAAATGATCACGAATTACGAGGGCAGTATGGGATGGTGCATTATCGTGGTGTAAAAACCAAGAATTGTCTTTCCACAATTCCGGACTTTTTAGGCGGATAGCGTTACGCAAACGACGCATAACGTTCAAATAATATTCCTTGTTGACTGTTTGACCGGTTGGAAGGAATTCATAAAGCACAACACAATGATAATCGAAGAAAACAGTCAATATGACCTTGATTTTTGAGCGTCTTTGGCGCGATTTTTTTGGTCTCGGCTCTCTTTTGGAACGATATTCGCTCGATTGATCGGTTGTTTCGGGGTCGTAAGCATAGATCCAAGTCTCATCGCCAGTTATGATGCATTTCATGACACCCTGGTAGTCGGAAAGCATCGTTTCACACACTTCAACGCGACGCCTTTTTTCCAAAAAATTCAATGTTTTCGATACCAGTCGAGATTTGACGCGCTTGAGGCCCAAAACATTCTTCAAAATGGTATTGGGTGAGCCTTTCAATATTCCAAACTTCATCAGCAAGGTCTCTAATTGTTAATCGACGGTTTTTTAACACCAAATCTTTGATTTGTTGAACATGAGCTTCGTCGGTTGAGGTTGATGGTCGCCCTGGACGCTTTTCGTCTTCGACACGTTCACGGCCGGCTTGGAACTCACTATACCACTTGTATACATTTTTTTTAGACATAGTCCCATCACCAAAGGCTTTCTGCAGAAAATTGATTCCATAAACAAAATTCTTTGCTCAATAAATTTCGACATCGCAAAAAACGAAAAACTCACTTTTAGCAGCTCACAAAACGACACGTATCTCAAACACTAATGAATATTTTGACATGAAATTTGACATAAATGTGACTGACAGTACTACCAACCTAAAAGAAAAAAAAAATTCTCCAAATCCTTCTACGCACGATTCAAATGTCACCTTTTTTGCGCACAGTAGTACATGGGTTGCTATATATATTTCTGGACTAGGCAACACTAAGTGTTTTTCAGCATTTCTTTACACCAATCCACACGAGCCTTTTTTTGAGCGATTATCAAATTGTGCGGGATCCAACGAGAACAAACCTTTTTTACGGCCAGGTGTTCATGCAATATCGAATGTATGCTGGTGGGAGAAATGCATAGGCATGCCTCTATCTGAAGGTATGTTACCTGACGGTCTTGCATTATCAGCTCACGTACGGCATCGATGTTTTCTGGCACAACGGCTGTTTTTGGACGACCTTCACGGAATTCGTCTTTGAGCGAGCGTCGGCCACGATTGAATTCGTTGTAACAGTTTTTCACAGTGCTATAGGATGGTGCTTCATAGCAATCGACCGTGTGGGTCTTCCAAGACGAGCCAAATCCAACGAACAAAAAAAAACCGTTTTCTTTGATAAATATGCCTATTTTCATTATTAGGCCAGAAATATATATAGCTGCCCTCGTATATATAATATTATGAGAAATGTTGAGCATTACTGGAACATAGTCGACAAAAGCAAACTTGTTATCACGAGGATCCCATACAAGTAGCAGGGAAATATCAGGGAATAAAATACTGGCGATATGAATTCGCTCCGCAAACACGCGTGAAAATTATCGCGGCATTTAGTTTTCACGCAATTGCAATTCCAGTAGGTTATTTGTAACAGACATGTTTATGACAATCACAAATATTGCATGTAATAAGTTGCGAGTCAAGTGCAGAATTGTGTGGTTCTGAGTGTGTATAACAATGCATATAAATAAATATGTATGTTTATATACAAACCTCGTTCGCCATTTTTATTCTGTTTACCCGGAGTATTCTGTAGTATTCAAATTGTGTAGATTTAAGTGAATACATTCAGCATATGGAGGTATTCAGCTTATAGTTAATGATGGATTTTTGCGTTACTATATTTTTACCGTGACTGCGGTTAATGTTTTTTCCGTTTCTTATTAGTTTTTCTTTCATACATATATACTGTACATGTCTTCATTTATAAGTATAAGTTTTTGATTAACTTTGCTAGTGTGCATTGCGTTCACTAGAAGTTTCCTCTTTTAATGTATTCATAGAACAGGGTTGTTAGTAATAAGCATGATTGTTGCTGCGACAATTCTGTAAAGATAACTCTTTCTATATTCTTTGCGTGTTTGCCATTAAAATAGTAGTGGTTTTCAGTGCAAGCACTTGCTTCCGATCATTCAGTTTTTATAAGAGACAAGACGTTTGCAAAAGATCAGATCGATATCTCAAAAACTAAAGGACTAATTCGAATATATACAGACAAATAGAGAGGCAGACAGGCGGACAGGCGGATATGACTTAATCGACTCAGTTCGTTCTGTTGATCTTTTGTTTACATATTTTATAAGATCTCCGACGGCTTCTTTAAATTGGTACAAACATCGTGGTAAATATAGCCAGTTCAGGGTATAATTATTTAATTATGCTACATATTTTAGGATGCTGCTCAAACGCCATATTTTGTTAAAGATTTACTGAAGTAGGTTAGAAATAAAACTGTGACATAGTTTTATGTTACAGTTTGTTAAATATTTAATAACCAATAATTAAACATTGTGTAAATATTTGCCAAGTTTTTATTTAACACCAATACATCTGATTGACAACTAAATCAATTGTAAACAGTTTAATATGATATTATTGATCTATGTGTGTAAACTTGCTTTGCTGATTTGGGTTCTTTATTTATGTTCAGAAAACTGCAAATTTCACGTTGATCCGATAATTAGTTTTTGAGTTATTCGAGAAATAAGAAAGAGAGCTCGGGCACTTCAAAGCGTTAGTGTGAAACTTTAAACGTGTTTTTCTCAAAACTATGTTTTTTGAATCGGTGACAACTGTACTCAAAAACCGTTTATTAGATTTTAATGAAATTTATACAGCTTTTAGAATACATAATAAACTCGGGCCTGATCCAAGGATTTTTATTTTTTCGAAAATTTCGATTTTTTAAGACCAATTAACTATTGATTTTTTCGCAAAATTTAGAAAAAAATTTCCTGAGGCCGCCGTTTTGTTAATTTTGAAAACAAAATAATATCCTTCGATCAGGCCTGGGTTTGTCTATTTATAAAACTAATTTTTTTTGTTCGATTGATTTTAGATGAATCTCCAAGGTTTTATGCTTGTCACCGCAAGTACCTTTTTTTGGAACAGGGTCAACACAAACAACTATAGCTTCGGAAATTAATTTTTTTTTTTTTTGAATTCAAGTCAACACATCCTATAACAATGCCATATTACTACTTTTGTAAAATAACATGATTTAGTAGCAAAAAAAAAATACTGAAAACTTTCATTTTTTCGTGCCTCTGACTGCCCCTAACCCCTTAACTACTAATTTCTCTTAGATAGGTAAAGGTATGTTAGCTACGCGCAAAACTCTACACATCTAAACTTAGAGTTAGGCGTCAGGTAGCTTTTTATGTTGCTTTTTTATATTTCAAGGGTCTTCCATATTGCCAAAAATCCGGCCTCTAATGCACCACATCAAAACCTTATAAAACGAGCTACCTGGGTGTAAAGCTACAAAATCATGTATAACACATTAGATCGGAAGTACCCAAAATGCTTATTGGCACTCGATGGAAAAGACTATAATAACATGATCGGAATAGTAACTGTTCACTGTCTGGTGGCGACACACGCCTACAGAATGGGACTGACAGATCACGAAGACTTCAAAAAATGTATATTGCATATATATTAAAGCCGCGGATCCGGCCTCTTATGCACCACATCAAAACCTGATAAAACGAGCTACCTGAGTGTAAAGCTACAAAATCATGTATAACACATTAGATCGGAAGTACTCAAAATGTTTATTGGCACTCGATGGAAAAGACTATAATAACATGATCGGAATAGTAACTGTTCACTGTCTGGTGGCGACACACGCCTACAGAATGGGACTGACAGATCACGAAGACTTCAAAAAATGTATATTGCAAGGCACTAGGGAAACAGTGACTGTCCCGCATAGTCTCGACTACGTTGTAAGCATCTGGGGTTTTCACGGTATAATAAACTGGAAAAGGTGTCGATTTCTATGCATCTGATGCTACTGAAATTCGCGTCCAGTGAAGGCATCCTAAAGGATGACTACCTCTTATGGACCTAGTAACAGAACTCCATCTGTATGGGATGTTATTGATATATTGTATGATGCTTCTTGAATGTTAGTGACATATTGCTCTTCGTATATTCTCAATATAGTGTTCGGTATTTCTATGAGCAATTTGTATGAATGTGTAAGTATTTTCTTGGGATGCGCTCCTTTCATGGCATTCAGGGTACACTGGTCTTTCTACAATTTTCCTTTCATCATTCATGTGTATAGTGACTTGATAAATAACTACATACAACTAAGTAGTAATTACTACGGCGCTCATCCAAGGAAAACACTAAATTAATTGCTATGGATAAATGATATGAAAGCACTCGTGTACTCTGCTAGGGGATAGGCAATCATCGCCATAAACTTGTTTCATCAATTGAAACGTTTCAGTAAAAGTTTAACCAATTTTAAAACAAAATTTAATGTTGGCCTTTTGTCTAAAGCTCATTTTCGCACCGATAACACAAACATACTGACACTTAAAATGCAATAACTGCACTTCCTATCAATGAAATGCCATGAAATTTTCACTGGACAATCGATAAAGATTCTAACGCATCAGTCGACGTATAGATGGCGCCACCAGGGGGCGCTAAATTCAAAAAAGATTCTTGTTTACTTTGGTACGCACCTTGTATATATAATTGCTTGGATTCCGAACCTCTTGCAATTGAAAGTATTTCCCTGACTTTGATTCTTGAAGGATGTAGGAGTACAAAATGTTCGGTTGCACGTATTTTACATGTAAGTTATAAAATCTTTAATCACTGACCTTTTATATGACAGCATGATTTATAAGTGCTATTGTGAAAATGCTTCAGCTAATTAGATGCAAAAAAAAACCCAATTGCATACACCTTCTGAATAACGCTTTCAACTAATTATGCTCATATAGCCTTCATATCCTTTAATCTGTGCTGGCATTATCACATTCAACGTTTTGCAACTGCATTACCGTCAATTTGCAAGCGAGCTAATTAGTTTCCATGCTATAAGCAATTTGTAAAGAAGGAATAAATTCTGGTGCAACCGAACATTTTGTTCTGCTACATCTTTCAAGAATGAAAGTCAGGAAAATACCTTAAGGTATAAAATGTCAACCAGAGAATCGGAATCCAAGCATTTTTATATGTATATAATTACACAAATCTCATGGACTGACTGACATATTCGGCAAAAGGTTTGTTTCCCTTTTTGGGACTTTTCTATTGTATCTAATATGAAATTCGAAATAGCATAGCCAAATTTTGAAAATAAAAATTTCAGATCTAGTCGAGGCATCTGAAGCCATTGGCATATTTACAGGCCCCAAAAATACTGAACAAAATTTAAATACTGTTGCTTAATAAACTGTGTAGATCACGCCTAATTGATACGCGCGCGTGTTAGCGAACACTTCTAGAATCGGGATTTCCATTACCAACTGAGCCGCTAAATCACCTAAATATGCTAATAGGTTATTGCAACAGTAGCGTCGAGTTCAGTTGCTTAAAAGATTGAGATATCAACATTCAGCTTTATTAATAACACAACTTTAAATTTCACTGCTGTATAGAAAATTTTGCATCTGCAGCATAATTCTTCCTACTTCTTTTCGTAGGCAAGCTATCCATTGGCTTCTTCTTTTGTATATATCTTTCTCTTTTTGTGTTTGTTTGTCATGGCGCCATTAAAGGACAAAAGCAGGAAACTACTTTGCTTCTATGGATAAGTAAATTTTTTTAATATGAATTCAACATTATATATATAAAATATAATATACATATATTAATTGTTGCCTTGTTAACTTTTAATTAGTGTGTAACCAACAATTTTGAGGATCACATCCTTAGTCGTAGCGTCTCCTACTATTTTTAAACTTCTGTATATCTTTATAAAATCCGAGTTTCAAAATCCATCAGTTCTGTATGTTTGAAGAAAACGTTCTCAAACCTTGGTCATATATAATCAATTGTCTCAGATCGCAATTCCACAAATGAGACAAACTTCCTTCTATTTTACTTTAAAAATACAAAAACTAAAACATTTGTAAGTATTTTTAATGCTGAAAATTAAAAGTTGGTAATTTTCGAGTTTCCTTGTTTGGAAATATTTATCATCATTCGAAAGAACCTGTTGTGGCAAAATTTTTTTTCAAATTAACACTTCAAAATGTAGGCCGCGGCTACGTCTCAGATGGTCCATTCGTTGAGTCCAGCTTCTGAAGACTCGATCGAGCATTTCGACTGCTAATAGACGAATGACCCGCGAGATATTTTGTTCCAAGGCCTAAATCGATTGTCCGCATACACTTTAAACTTTACAAATTTCCACAGGAAAAAGTCTAAGGTTGTGATAACGATCATGGCAGAAAACGTGAAATTATCTGCTCACCAAAGAGTTCTATCTATATATCCCTAGATGGGAAATGGCGCCGTCTTGTTGAAACCAAATGTCGCCGAGATTACGAGCTTCAATTTTATGCATTAAATACACAGTTAGATATCATGTTGCGATAACAGTGGCTATTGACGGTTACGTTCTCACCGGCATCATTTTTGAAGAAATACGGACTGATGATTACACCGGCCCACAAAACACACATACCGTTATTTTTTTGGATGAAATTGTAGGTCTTGAGTCTCATCGGGTTGATCTTCGTTCCAAATACGGTAATTTTGCGCGTTTTAGTACCCGTTAAGCCAGAAATGAATCTCATCACTGAATAAAATTTGGCACGAAAACCTCAGATCTTCTAGGAACTTTTCAAAAGCTCATAGACCGAAGCGATGTCGTTTGTCGACAGTTATTAATTTTTTTTTAAAATTAAAAACTTTGACTCTTCTTGTGGATTATTTTTATTTGGTTTTTTTAATTTTTTTACATCAAGTCGAGAATATGATATCATGTAAATGGCCGCCCCCACAGTTGATTGTCATATGAGCCCTTTTTATGACATTTTCCATCATTTTAGCCGTCAAATTCTTGACGGATATTGTATTTAAGAGCTGCAAGAGTCTGAAGCTTGTTGACATAAGCCCGCGACTTCAAAAAGCCCCACAAAACGATGTCTGGAGCGGTCAAATCAGGCGATCTTGCTGGCCAGTGCAAATCGCCAAAACGGGAGATTAGACACCCGGGGAAATGCATTCTTCAGCATATCGGTTGTGGCACGTGCAGTGTGTGCCGATGCACTCTGCGGTAAAAAGAACTCGTTGATCATTGCTCTGTAGCGCTCACCGTCCACAGTAACCGTTTGGCCCGCGACGTCTTCGAAGAAAAAAGGTCCGATGACTCCTCCAGCGAAAACAGCACACCATACAGTGACTTTGAGCGGGTGATTTTCAGTGCCCCAGAAGCGTAAATTTTGCTTATTTACGTACCTGCTAAGATGAAAATGGGCCTCATCACTCATGATTATTTTTTATGAAAAATCATCTTCCTCTTGGTGGTGAGCGTATGTTAGACGCGATTGGCGGTCAGCAGGTAACAGTAGGCCAGGAAATCTGCGACGAATTTCACGTTGTGCCAAAGTCACCGACCGATTATTGGTCAAATAAATAGTCACCAATAACCCGCGTTCTGGAGCAGTGTAGCGTACCTAATCTCCCGTTTTGGCGATTTCGCATGTGTTTACTACACAAATGTCAAAACAGAACTGACATTAGAGGTCAATTGCAAAATTTATAATTAATATAATTCTAATAGGATGATTACTTTTGCGCCACTCTATATATAGCAAACTTATACCATAGCATTTTAGTACACATTATTCTTAATTTTTTTGCTAGTCTACAGGAATGTCCAGCTATATTTTAAGGTACATGGAAGTTAGCTATATATGTATGAAAATCGACAGTGGTTTTGTAAGTAAGAAAAGTAACATGAGGCTTACGAAAGCTTAAAAAGTACTAAGGAAAACCAAGCTAATCAAAAAAGATTTATAAAACGATATACTTACCCCTGAACCACCCGTGTATAGCCTTGTATGTTAATACTATATGTGACCTGGTCTACGAAAAGGGAGCTAACGTGCGAAAACAAGTTTTCTGGGAAACAGCTGTTAAAATTAAACAACTCGTTTCGTCAGTTTCTCGTTATCTCATTAATTGTTCTCCTTTCCAAAGGCTTCAAGGACGTCCAGTAAGTGTTGTTTTTGGTCGGAATATTATTATAGTTCATCGTGTAAGTTGCTAGTGTGGAACATTTAATAAAGTAACACGAAAGAAGTGACGTTTACTCTAATACCGCGCAGCTGCTGTTGTCTTGTTTTCATTCGTCTCTCTTTCCGGATGTTCTGTTATCACATTTGTGTAAGTGTTTCTGTTGATTATTGCCTTCGCATTTCGCATGAAATGAAACATGAGTGTTGATGAGGAGTTCAGTGCCGTATACGGACAATATTTCCATGAAAAGGATGATGAAAACAATGAAGAGAGCGATTATGATGAAAACGGAGTATGTGTATCTCAGGCAGAAGATGATACCGAACAAACTTTTCTTAAGATTCACCTGTCTGTTGTTGAAGTAAAGGAGGAGGAGCTGGTAACAAAATTTCTGTCAAAAGATTGTTATAATAATAAATGTCATACACTGATACCACGGGAAATGATCGAGAGTACGCGGAAAATTGTTTAGAGATATCGAAAAATGAACTTGATTTAGTGATACTAAATCACATCGAAGCTGGAATTATGAGTAACGAAAAGCTAGAAAGTGTATACGCAAAACTTGCTGGCCGAAAGAAATATGGACAGAGACAGAAGTTATGAGGCATAAAATTACATTTACCTTCTACAGAGTACCTGTTTGTCGTTCGTTTTTCTTTTTGTACATGCGTGTGGGAAGAAGCGTTACGAACATTTAGTACGTCATTTTGCCGCACAGGGTGTAACAGTGCGCCAACACGGACTGGCAAATAAACCGAGTACACATCCAAAGTCATTTAAACCGGCTGACATCGAAAAAGCTGTTAAATTCATCGAGTTTATAGCCGATTTAATGGCTCTTCCACTGCCCGGACGACTTCCAAAATTTAAGGATTTTCGGATAATGAAACTGCCATCCAGCGAGAGGAAGTCCTCAATTTATCGAAAATACATTTCTTCACTCAGTGATGACGAATTGAAGATGAGTAATCGCAGTTTTCGACGGATATGGTCCAAATACATACCCTACATTACAGTTATGAAACCAGCGGATGATCTCTGCGATGTCTGCCGTGGTAAGTAGCTCATTATCTGCTCATTTTATAGTTGTATCAAACGTTGAGATTAAATTCAGTATTTTTTCTTTTAATAGGAAACGCAATATCGATTGCTCAAGCCAAAGGTGTTACTGACATTGAACGCGAACAGAAGCTTAATCAATTTCTTGATCACCTCCACCGAGCCCGAAATCAACGAGAATATTATCAAAGTTGGTGTAGAAATACTGACCCTACAGCAGTCGTTCTGTCATTTGATTTTGCCCAAACCGTTCACTACCCTGTCAGTCCACAACAACCTGGTACAGCATACTTCAAAGGAACCAAGAGGTGCGAAGTCTTCGGAATTACAGACGAAAAACAAAAAGTTCAGGTTAGAATTTCAAACTGAATCATAAGAACTCAAATTGCTCGCCTTTACAGGATCTTACTTATAATTTTTTTTTTACAGTACAATTACATGCTAGACGAAAAAGATGACGTTGGTAAAGGACCGAACTGTGTTGTGAGCATCCTGCATTATCACCTGGAAACCTACTATAAAGACATTGAAACACTCGTTCTTTTCTGTGAGAACTGTGTTGGGCAGAATAAGAATAACACTGTGCTATCATATCTGCAATGGCGTTTGGCTCGGGGTCTTGACAAAACTATTTTATTCAATTTTCTACTTACAGGGCACACTAAGTTCCCGCCTGATCGTTACTTCGGTATTTTCAAAAGTAAGTATGCTGTCAGTAACATCGACACGTATGCAGATTAACTGCATTGTGTCGCGGCATCATCACCTGGGGGTTATAATAAAGCTGTATCGCCTGAAAAAGTCGTCTGGTATGAATGGGACAGCTATTTTAAACCTCTGTACAAATCACTTGTTGGAATAACGCAATTCCATCATTTCATAATCTCTACAGATTGTGTAAAAACAAAGAAATTCGCAGACAGTGAAGAAGTGCAGTCCTTTAAGCTTCTGTTAAAACCTATCGATCCTGAAATGCCGAAAGTTATACAACCAGCCGGTTTATCTTTAGAACGTCAGTGGTACATCTATCACAATCTTCGCAGCTTAGTTTCGGATATATCTAAAGTAGATATTGTGGCTCCATTGCCGAAAGATTTGCCATCGAAGAAACGGAAGGCAAAAACTAGTGAAGATGTTCTCAAACCAGACGAGGAACCAGGTCCATCTTCCTCAGGATCAACACGTAAGAAGATCTCAAGGAAAACGACAACAAAGAAAAACACATAGACTACTCAGCATTATTATTTTTGGCCCATAATACGTTTTTCTAGTGTATAATCATGTCTTTATAGCTTATAATTCAATGTATTTTGTTCATTACAAAAAAATTATATTTTTTCGTATTTTTACTCTTCTTTCTCTACATTTTTAGGGAAATTTCAAACAAGTTATGCCTTTTGGGATTCTATCACGTGAAAAAGCATCTCATCTTCCATTCGAATCAACTAAAAAGTGAAAATTTATTTTTTGACACCTAAGCCCTCTTTCCGTAGACCAGGTCACATATAATTAATCGTTATAATGAATGATCTAACTATGTTCGAACCTCGAAAATAATTTTTGAATAATTAAGATAACGAATCACGTTTGGCAGCAAGTTTGTCACTATAGAAAATTCTTGCGCATACATCAAGTAATAGAAGAAGGGATATTGATATATATAATAGATCTTACTACATTTCTGAACATATATAAAACTTTAAGCTCATTTTAACACATGGAGTGAGAACAAATGCATTTAAAAATTCTTCCCAATTTCAACAAAGCTGTAAATAAAGAGAAAATTTTAAATTAATTCAAGAGTTGACTTAAGCAAGTGCATACCGAGCACTATATTCCTTTCCAAATTTGTAAATGAAACGCTTAAGTGAATAACCTCAAGCATTTAATAGTTACAGCAAATACTTTTATACTTCACTTCATTTAAGTAAAATGAAAGAAAAATGGTAGTTACGTCCTTGCTATCTGAAAATATGCCAGAAATTACAATTACCTTAACTAGCTACGCTTTGTAATTATATATGTAAATTTGTGTTATGACTCAGTGACAATTTTCTAAAGTTGAAGGTTGGGCGTCTATGTATATACACTCAAAAGCTTGCTTGGAATTTCAGCGTTTTCCTTTTCGCAATAAAATGACAAAACGACTGGTGCCACACCTACACAATCCTTTTGCTTTCACTTCTCACGCAGTAGCTTTTTCTCGATTTCCCAACCTAGACATACTAAAAGGCAAAAATGCAAATGCCCTTACGTCGACTGCAGCATTACAGTTCGGAGTCGAATTTATAGTGACGTCTATTATTAGCATAATCAAAAGTGGCCAAGGAGCAAAATTAATTCATGCGCATCAACGATAGCAAATTGCCCAAACTGCTCTACAGAATATAAGCGAATGACCGTGAAGCTTCATTAGTCGTGGTAATATAGTTTTATAGATAAGTTGTATTTAAAAAGGTGTGTACATAAACGCATCTCTACTCGAAATGCTGAAACTTATCCTACTGTTTTTCCTGGTATTTATATTCTAGGCAATGCCATTTTATCACATCATTTATCAAAATCACGTGAGTTTTAAAACATGAACACACTTCTAACCTCTGCGGCTGCTCCGACAAATTAAGCAATGAAGAGAGCTAAAAATCGTGCTTCAGAGGAATCAACATAACAAACAAAAAATAAGGAAGCAACTTACAAAGATCAAATCCAGTGAAGTACATTCAGGTTTCAGGATCGAAATTCAAGCAATTTTAAGTATATAAACATATAATATATTAAACTCAATCATTGACCGACCTATTCCTCATAATCGTTATATGCAATAACGAGAGTTGGAATAGTATCAACCAGATTTATTTTTGCCAATGGTTCCCTGAGTTATATTAAGGTGCCTTACGTAGAATCACGAATCATATGAAGTAAAGTCAGCCGGATGTTCGACAATTTTAGAGTTATATGGGGGTAAGTCAAATTTTCACCCATTTTTATCCATTTTAGGCGCAAAAATACAATGTTACGCGCAAAACACACTGTCTTATTTTCATTGAGTTGGAGTGTTGGCCAATATATGTAATATGAAGTCACCTGGAAGTTGAAAAATCTTTATATTTGGTATATGGATGCTCAGGGCAGTATTGATCTGATTCAACACATTTTTGACACACAGATATACAAATGAATATTAATGAATTCCAATTATATATGGGCTAGCTTAGGTTAGGTTAAATGGCTGATCTCTTAGCAAGACGGAAAGAGCACACATTTGCCCGGTTTCACAGTTCATAATTAAAATAAAACAGGAAAATAGTGTTTTACAGTTCATACTTACGTTATACTTAAGTACTGAAAAGGGGAGACTTACAGTAAGCAGTGCTTACATAACAGCTGATCTTAGTTTTGAATTTCCAGTTGTTTGTAAAAAGAAGAATAATAAGAAATTATATTTTTTGAAAACAATATGGGTAAAGAAATTCCAAAAAATATTTCTCTCAAAAACTTTTTATATACTTGCATACAAATGGGGAAGATGCAGAGCTATTTCGTAATAGAAAAGGTATATTTTCTATCAACGTCCAGACGTTATGTGATAGTAATCTCCGCATCATAGACATCGTTGCACGATGGCCTGGATCAACTCATGATGCTCCTATTTCCCGTAACCCTCAGATTGTCGATTAGAATCTGGAGAGTTTGGTTCTGGAATAGTTGTTGCAGACAGTGGTTATAAAAATAACCACTTCGTGATTACGCCACTAATGCATGTCAATACGAGTGCCGAAAATCTTTTTATACATATTCGATACGCTTCCATGCGACATCTTTCTTAGCGTTCGTGCAAGTGTCCGTCCGCTTGCATTCGATGACAGCTTTATATTTTTCCACCAGTTCCAATAGCTGTTCCGACTCGCTAGCGGTGAAATTCGGTGTTCTTTTCTGGTTTTCATCCATTTACGACATAACTTTCCTTTTAAATTTGTACGTTGTCTATAATAAGTTAAATATTTCAAACATATGTATGTTTATGGATGACATTTGTAAAACATATGTTGCCCACAACCTTGCTATGTATTACAATAAAATTTTATAGAAATTAAACATTGCCTGTGAAATGCAAACAATTACTCAGTTTGCAACAGTGCTTAGCTAAGATTTCATTTAAGCACAACTTAAGTATGGACTGTGAAGATTCACTTAACTTGTCAGCAGGCCGAAACGCGTTCTTCAAATTGTTGGTAGATGCTCCTCCTATATTTTATACTTAATAGTGAATAAACTAGCTGAGGTTTACTAATGTTGATGGATAGCCCGTTTTCGTCTTAAACAGTTTTGATTTAATTTGGATAATTGGTGGTAAAAGATGGCACACTTCGAAGACACCATTCGCGCAAAGGTTGCGGTACGATTAGCGTAATCTACGAACTCGCTTTTTTGCCAAGGAAAACGAGAACAAAGTTTCATTACGATATCTCAATTTTTACGCAGTTGTAGCTTACACGGACAGTCGCTTAGAACTCAACTCGTGTCGTCATCCTAATTTAGTTTGATCTGATGATAATATACATATATAATTCGATATCTATCCCGATTAGTTTAATGTTATAAAAATAATCGTTCAGTGTTCAAATAACTAAACTCCACAGCAACATGTTGCAGGATTATAAAAATCCACCCAGTTTAGTAAAATGAAAAAAAAAGAAATGCAAAGAAGAGTAGTATTTAATGTCCTTGCTACCTGAAAGTATGTAAGAAATCACAATTATTTTAAGTGGCTGAAAATTGTAGTTGTAACTTCACTTAGTAACGTACAAATTTTATATTTTCACTTCTTGAGCAGTGACATCCTGTGAGAAGCTTATCAACTGGTTATACTTACAACTGCTTCTCTTTTTTGCAAATCTTCAAGCTTCCTTGCTCCGCCAAAAGCCAAAAATACAAATGCCCTTATATATACTATATCAGTACAGTCGCATTCAAATTTATGGTGACGTTTATTATTGGCATAATTAAAAGCTTGGCAAGGAGCAAAATGAGTTCATGCGCATCAACGATAATAAATTACCCAAACTGCTCTACAGAATATAAGTGATATGACAGTAAAGTTTCATAAGCCGTGGTAATATAGCTTTATACATATTTGTATTTAGCTTTACATATCTATGTACATAGCACGTCTCTACTCAACTACCTTAAACTCATCGTAATATTTTTCCTTGGATCTTAATATTAAAATCTAGAAATTATAAACTCATGCCTCCGTTGTAAATATCCGCTAAAAAATCGAATATCTTGTGTTTGATTTATCATTTTCATTGGACACCTTTTATCATACATCGTACTATGATAATTAAAATATGCTTATTATTTAATAAAAAAAGGTTAAATGTTGGTAACTACGTAAAGTCCTTGATCAGTAGTTCATTGGTTGTGATGTCAAGATGTTTATATTAAAATCAATCTTATAATCACATAAGTTAATGAATGATCGGAAATAATTATGTTATGGAAAAGAGTATTAAGGAAGAATCAAAACAAATTCAACCTTTTATGGGCTAAGCCACTAAATTTTCAGAAGAATCTTTAATTGAATTTAATTAAAATACCATAAATATTCATAGATATATACGCTTTAAAATTGAATGGAAAGTCAAAACTGGTAGAAATTATAATAGCCCGTGGCATGCGCGAAAGATATAGGCAGATTACATTAACTTTTGACGTATTTCAATGATTTTCGAGAACAAATTTTCACTTTATTAAAACATTGAGAGACCGTTCAGGCGGTTCTTCTGTTGTTTTCTTGTTTTTTTTTTTTTGCTTTGGTTTCAGAGGGGGTATCTTCCGAAGATGCTGTCGTTGCAGAAAAACTGCATGCACGATTCATATTGCTTGCTAAAGATACACGTACGTACTAAAGCCTTAACTCCGGTTACTTTTGCTTGTATTTGGACCTGCGGGACCGCCGTTAAGCACTACTTGGCAAGACCAAGATGGGCAAGAATGCCTCTTCATAAGCTCCCTGCGGAATTTTTCAGCTGGCCTTAAGCTTCTCTGCTGCCGTTCCCGTATCCTCAGTTTTTGGATCGCTATTGGGGCCTACTCTTTCTGGAGCATCTCATTGTCTTTACCCCTCATCGACGCTCGCACCTCTCTCTTTTTTCGCTCTTCAGCGGTTAGTTGCCTATTTATAGCTTTAGATTTCCGATAGATTCTATTCAGCACAGAGGCCGTTAAATGTGGCAGTATAAGACCAGATGTGATACTGACCACTTCATATGAAACCGTTCTAAACTCATAGGCCACTCTAATGGCGCATAATCTGAACATTTCCTTTGCCTTATTGACATTTGCTTTTTGGCGCCGCGTACATCAGTGTTGACTTGGTTGGTAAGAAATTGCGCTTTGAAATTCAGTTTTGCAGCAATCATAACGTTAAGGTCCCTTAGTGAGAATGCGTTGTACCGTTGTATCCTTCGATGTTTAAGGAGACCGTTTCCAGTGTTTTTCTGGTCGTGATAAGCACCGCTTCCATTTTAATCCGCCCAGCTACAGCTTAGTTTCCATGAGACAATCATTAATTTTTGTTGTGGTCGCATTTTGAATTTTTTAAACTTGTTTCGCATCTATCATCACAGTAATGTCGCCCGCAAAGCCTATTATTTGGGCCTCTTTTGGCAGCGGTAGGCGTAACACGCCATCGTATAGTACATTCCATAGTGCTGCCCAGATTAACGAAGTGTGTACAACTACATCTGACATAAAAGTTATAACAAAAACGTTGAATAAAAAAAGTCACTTGGCTACGACCATGAAGATGAATATGGTAATATTACATGTATAAAAACATTGAAAAAGTCACAGGTTATGATAATAGCTAAACCGAAAAAAGATGCTACGCTGCCGTCATCATATATACCAATTAGCTTAAAAAGTTGTCATCCAATATACATAATTGGTTGTCAAACAAGTCTTGCGGTATTTTCGCTAGTTGGCGCTGAAAGCGCATAGTTCTAGTTTTATTCGTCGCATCGCCTCATGCTATACCTTTTTGAAAAGCTCAAAAAAGTCTTGCGGTATTTTTATTGAATCAATTCGTGTGGCACCCATACATTGAGCTTCTTAGTGACTCCAAGCTTCTTCAAATGGTTTATAACGGTATGATGACTAGCATGCCGGTCTCTTTCGACCAATTCAGCGATTTTATCGCAATTTTCGACGACAGGCCTTCCGGAGCGTGGCGCATCTTCGACCACCTCTTCACCAGAACGAAAACGTTGAAACAATCGTTGTGCGGTGGAAATGGAAACTGTATTGGGTCCATAAACTGCACAAATTTTATTGGCGGCTTGAGATGTACTGTAAATATGCCGTATTTTCTCTTTATTTTGCTCCATGTTTGCGACGCTATAACACGCGAATGACTTAAAAGAAACGACAATCAATCAAACACGTGTTAGCGCGTGAAATGAGCTTTTCAAAAAGGTATAGCATGAGGCCATGCGACGAATAAAACTAGAACTATGCGCTTTCAGCGCCAACTAGCGAAAATACCGCAAGACTTTTTTGGCAACCTATTATATGCTTTTTCACCTGAATACGAAACTATTCCAAAGCATCAATTCGGTTTTCGTGTAAAGCATGGTACTATTGAACATATCCATCGCTTCACCAAGGAGATAAATGAGGTCACTTCGGTTGAAAGAGTAGTGCTCAGCGATATTTCCCAAACAATTGATAAAATATAGCATGATGGACTCATACATAAATCAAAATGACTTTGCAAAAAACGTTTATCAATTATCCGTTATCATGTCCATTATAAAAAGAGTGCAAAATCATCCTAATCCCCTAGCGAAAATCTTACCATGCCCATCCGGCCGAAAATTTCTTCAAAGAAAGCATCTTACAGTGTTTATATTTCTCTAACGCGGATTATAATTAATGGACTAAAGCAGTAATTCATTAGTAATTAAGATGCTACAACTCATTGTTAGGCTCAAATTATGTAAACAGATTCAAAAAATAATTATTTGGTTTAAAAAAATGTTTAAGAAGATGACTCACAGATTATCTGACACCACTTTTTCAGCCGTTTTACAAATGTATGTCCAGTTGAAAAGTTTCAAGCGTTTTTGAAACACGATAAATAGTTAGGGATGCGCAATTTTAAATCACCCCAATTACATACCTGTCGCGAAAAATACTTATAAATTGTTCCGGTAACGAAAGAGCGTGCGTTCGGTTCAACGGTTCAAATACAATTCAGTTCTTTATTTTTTAATCTAATTGCTAAGCCTAAATCTTAAAACTAACGGCTTAAACTAGTGGTATTGTAAATATGTATTACAAGGGGTAAGTAATTATCTTTCGTTAAATATTGCAGTAGATTAAGGTAAGTAATAAATTAACGTAATATAAATGTATTATTAAGGTAAGTATATTATTTTGTAGAATTCAATATTTATAAATTCAATTTCATTATTCATTATAATAATTTAATATTTCATTTTCTTATATTTAGTTTTAGATTTGCAAAGATGTCGCTTGAGGCAACACCATTGTTATACGTTCACTTAATATTCCTCCGATATTTTACATATTTATTGATACATATTTATGTAGAGTAGAAAGTCAGCTGTAGTTTGAAATTATTTGAACCAGATAACGAAAATCCTTACATTATATATAAGGTGATAGAGAAAGTAATGACCCGATTTTACCCCTTTAGGGCATGAATTCATATTCTTAATAGAAAAATATGTTCCTTGTGTGCCATTGAGATAAGTCACTTATTGATTTACTACACTTACATCTTATAAAGTCAACCGGACTATTAACAGTCCCTATGCAGGGTCTCTCCGGAAAGTAATAGGACTCATTCGATTAAAAAATTTACTGTACCAATCGTTGCAATTCTTTAAAAACTTTCAAAATATGCTTCTTCTGCGTCGATTCATCAGCGCTGCCAGCGCGGTTTCCAAGCAATGAAGGCGTCACGGAAGGCATTCTCCGGAATAGCCTTGAAAGCCGAGGTGCATGCTGTTTGGATCCCTTCTGTCGTCTCAAAATGATTGATTTTCATCGGCCTTTTCAGGCAAGGAAACTTGAAAAAATATAATTCGTCACCAGTGATTTCGTTTTTCAAAAATTGGCTGTCACTTTCACACATGTTCAAATTTTCTTGGCACACTTCCACTCGTCATAATTTCCGGTCGTCAGTGAGCACTTTTGGGACCATCTTCGCATACCCCTTGCACATGTTCAAGTGCTCGTCACAATGTCATGAAACATAGATTTTGATAAATTTAACATCTGAGCAATTAAACGAATGCGTCACATTGTTGTGTTTGTCGCAGTTGCAGGTCTCCCCGGACGGTCTTCATCAGCGACCTCTTTCACACAGAGTTTAATCGCGTGCCTCTGCTCTAACGAACACTGGTGGCGCGAAAATCTTTATCCTGACTCTCCAGGCATGGATAAAATGAAACGAAACTCTTTGATTTGAGAGAGAGAGCTGTCAAAACTTGCATTGTTTATAACATTTGCTAATGATGCCACGGCTGAAAAATATTAGATTGGGCATTTTATATTAACTTTTGGGTATTTTGCAATTTTCACACTACTACATATATAAACATGAAAAACAAAAACAATTCATAAAAAGTATCACAATTTGTTTGCTAGTACTATAAAAGTACGCAGATGTATAAATAAATTTTTAGTAATTAGTGTAACTATTTAAAATAAGTAATAAACAGAAAAACCAAACAATTCATAAAAAAAAATCACATATTCAAGAGAAATGTATTCAATACAAACATACATATATATACTTAATTGCTATAGCTTAAAATATAATTTACATACATATATATTGGATATATATTCTGACTACAAACTTCATTATTGAAATTTTCGTTAAATTATACAAAACACTAAATTAAATACTATCAAAATGCATATATAAATGTTAAAATGCAAAATCATTAACTAAATGTATATTCACACAGTTTAATGAAATTTCATTTCACACTGATTTTGTCAGTTAATTTCAGCGGTTTATTTCTGGCGGGATTTTCTGATATCAACTGTTCGAAATTCCCTGATCTCCATTGCTACCAACTTAATAAGGGAACGCGTTTGAGAGAAAAAATGAGAGCCAATACGAAAGTTACGTATTACCTTTTCCATGCTCGAGGTGCTCGGAGACAACTGACCAGGAGCTCGTTCGTTAGGTTGAAACGGCCTTTACCCAATCCAGTCGCATGCGCGCACGCTCCGAAGTATAGTCGCCGCGGAAGAAAATCAGCCCTATTATTTTCGGGAGAAACCCTATACCTTCTATGCACTTAAACGAGCATAATAAGTCATTGTTTTCAGAAATATATATTATATCTTACTGACTGATTGAAATTGCGGCATAAAATCAACCTGGACTTAGAAAATATTTATGTTAAATAAGTGGGGCTGTAGGAACCAATTTGGAGTCGCATGAAAAGTCAAAATTTTGAAGAAAACATTATATCCATATTACATAACTTTTGACAAAGTTCAATCATTTCCAAAAGCGTATTTTCACTTTAAGAGAAAATGACGACCGCTCAGGCAAACAACCGGTGCTTGGGCCTGCTCTGAAGAAAAAAAGGCAAACTGTTTTCCAGACCATCTTTGCAAAGTATTTGAACAATACAAGCCGATGAGCAATTTCTCGATTCCATTTCTGCCCCACAATATACTGAGGACTATTCCCGAAGTCTTTTTTCTTTTGTTTTGGGGGAATTTTCAAAGATGCTGTATGTACGATTCATATTGTCTGCTAAAGATACACCTCTTTCGGGATAACACCCAATTAGTTTTATCGAACTTTACTGGAATTGCAGTCATTACTTCGCAGGACCCAGCTGAGCAAGAATGCCTCTTCACAAATTCCCTGCGACATTATTCAGCTGGTCGTAAGCTTCTCCGCTGTTGTTCTTTTTTCTTGAGTTCTTGGATCGCTATTGTGGCCCACTCTTTTATTTTCGCACATACCAGCAGCATGTGACTTATAACGTTCTCTGGCTTCATACTTTGCATTGTTATTCGTTCCATGTTAATACTCTCCATAACTATATCTTGAGCTAGGGAAAAAGATATTTTCCGCGTTTTGATTGGCACTGCTGCTGTGGAGGTACTCCCTGAGGCAGTCATGGCCCGTCTAGAATTGCGTCAGATAAAAGTCTTTTGTACGTTGTTAATGAGCCCATCCGTCTATCTTCCTTTTTTTGCACATTCCATTGAATTTGCCACACGTCGAGGCTCGCTTGTGTCTTCTTTTTTCGCTCGTCAGATCTTAGCTGCCTATTCATAGCTTGCTAGCTTCAGATTTTTGATAGATTCTATTTAGCTCTAAAGCTAATAAACCCGGCGGCAAAAGATCAGATGTGATACTGACCGCTGCATGTTCACCATTCTGTAGCACACAGGTTACTTTAATGGTGCATAACCTTAACACTGCCTTTGCTTTATTGGTATTTGTTTTTGAGCCGCATAAATCAGTGTTGACTGCTTGACTTTGGCTGGGGGATTATCCTCCTTTGGCTAGTGCTACCAGTGTTGGTCATTATTCTTGACAAGGTCGCTCACTGAGTTTTGCGTTGTATCCATCGATTTTTAAGGTGACCGTTTATAATCTTTTTTCTGCACGTGATAATCACCGATTCCGTCTTTCACCCGCCCAGGAGCAGCCTAGTTTCCGTGAACCAGTTTAATTTTTGTTGTGGTCGCATTGCAGAAGTTTAGAATATAGCAAAGATTTTTCACAACGATCGTCACAGCAATGTTGTCTCCATAGCCAATTATTTGGGCTTGTTGGCCGCCTATATTATGAGGTGTTAATACACTTCATAGTAAAGGATCCAATGTGAAACCTGGATTCCCGAAGTGTGTACATCTTTTTCTGAGATAAAAGTAATAACAAAAACTTTGAATAGAAATAAATCACCCGCATATGACCACATAACATCGAAGATGCTAATAGAAATACCAAATATTGCTCCTTATTTCTTGTATCAACTTTTCTATGCCATCCAAGGCATAGAAAAAGTCGCAGATTATCATAATAGTCAAACCAGAAAAGTACGCAACCGTCATAATTTCGACTTTTTGCCCGTCCTCTCTCAGCTAAAAGTATTGCTATCCAAAATGTCTTCTTTACTCCACGAATACGAAACTTTTCCAAAGTCCTCTTACCAATTCTTCCAAAAAAAAGCGTGTTACTATTTAGTCCGTCGCATCGCCAATGGGAGGGTATTTGTATTGAAAGATTTGACAACGTATGGCATGATGATCTCATACATAAAATTAAAATGAATGAATGTTCCTTAGTCATCTTAAATATTGATTCATATTTATGGTATAAAGCCAGCCAAATTTTAAAATTATGTATTGGGATATAGTGGGTAAATGGGGCTGTGGGAAGTACTACCCGATTTTAAACATTCAATAAGCAAAGTTAACTCACAGATTGACCAATGCATATACAATATAGTCAACACGTAAATAAGAAGGCTAGTGGAAGTATTGACCCAATTTTATCTCTCGTGGGCATGAGACATACTCTTACTAGAAAAATATGTACCTTGAGTACCTTAAGTACCATTAAGGCAACTCATGTATTGCCTTACTATATTTGCATGGTATAAAGTCAACCGAATTATTGAAAATCCTTAAACTTCATGTACACCTAAAAGGGCATAATGATACATTTTTTAAAAAAATATTCATTTTAATCTTATAACTTTTTTATACTTATTGACCGATATGTGCGGTATAAAATCAACCGACACTTAGAAAATCCTTATGCTAAATATGTGCGAGCGATAGGAATCAACGACTAGATTTTACCAGTTTTAACTCCGGACAGGGCATAATGATGCATTGTTTAAAAAAATATTCATTTTAATCTTTTAATGTTATTATACTTATTGACCGATATATGCGGTAAAAAATCAACCGACACTTAGAAAATCCTTGTGCTAAATATGTGAGAGCTATAGGAATCAATGACTAGATTTTATCAATTTTAACTCCGGACACGTCAGGAAAAGATATAAGTTTCATTATTATTTCTTTGATATTGACCGCTATTTTCGGAAAAAAGTCAAACATGACATTCCGGTTCACATATTCGGTATATGATAAATTATAATCCGATTTCGATCATTATGACACTAGGTATTTGTATTACTTCGCCTTACTTACAAATCTATACTATATTTTTGTGTGATTTCCCGCCAACTCATCTTCCGGTTCATATCCTCTTACCAATTGTTCATGTCACGACGCCTGTTGGCAATAATTTATACAAATTTTCAATTACATTATGCAAATATAATACTCGTATACTAACTTACGACTGTAAAACAAAAATGTGTGTGTAGGCGCCAATGTACCTAACAGCATGTATTGAAAAGTTTTCGTTGTTCTTCCACCAAAAAGTATTTTTTCAATCTCATGCATCCTTTTCGGCTGTCAAAGTTCAACTAAGCAAATACATCAACACAGACAGACAATGCGTGGCTGTTAGAAATTGTAAAGAGTTACCACAACATATATGCTAAACAAAATAATATTTGTGGCAAGCAGCCAGAATGCACAACCAAAATAGAACTGTGAACATTTTTGTCGCATATTTGCTGCAGTTTTGCGTATGATAAAAAATTTTTCGAGGGGAAATAAAAAGGCGTTAGATGCTTCCAGTGTGAAAAATTTTATTTTTATTGCATATCTTATTGAGTAAACAAAAGTGGAAGTAGAATATTTTATAGCCAAGGTCGTTGCAAAACTCATTTCACACTAATAAAAGGATCCTAATTTTTCCCAGCTCTTTTGTATAGAATTCAATGCTTTCAGAAACCTCATATTCTTAAATATTATATTTATTTAAATTTGTTTTATCGGATTACATACAACACCTCTCGATTGTGTGTATTTTGTGCTGTCACTTAGAAGATATTAAATATCTTAACTTGTTTTTGCCAGGAAAGTATGTGCAACATAACCGTTTAGAAAATTTGAAATTCTCTTTACGAGTAAAAGACAAAAATTGATGTCACATACTCGTATGCAAAATATAGTATGTCTATAAAATGTTTATACATTTATTTTGATTTTATTAATTTGGCAAACACACTTGTTTCAGAAAAAAAACTTTGTTGCTTACAGGTATTTGATTTTTGACTAACAAGTAGTGCATAAAAACAACAATAATAATGTATGACTGATTGCTTAAGTGTCACATGGTAGGAGCCAAACAAGATCACAGGAGGTTTAGGAATAAAGCTGAGTACCATGATGGGTGCAAATAGAAATAGATTATGCAAACGAATGCGAAAGATTAGATCGGCATGTCGTTTGAATAAGGTTATAAGGTTATAATGCCTATAAAGCTTTATGAACATTTTACTCTATATATAACCCCATGCTTACTTTGTTCGATAAGTAGCGCAACCTATCGAGCAATAATTTTATTTAGTTTATGATAGGTAGACTCATTTATTCAAATATTATACAATACCAATAACCTCATATATTAAAAACGCTATTTATAATCGTCAATGAGTATTCAAATTATTTTTCTTTCCTTAACCGTATTAATAACTAAATCTTTTCTGATGAGTGTCTGTATATTGCTGTTCAAGATACCTGAAAAGTCGAAGGTGAACAAGTAGGTCAAATTACCGCCAAAAATCCTGACGTAGTGAAGCTGTTGACCTAAATAAGATCTGGTGATGAACAATATAAAATGGAAATGATAATATTGTTATTATTATAGTAATCTTTATGCTTACATTCTTCAAAATCGCAATAAAATTTTTTGAAAAGTACTCCCGATTTATCAAATCTATACCCAGAAGAGGTATTTTACTATATATCCAATTCAACAACAAAGCTAATATTGAAATAAAAATAATTTATATTTAAAAATCAAATTTTTCTATTTTTTCACTAGACTACATATGTAACAGAAAAAAAAGATATCAAAAGTTGCCTTTGTCAGGTTTAGTAAGTAAGGCTGGAAAAATGTTTCCTCCATAAATTCAGTATGCTCTATGCATATATTATTAGACCACCTCTGGATGTTCAACAAGAGTAAGCTCTGTGTGAGACGCCGCATCTCTCTTAGAATTTTCGAGCTTTTCTCCTGTCGGCCAGCTTGTCAAGATCTTCATACTCAGGAATTTTCTTTTGCTTGAATCTAGTAAAACAAGCAACCATATTACAGGCTCCTGGTCCTAAACCCAGTGCAAAACTTAGCTAGGTGAGCAGCTTTAGTAAGAGTAAATAATTAAGCAAGACCGAAGTATGATATATTATAGTAACAATAATATTATTTGGTTAAGTACCATTTTGAAATTAAGGAACCATTCTTTGTTGCCTAAAAAAGCCCCTTTGTATAAAATAAAATTAAGTTTTCTTATAAGAAAAAATTGTTAAAAAAAATTTCATTAAGTCGAAATATTTTATAAGTAACGATTTCAATTATAATTTTCATAATCCCTCTTTATACTTATAGACTTTATTAATTTCTCGTTCATTGTTAAAAAATATATGCTTAATTAAAGAAATTTGCATTTAAAATATTCACAGAATATAATTTCAAAAGATTTAGTCTTTCATTTGTGCTTAATATATGAATGATTCACTTCTGTCATAGAGTATACCTTTTAAATGATTATGCAACATAAATTAATGTTCATGATATAATTTAATTCCAATTTAACTGCTTAAAATTATCTCTTCTCATTAAATATACAAAACTAAATGCGCTGGACAATATTGCGCATTATTTCGCAGTAAATTCTTTTTCTTTGCACTTTTTTAAATATCCCCTTTTGACAATTTCAAATTAACCTTTTAAACCTCTTTTTAAATATTCGGTGTTATTTTCATTCCTTGTTTTCATAATCTCCAACTTAAGCTGCATTACCGTCGTCTTATTATCAATTAATATTTCAACGTGTTTGTTTGTAGTCGCTATCTCCATACATATAACAAGTACAAGTTAATATAAATATATGGACCATTTCATCAATTGGCGACATGGTTTTGTACCCGTGGTTCTCCGATTTTAACCAAACTTTAGAATATCATAATATAGACCAATAGAAGAATATCTGTTAACTTTTACGACCATATTCGAATAATTGTATGTAGGATATAATGCGCGGTCTTCTTCTCCTCCAAACTTAATGCCACTCAAACGAGGAGATTTATTTTGATGCCGTAAGCAAAGACGTTCAGCGGCAATTTATCTAATGATAAAGTCTCTACAGTGACGTTGGTTATCTATGTACATGCACCTTTTGGGTGATCTCTACACTCATTTGAAAGAATATGTCCTTTTCTTAGCAAACACGTCTGAAATGTTTAAACAATACAAAAGTGTTATTTTTGTGCCGAATACAACATTTTCTCAATAAATTTTTTGAAGTTGGGGTTTGGTCACACTGCTGCTGCGTTTGATGTCTGTTCTCTGAAATTTGTCCCGTATTTTATAGCGATCCAAGTGGAGATACTTTTTCAATATCCTTTTTTAACAAATCATGCGTCAGTCAGTTCTAGCTGTTATGTTGTTTTTGTTCAATATGGTTTGGCATTTCATTACGGAGAGACTTACGCCTGCACAAGGTCTACAAATTATTCAACTTTATTAAGAATGTTTTTCGTGCGCATAATCGACCCATTAAGCATACAAAGTGCAAAACCATCATCCATCTTGGGCATTCATAACTGAATAATATTCGACAGAATAGACCACGTCCAGCACGTAGTGAAGAAAATAAAGCAGTCGTACTCTTGCGTACACAAGGACCGTGGAAAGTCGATTCGGCGACTTTTGACGGCGTTCGCAACAACGCGAACTGACGTATGGAACGACTTGGCCCAATTTACGTCGAAATATTAAATTGAAAGCGTACAAAATACAACTTGTGCCAGAACTAAGGCCGCTCGACCTTACCAAGCGACATCGCCTCGCTCTGTGGGCTTTTGGAAGATTCCAAGAAAAAAGGTGAATTTTCCTCATTTGGGACAAAGAGCAACCTGATGAGATTCATGAGCTGTCACTTCATCCAGAAGAAACACAGTTTGGTTATCTTGTGGGCCAATGGAATCATGATATATATATTTCTTCATAACTGATACCGGTGAGAATATTACCGTCAATGGCGACCGTTATCGTACCATGATAACTGACTATTTGATGCCTGATATTAAAGCTCATGACCTCGGCGACATTTGGTTTTAATAAGACGGTACCACTCCCCGCACTTCCCATTAATCAATGGACTTATAGAGAGATCGTTCAGTTCCCAGTCGAAGTGCTCGAACGAGTCATCGAAACTTGGACTCAACGAACGGACCATCTGAGACGTAATCGCGGCCAACCTTTGAAAGCGATAATCCTCAAAAATTAAATGCCAAAGGATGTTCTTTTGAATGATAATAAGCATTCTCCATTAAATTTGAAGTATCTGTGTTGTTTCTTAAAAAATGTATGGAACCTCGAAATGGAAAACCCTTTATAATTCCATGCTGCAGAAATCAATTTTATTTTGGCAAACTAGTAAATCAAAATATAATGAAAAGAGCTGTGGCATGATAATATAAAAGAGAAAAGCTATTCGATTTATAATTTTATTTCTAAGAATTAATTCATTACAGCCTTTTTGAATACGTATAACTGCACATCATAAGTAGATTTTGTTCATAATATGCAGTCCGACCAAGTGCCTACTTTTAAAATTTTTTTTTTTTTGCAATGCTTGTGTGATAAAAACCAATAGGCACTGGCCATATTAAACCCAGTCAACTCTGTCGGTCATGATATTGATTCGGAGCTTAAAGGTAATGTCGCTGCGGCTCCTGGTACGGTCAAATGTAAAAATTGGAACCTAAATAGCATTAATTTGACACAAGCACGGACAAAAGACTGATGAAAAATAGTTTTTCTGAAAAAAGAAACAATTGGGTGAGCCAGATGATGAGTATAGTGCTCTTGCAATATGCAAAGCCGACAAGAGTCCGCCAATTGTTAGCTCGTTGTTCCATAATATAACTTGATTTATCGCACGGCTCTGGCCAGCCATGCCAATAATAACAGTAATAAGTGTTTTCGTTTGTTATACAAATTTTTGTTGTCATTTTACTTATTTTGAGGATCACAGCGATACAAGTAATTCATAACATTTTGTAAACTTCGTAATTTATGCTACTTTATAACCAGTATTTAGAAAAAAAAATTTTATTATCCTTGGGTCCAATATAAAAGTATATTTTGAGTGGTACTAAAATATTTGTGTACCCTGAAGATGGAAACGCAGGAGACCTTCTAAAATATATAAGTATATTTATTGGAGTATGGAGTCATGTACAGAAGTTCACACAAGTGAGGAAGGTACACTGATTACAATTCACTTGGGAGTGGTCAGAAGTAATTATTTTACATATGACTCAAGCAGCTCACGACCTTTGGTCCTAGACCAAGAATTCTTTGGGTAGCCAAAGAACAATCCGTTTGAAGGCGAGCTAAAGAGAGAAGGCATCCCCTTCACAGGGTTATGCGCTGGGCTCGGGACCCATCACGTAAAAACCCGCAGCCGATGAAAAACACTTGGCAAAAACCGCTTAAGGGATACCTACGCCATTGAAGAAAGAATATATATATACAATAATGATACGCATAAGTTGTGTCGATTTAGTCATGCCCGTCTGTCCATCCACTTGTTATGTAAATATGTGAACTAGTCCCTCAGTTTTTGTGATATTGACCTTTACACCCAACCCTTTGTCACCAAAATGCTGCTCATTTGTCAGAACGGCTGATATCGCACCACTGTAGCGTATATCTGGCATGCAAACTGAATGATGGGAATCAAGTGCTTGTAGGGTAAAGTTTTTCGATGAGGGAGATAATTGCATAAAACTTTGCACTGTGTCAGGGCAACGATGCACTCTCCAAAAAAAAAAAAAAAAAGAAAATGGTTCAGATCGAGCCAATGTAAGACAAAGCTGCCAAACAAACTGACCGATAACAATTCTTGTAAGGAGCCATTGTATTTGTGAAGGTTATTTTACATAGATTCCGTGTAACTGAAGTTAATGTTTTTTTCTTGTTATTGTGTACAATATTGCAAGCAATTTAATGCTTGATAGGTTATGAACGAAACTATATTAAAATTGCATGACATCTGTGCAATTTCGGTCGATAGGCAATTGTATTTCAGAAAAGTTTCCCTACAGAAAATTGTTTTTATTAAACAGACTGATTCTACATATCACTATTTACTGACCTCAACATTCCATGAGTATGCATGTTTTATATGACAAAGCCAGCTTTTTGCTGAAAAATTCCAAGCAATCATTATACGCCTTCAACCACAAAACTCCGAATTAAGGGAATAATAAAACGTTAAAATTACTTAAATAGTAACTACTTGTGTGTCCAATTCTACGTGAAGCACAACCCACTCAAAGTTTCTGATGTGTCATGTGTCACTTAGTTCCTAATCTTGCAAGTAAAAAGGCGATTATTTTTATTCAACAAAAAAGGGCGGCAATTTATTATAATTTATTTTGGTTACAATTCTCACTTAACCAATTACATTAGTTTAAAACTGATAATACAGCGCGTTTTGTAATTGAAAATATATTTGGGATAAGCGAATAAATGTAGCGCACTATCTCGCTTTCGTAATTGAATTGCGGTTGTATAAACTGCATGAAACGAGTTGTTGTACGATGAGTCGAATTGCTTAGAACGAATTTTGTCTGCTATCCCGTTGTTCATCCTTTTTGTTTAGTGGGTTGGTGGATAGGTGTGGTGAGTTGTGTTGGTGTTGTGATGTCATCGGCTGTGGTATATTGAGCTGTGTCTTGCTAGGGTGCGCCAGTTTTTTCCCAGGTAGAGTGGGTGGATGCTTACCTCATTTAAACAAATAGGAAAATGCAATCACGAAGCATAATTCCTACTGATTAGATCTGAAGCCGGATATGTAGGCTTTCATTGTATTCTTTTTGTATTATTGTCTGGTGGTATTAAATGTAATAAAAGCTGAAAATATCATGTTTAAAATGTTCTCGAGTTTTAGACGCTTACGCTAGACAAAAGCTTAAACAGTTTTGTAGACGTACGATAATATTTCCAAATCATATTTGCAAATTTCACGCGTTTACGCAAATATGTGTTATTTATCCACAAAAGTATGACTGCTTACGTCAGCTTTTTCCTTCACTCTATCAGAAAATAAAGTGCCACAAATCAAAAACTGCTAGCTGATAATGTGACTGATAATGTGTGCCGCACACGCATATGTACATATGTATATGTAAATCTTTACGAGTGCGATTTTTTGCTATGATTTTACTGAGGGCGTCAGGCAGCACACATTTCATACTTGCGACCTTTGTTATCACAGTAAAATTAAAGTAAAAGGGCAATAACTTTTTCGAGTTGGTCGCCTTAGCAATTGTTATTTGATTTATACTGAGTATGGTTTCACATTTTGTGATGAACCGATTTACTAGGGTACATCGTTGTTGACTCAGCGAAACAATGCGCACTGTGTGCAATATTCGGCCGACAGAGTTGCCTAGCACAGTCGGTTATTCTTATGAATTTGGATCGGTTTCAAACAAAGTTTAATTTAGGGAATAAGGCGCATTCGAAGATATGTTGTACGGTACGCATATAAGAAGCTATGGCCACTATGGAGCAGATTAGAAAAACCGTATGAGCCTATCTGTCATAGTGAGAAACAATTAGAGCTTTGCTCATCCATTTTGTGAAAGATTTTGCAGAAGAATGTTGGCAAAGGTAAATCCAGATTAAAGTTTTGAGGTTTTGTGTAACATAGTTATGATTATGTCTTCACCTGCACTTAACATTTATTTTCCGAAGTTTTTAGCCACACATTTTTAAAATACTACAAAATTGGTAAACTCTTAACGAATTCTCATAGCTAATTTCGAATATATAATATAAGAAATTATACAGATTAAAAATTAGTTCATATAAAGAAATTATCCAACACATACGCTGGTAATTGCATCATCTTGTGAACTGCCTACTTTAGCGGGTCCAGCTCGTTCAGAAAATCAAGTAATTTATAGCCGAAATACATGCACGCATGCCAAAGTGGAGCAATCGGAACCATTAGAATATGCACAGGCAACAAAAATACATATGAACTTACAAACAAATTGCACAAATTTTAAGCGCTGTTGCCTAGTATATGAGTAAAATGTGTAGATCCCGCCCACTTGACATGGGCACACATTTGCGAAAACTTCTAGCTCTAGGCTTTGCAAAACCGAATTTGCAATTAAATTACCTACATACACATAACATACGATAAGCCGCAGGCATTATTGCAACGCGTATAAATTAACGCCGCAGAGTGTTAGGCAAATCACTTTTTTAGTCGAAGTGCTGCTTCCCGTTCACACATACATATATCTAGCGAGTTTCAAGGAATTCACACTTTAGTTCAATGAAAGCCCGCATACACATAAACACATATCAGTTTTATTTATAAAACATCCCAAATGCAATACGCAAGTGCAAATAATTTTTATTCGCTCGCTTTTCTCGTATTGCAAAATACATTTATTTTCATGCCTATTTTTGGGCGCTGCAACTAGCTTCACTTATTAGCGCCGCTTTGAATAAGTTAATTTACTCTATCGCGTGTATTACTGCCACCAGAAATTCATTTGAATTTTTACTACTATATCAACACTTATTAATGGTGAAATTGCACGTATATAGTCGACTCTCTATGCTTGTACATGGTTGGAAATATCGGGAATACTGGTGTAACTTTTTTGTGTTTGCAGCATTTTTGCTTTTACCTTTCCCTATATATTTGTAAATTTGATACTCAATAGTAGTTTTGATGTTAACCTGCCTAAAGGAATCAGTGGAAATTAGACCTCTTGTTTGAGGGAGTATATAGAATTCACACGGAAGGTTTCTACTTTGAAATTCTATGAGTCGTATGATTCTATAGAGATCTATTCTAAACTTGGTCATAACTAAGAACGAAATCGAACTTTTTCCTTAAATAATGCAATTTTCAGTCCATTATTTCTGTAAATAATAGTACAGAAACTGACAAGTTTGTAATTAGTATTAACTGCATAAAAATTTTGTAATACTGGAATTTAATAGCAATTGTTTAAATATATTATCTTTTGTTCGAAAATAATAAGAAATTACAATTGAATGTGTAAAGTACAATAGACCAAAAATGGATGTACATCATTCAGGAATATATGATTATATAGCAATTATATTATGTTTTTATACCTTGAACAAATTATATTAAGTTTGCTAAGAAGTGTGTAACAACTAGACTGAAACATCGGACTGTCCAAAATGGATATATAATATAAAAGATCGACACAACGGGCTAAGTCAATTTAGTCATGTTCGTCTGTATGCCAGTAATTCTTTAGGTCGTCTCTATATACTCTAACTATGTCTTCACTTTTTGAGACATCGATTTCATTTCAAACTGAACAATTAAATTCAAGTCCTTGCAAGTAAAACTGTTTAACCCTTTCTCCTTCTTTTATTTTACGAAATTTTGCATTGATAATTAGGCAAGGCAGCTACCATCTTTGTAAATATTATTCGGATAGGATCACTTTAGCTTACCTTCTACTGCCCAGGGATTCGGTGCTCCTTCTAATACTCCCAAACATATTTAGGGGTATTTTAAACTAGAGTCATAATTTTCAGGTGATTTTAGAAGTATCGTAAAAAAAGCAAATATTATTTTTATAATCCAGTTTCTATTATTTATTAATATTACAAAAATACAGAATAAAACCAAAAAATATAAAAGGCTAAACATTTCAAAAATTAGCTACTAATATCCACGATTTCAAACCTCCTTAGCAATTTGAAATAAAAAAAAATGTATATAAATCTTAACTTGGTTTCACAGAAAAGTTTTAATAACTTTTTCACTGAATAGTAACTGTCTGAAAAAATTTTGTGCCACTTTTTTTGACTGTTTCAGATTTTTAAAAACAGTAAAATTTGGAGAGTTGAATTATTCATGTTTAAATATTTAGTTAACATTATTGGATATAAGTACTGTTAAAAGTTGTTGCGAGATCATTGTGGCGCAAATTCGTACACATATCTTCGCAACACTTCAATTATTCAAAAGCCGCGCAAAAAGTTGTAAAACAATTATCGGCCTCAATAGGGGCCCTCACGAGAAAAAAAGACAGTATTAGCAGGGCCATTGGGCAAGTGCAAACTGTAGAGCAGATCCCGAAGGGATTGTAATCTAAACAAATACATATATGAAATAAGTTATGTGATGAAATATATGTATATCTGTATGTATATGTGCGAGAACAAAACTGCAGCATATTAAAAGCAGTGAATAGATAAAAATAATAAATGAAGAGCACGAACACTTACTGAGCAATACAATTATTTATTATATAAACATGAACTGAGGTTAGGTTAATCTGTTTGGCCAACAAGCCACGTATAGACCAGCTTTGGTCCTTTGTGATACCAGAAGGAGTTCAGTTCCTAGGTCCTAAAAAAGTAGTAATCCTTTAGGATGCCTGCGCTTGACGTAAATTTTAACTGATTCTACGGTCTAACTAAGTTACATCCTCCAGAGTATCATACCGTGAGGTCCCCAGATGCTTACAGCGTAGTTTTACCAATGTGGGGCAAGTGCACAAGA
Organism: Bactrocera zonata; assembly: GCA_037783105.1. NCBI lineage: Eukaryota > Metazoa > Arthropoda > Insecta > Diptera > Tephritidae > Bactrocera > Bactrocera zonata. The sequence continues at coordinate 129,509 of JBAWJQ010005308.1, read as the reverse complement.
GATTCTTCATTGTTTCCCTGGTAGCCTGCTCTAAACCTTACATGGAGTCTTCTCGATCTGTCGCCACCAGACAGTAACTTATTAGTATTCCTAATATTTTCCTACAGTCTCTTCTATCGAGTGCCAATAGAAATTTTGCGTACTTCCGATCTACCGTTTTACACCCAGGTAGCTGGCACTCAGTAGAGGGAAAGTTGCTTGCTTTTGGTAACATTTTCCACTGCTGCCCTGGTTTACCAGACACATCTTAAAATATTGCCTTATGCCTAACTCATGACAATATATTCCCGCACCAACTCTATTTAAAACTTTGGAACTTTACATATAGATCTTTAGAATGTTGTGTGTACATAATATACCTTTACGCCAGCCATATTTGTGTATATTTACTTTGTACTTTCTTTCCCAATTGAAAAGTGGGATCAAGTAGTCAGTGTTGGCTTAATCGCCATTACCCGTCGGGCTATACCTGAAGGTTCTATATATAAATTCTCCTGCAGTCAGTAGTCGTCTCGCCGATACACATCTTTTGTAAAATTCAATATCAATTATGTCTGTCATCCAGATACACGTGTAATATTACTCAGCGTACAAAGGAGACATTACTACTATAATAAAAGTTTTCGCATAATCCAACTTTTAATATATCGTGCTTTAATAATAAATTTTTGATGTACCCATACTTGGTAAAATATATTGCTGCACTTGCGCCAAAAATAAATGTCAATTTGGGTTGTGCATTAATAACAGCGACTAAGGACAAGTGCTTGGATATAAATATTACTTGCATTTACATCCCTTTCGTCAAGCTGCACACACACACGAACATATGATTATATCGAAGGGTTAACTACCTTTCGTTATGTGATTTTCTTTGTTAGAAGAAATCGAACGTTTTAATAATCTTTTGCCTCTTCAAACCGGAAACAGAATTTTCATCTTAAGGATTTTACATACCATGGGACTCTCACGTTTGGCTTACTTCTTTGTTATAGAAAATTTAAAATTTATTGCACCCTTCACTTCCGGAACGTATCCAACCAAAGATTGGCGCTTTGTATGATTCGTGAGAGCAAATGGTGAGAAGGAAAAAAATTTTGTAACAAAAGTGAGTAGTCATACAAGTTTATACACGGCTAGATTTCATTTTGTATATATGTACATAAGTGTCGGTTTGTAGCCTGTGTTAAAAACAACGCGAAGATTTTGGATTTAAAATAGTACTCAGCTCTGGTTGCCCAGACCTCCTTTATTTACAGATTTTCTTATCCAGAATACATACACATATCTTAATACTAATCTACTGTACATATTTACAGTATGTACACATATCTTAAACATAGGTGTTCCCAACGGCATACACAACTACTTCTTATCTTTTATTAGTTCAGGGTCATTTGCGATCCTTTACATTGCAAACATTAAATACTAGAGTCTCCAAACAATATACCCGAAATGAACATTTATTTCTGTGCTGATAGAAATGGGTATTTGTTAATATTTGTAATATTATATCTGATTATGTAGAGATTTACAAAAATATCTTATTTACAATTGTAGCCGTTAAGAATAGTTCAGAAATCTGAATTCGCAAATTTTCGCACCGTAACATAAAAACGTCAGAGAAATGTCGCAAACCAAATTTAATTCAAGCTTAAATTTAGTTGGAGCGTAAAATTTAATGTAAATAGTTATTTATTTAATGCGCTTTAATTAGTTTATAACAGTCCCGTAATATCGGGAGTGAGCGGGCTTATCATCTTATGATATTAGCACTGGTCGAATTTGTTTGTCGCGTTAGTGATTGTCGCGTTAGTGATTTAGGGATATGTACATTAAGCTTATTACAGGGCGGAGTCATGCCCACTTTTTCAAACTTTTTTGTCCACACGTGCCCCTTGCTATTGCGATTACCTATGCCAATGTAAAACTTTTTTTTATAACCGCGCAAATTTACAAAAAACGAAATTGCAGCAACGAATAAAATGATAAGGGCCCGAGTAATGAAGCTGTGAGGTGGTCAAGTATTAAACTGACTTTATTTGCAAAATTCTTCTCCTTACATAATATTTTAAACAATATTTCAATACCGGTTATTACATAATTCCGCTTTGTATTAATTCAAATATACATACAGATATATTTAAACGCAAGCAAACACAATGAAAATAGAATAGAATAGGTTGTGACGGTAATAAAACACCACTTTTAATATTTAAATGATTATTTATTAAGATAATTCAAAAAACTTTTTCCAGAGATAAAGAGATGTCCAACTCCTCTCTCACTGGAAGTGAGAGAGCAATTGCTAAACGTCAAAACCACCTAAACTTTGACAGTTGATCGAGTTCAGAAGGTTTTGACGTTTAGCAATTGGCAAAATATGTAAACGGAGGGACTTGTTGCATCGTTCAAGACCACTTATAAAAAATGTTAAACAATGAAATATTAAAAATGTATAAATTTGTGAAATTTAAAGGTGTTTGATGAAACGTTTTGTAATTTGAAGCATAATAGTATTATTTTCAATGGAAAATGATTAAAAAACATTTAATGATTGAGAACTAACAAGCTTAAATCCTTTTATTGGGTATTGAAAGGTTAAAAGTCAGTTGTTCTAATATATTTTAAAAAGATTTAAATAGTTTCTCTATATAATAAATAACCACTATTTAGTAATTTTTATTCGTACTAAATGTTGGGTGTTGGGTTGCTAAATGTCCAAAAATTATTATTTTGTTCAATCTGGTCATAATGGAACATGTTATAAAAAACGCTAATTTTTAAGCGCTCTCACACATAAGTTGGACATCCCTTTATTCCTGCTTCTTCACTTGTTGGCGTCTGTACAAGAAGTGACGCTTCTTAAAACTAAAAGCTTAGAATAACTGGCAAACAGTGCTGCCAGATGTGATACGACTTGTCTGCGTGCCCACAAGGTGAATGACTTAAATATTGGACAAATGCAAAGAAATAGAAAAAGAAAAAATATACAAGAAGATATGGTCGAAGTACGCCGTGGTTCGCAATCGGTGTCCCAACAAGTTATGGTACTTTATAGGTTTTCGGTTAATGGCGTTTTGTGGGCGTGGCAGAGGTCTGATTACGCCATCCTACCAACTCGTTCTTTTTTTGTTAAGGAATGCGTATACCACGTTTCTCCATGATATCTCCATTTTTACAGCTTGCACCGACGGACGAACAGTCACCCGGATTTCAAATGACTCTTCATTGTGCCCAAAATATAAGGTGACATTTGAATTTGAACTGCGCGCGAGTTATTTTCTTTAATCAATGAATATACATTTTAAGTCCAATGAAGAACTGTTTCTTTATTTATTAAATATTGTACTTATAGTTATGACAATGTACAATGAACAAAGAACCTATATTATTGTGTTGTGTTTCCTTATATAGCATTTCTTGTAATGTGTTATCGATTTGTGATTTGCTGAAGTGTTTCGGTGTCATGTGTATTGATGAGGACTTTGGAATGCGGTGGTTTCTGTTTGTTATTCGCTTATCAGTATAGTTTGTACTTTGTATTAATTGTACTTTGGTTGATAGATATATTAACTCTCCGGAGTCTTATAAAAAAAGATCTTCTGATTTACAGCTTATTTTCTTGATTGATAAGATGTTGCATGCCGACGTTAGTGAGGACTTAATTATAGTTTTTAATGTATTTCATTCTTTGATACATCATATAGAGTTTGTAAAATACATATATACTTGTTAAAATAGTTATTATTGTTATTATAAATATAAGTGTATTTCTAATTGGATGTTCTTCGAAAGGGATTATAAATTTATTTAATTTTTGAATATTATCAAATTGATATTTAGATTGGGACTCTAGTATTTCTAACAGATGGATTTTTTCATATCCTTGTGATTCGATAAATTCTTTTTTTTTTATCCTGATTATGATAATCTTCTGAATCTATTAATACTGAAATTTTGAATTGTACTAAGCTAGTTCCTTTGATAGTGTCGTTATTGACTTTATGTATTCCATCAATTACAATATTCCCATGACTTAAATCTATTACAGGATAATTCTTTTCCTGGACTATGTTACAATGGGCTTCTTGGTTTAAAAGTATGGGGATAGTACAATTGTCTCTATTCTTTTGCTTACATATATATTTGCCTAAATTATTTTTACAGTTTGATACTGAGGTATAAGTATTTTTACATTTTGTAATTAGTTCATCTGATTGAAGATTTCCTTGTTTATATAATACATTAATGGAGTGATTTTAAATGTTTGACAAATTTTATTTATTATTGGATATTTGTATACTACTATGAATGTATCTTGTAATCTTAGTATATCAGTTTTTGCATATTCTAGGATATTTATAACTGGTACATTTAGTTCTTCAGTTTTAATTATTCTTTTGATTTCTTCTATATATGCGTATTTAGAGTATCTATCTATGCTGGTCAGGTATGTTGTGTTGTTGATATGAAATACATCCATTTGTATAGATGTGCCTATACCTTCGGGTATTGGGGTTTTTCCGTATACTCGTTTGACTAGGTGGCGTTCATATTTATTTTCTTTACATATGACACATATTTTTACTAATTTTTTTGTGTCTTCTCTGATTGTTGGCCAATAACATGTCTCTAGTATCTCTTTTGTGTTATCTCAGCATTTCTGTGGGCTCGATTATGAGTATATTTTTCTTTATTTCATTTCTCTTCCTTTCTCTATTATTATGTCCTTAATAGATATTGGCAGAATACTTTTTTCGTGGTACCGAATATGTTGTTTATAACGTCATGTATTTCGTACCAAGTTTCTAGTAGTAAATGGAAAGCTGTAGTGACATTTGGGTTTATGTTTCCATTAGATCAGTGTTCTATTAAATCAGTGTGCGTGTTATAGGAGATTACATTGTGGAACATTTTTGGGATTATTGTCTGGGAGGTGAGAAATTCCAAGTCAGGGTGATGGTACTAGGTCAGTATAGTAAAACCCTCAAAGGGTTTGGCGTTCGTATGTGTCAGTGTTTTTTTATGACCTTTTAAATTTTTTTAAAATTTCTATTTGTTTTTATTTGTTTTTATTCAAAAAAGCGTCATTTATCGCCTTTTTTTATAAATTTTCCCCAATAACTTCAGACTTCTGGCCATAAACTACTAAAAAAAAGTAAACATTTTCTTTTTTTTAATGTTTAAATTTTTAGGAAAAAAATACTTTTTTCCCTTCATACATTCATTTTTGACTTCGAAAGTGTTGCACATATAGGAAAACGGTATAGAAACAGGTTAGAGAAACTGTAATTCTTAATTTTTCTAAATTTGTTTCATCAAAATCGGACAAGTGGTTCGCGAGTTATGTTAAACTACGTTTTTGCCAAAATGTTACAACTAAGCGAAAAAACATCAAGATAAGGAAAAAATTTAAAAGGTCATAAGAAAAAACTGACACATACGAAAGCCAAAACCTTTGAGGGTTTTACTATACTGGCCTAGTACCATCACCCTGACTTAGAATTTCTCACCCCCAGATTAGCTGTTGTACTGTGTTATGAATCTCTCGTGATTCGGAAATATTGTGGTTTGAATTAATTGTGATTCACCTGATTTTTTATGATAATATGATTTCTGAATTGATTTATGGGTGCATTAACTTGTTTAATGTGGATCGGAGTTGAGGTTTCGGCAGAGTGTATAGATTCATTTATCGTGGTATAGACTTGTCTACTGAGTGCATCTGCTACTACATTTTGTGATCCTGGTTTATATTTTAATTTCGCCCCGTATTCTTCTATTTGATTCTTCCATCTTTTTAATTTCGTATTTGGGTTATTTTCGGAAATGTAGAATATTAAAGATTGGTGGTCTGTATAAATGGTTAAATTGGTTATACCATATAAGTAGTTTCTAAGTTTACGTGATGAGCATTTCTTTCTCATTCGTGGAGTAATTTTGTTCGGTTTGGGTCAGTGTGCGTGATATGAATGCAACGGGAGTCCTACCCTGATCTAAAACTGCTCCTATTGTATAATTGCTTGCATCTGTTGTAAGTTCGAATTCTTTATCGAAATCTGGTTGGTATAACTCTATTTGTTCCTTTAATTTATTTTTTAGGTATTCAATAGCTTTTTTAGCTTCTTCATCTAGAGTTATTTTTACATTGGAATATTTATTTATTGAAATATTTCCATTTTCTCCTCGTAAATATATCGTGAGAGGTTTGGTTAATTGTGCGAAATTTTTTATGAACTTTCGGTAGTATGATGTCATGCCTAACAATGAGCGTAATTCCTTTAGGTTTTCTGGTGTTTTGTATCTATCTACAGCTTCTATTTTCTTAGGGTCTACTGTTATTTTTCCGTTTTTTATGATGTGTCCTAAAAATTCTGTTTGTCTTTGAAAAAAATTGGATTTTTCGTCCGAAATTTTCATGTTGGCTTTATGGAGCGTTTGTATGATATTGGTGATGCCTTTCATATGTTGTTCAAGGGTAGTGGAATATATTAGGACATCATCGATATATACGTATGCACATTATCCAATATATGGTCTAAGGATATCTTTGGAAGATTGAAGGTGCGTTTTTCAGTCCGCATGGTAAACGAAGGAATTCGTATTTCGCACTGTTTATTGAAAATGCAACATTTTCCCTGTCTTGTTCTTTAATCATGATTTGATGGAATCCTGATTCTAAGTCGAGAGTCGTGAAGTAGTTGGCGTTCCCTAGGTTCTATAACATCATTGTAATATCCGGGATAGGATATCTATCTGAAACGGTGACTTTATTCAGTTTCTGAAAGTCTATTACCATTCTTCTTTTTGCCTTTCCTGCCTCATCGGTTCTTTTCTTTGAAACTGTCCAAATGGGGAAATTATATGGGCTTTTGCTAGGCCGTATTATTTTATCTTTTAATAATTTATTAATTTCCTCTTCTACGAATCTTCTATCAGTCTGTGGATAGGGATATTGTCTTACCCATACCGGTTCGTTTGTTTCGGTCCAAATTTCTGCTTCTATTGTTGTAACATATGGTAATAGTTCATTATTATGATTATTTTGCATTAGATTTTTAATCTTCTCTTCATATTCTTGTTCTCCTACAGTGTAGTATAGGTTAACTGATTCTGTTATTTGAGAGAAGCTAATGGAGTAGTCGAAAATATTGATATCTGCTTGCATTTGTTTTAATCCTTTAATGCCTATTATGAAATCATAATCTTTGAGTTTATCTGGCTCCAAGAATTCCATATCAAACCCTAATAGATTGATCTCTTTTTATGGGTAATTATTGATTTCCCATGCATAGTTTTTGTGTTTAATTGTTTGGATAATTTAATTTTCTTAGCATATGGATACTTTGTACTTACATAATTTTCTTCAGATCCTGTGTGTATTAATAAATATACTGGATTACCATCCGGTGATGTCCTTTGGAGTGTGGGCAACCCATTCCTTCTTATAAAAAATGTTTCTGACGGCTGTGTTCACTAGTTGACTGTTCATTGTAGAGGGAATCATTATCGTGCTCGTCTCTGGTGATTTGGTTGAGTTTCCTGTCTTTCAATCGTTGCTGGTAAAATGAATTTTTTCGATCTCGTTTCCTGAAATTGTTTATGGGATTTCGGAAAGGATTGAAGCATTGTCCTTGCTGTTGGAGTTGTTGAGCTTGCTGGCCGTTGTTTGTTGTTGTTTCTTGGTGTTGTGTAGGTCGTCTGTATTGGAAAGACGAGTCTACATCCATCGGCTCTATTGCTTGTATTTTCCTGGGCTGGTTGAACGGCTGTTGTTGAACATATGGATTTTTTGTAGGTTGATGAACCCTTGGTGAGTACTCTAGGAACTGGTACTGCGTGGCATCGTGTTGCATAGTATGTGCTATGGCGTATGCTTCCACTATGTTCTTACATCTTCTGGAGTATAGAGCATTCTTTGTTGCTATGCTTCTGAGTCCTGCTATAAATGTGCGAACTGCTTTAAATTGCACTTCTGTGGTTATAGCTCGTGCCACTTCCTCATTTTTATGATACATTTTAATTTTAGACAGGATCAAATTTAATGCTTGGTTGATTTGATCATAGTACATAGTGAGTGATTAGTTATTTTGCTTTATTCTCATCATTTCTTCTTCCAGTCGGCATATGAATCGTCCAATCGATCGATGATGTCATCGAAATTTAGTTTGGTATTGTTAGTTATCAGTACTTGTGCGGCTGTTCCAATAATTTTTGACTGTATTATCATGAGTGCTTGGATATATTTATTATGTCCTTCGAAGTTCTTGATACTATCCATTAATTTCACAGCCATTTTTCTCCAAGCTGTAAAATCATTTTGGTCTCCGTTGAATGTGGTGAGGATTTTAAACATATTTAAATCAATTTCTTCTGGACTTGTAAATTAACATTTGTAATCCGTTTATGGAGGTGGGAAGCTCAGATGATCGTTTTCTTGTATAGACATCCTTCCTTGTAGATCTGCTATTACTACTTGCATAGTTGCTATTTCTGCTGAGGTTGCAAATTTTATAATTTTTTTAAAAAAATTTTTCACTTTTTTTCTTTATTTATGTATCCTTCTATGAAGTTAAGTTCGTTTTGTTTTATGAGACTATGTCCCTTGTATATTTTGCGACCGACTTATTGAAGGATTTTATATCCGGAATCCTTGTTATGCTGTCCCTGCTCGGGCGCCAGTTATTTTCTTTAATCAATGAATATATATTTTAAGTGCAATAAAGAACTGTTTCTTTATTTATTAAATATGTACGTATAGTTATGACAATGTACAATGAACAAAGAACCTATATTATTGTGGTGTGTTTCTTTATATAGCATTTCTTGTAATGTGTTATCGATCTGTGATTTGCTGAAGTGTTTTGGTGTCATGTGTATTGATGAGGACTTTGGAATGCTGTAGTTTCTGTTTGTTATTCGCTTATCAGTATAGTTTGTACTTTGTATTAATTGTACTTTGGTTGATAGATATATTAACTCGCGTCGAAGGATTTGGAGAATTTTTTTTTTTTTTTTTTTTGTTAGGTTGGTAGTACGGTCAGTCACATTTATGTCAAATTTCATGTCAAAGTATTCGTTAGTGTTTGAGAAAGGCTCAGCCAATACCATTTTGAAGGATGTTTTGGGCCTCAAGTGCGTCAAATCTCGACTGGTACCGAAAACATTGAATTTTTTGGAAAAAAGGCGTCGCGTTTTAGTATGTGAAACGATGCTTTTTAACTGCAAGAGTGTCATGAAATGCATTATAACTGCCGATGAGACTTGGATCTATGCTTACGACCCCGAAACAACCGATCAGTCGAGCGAATATCGTGCCAAAAGAGAACCGAGATCAAAAAAATAGCGGCAAAGTCGCTCAAAAATCTAGGTCATGTTGACTGTTTTCTTCAGTTATCATGGTGTTGTGCATTACGAATTCCTTCCAACCGGTCAAACAGTCAACAAGGAATATTATTTGAACGTGATGCGTCGTTTGCGTAACGCTATCCGCCTAAAAAGTCCGGAATTGTGGAAGACAATTGTTGGTTTTTACACCATTATAATGCACCATCCCATACTGCCCTCGTAATTCGTGATCATTTCTCCAAAAACTCAACCCATATCGTTTCGCAATCACCGTATTCACCTGATCTGGCGCCGTGCGACTTCTGGCTGTTCACCAAGCTCAAAAGACCGCTCCGGGGACACCGTTTTTATGCGATAGAGGAGATTCAAGCCGCAGCGAAGACGGAACTGAAGGCCATCCCGGAAAGTGACTACAACCAGTGTTTCGAAGATTGGAAAATCCGTTGGCATAAGTGTATTGCATCGGGGGGGGATTAATTTGGTTTGGAAGAATAAATAAAGAATTTTCAAAATAAATACGGGGTCACCTTAGTATATATATATGTATATATAGAAGTGGTCAAATAGAATTAGTGCTAATAATCAGCTTTTGTATAGTCATTACATAATTCAAATCTGAAAATGAAGAAACAGGGAAGTGGATACTAGGGTTAATAAAAAAGGCATTTCGAGAGTTTACTTCTATTCAGGTTTAAATATTAGTTAGACAATCCTGAATTTAAAATTTGATTCCTACTTTTTACATTAAGCTTCAGAAGCTTAATATTTTTCCCTTTCTTTTTGTTTTAATTTTCATTTATCAATTTATGCTGCTTCCTCAACTTTAAGCTAAAAGCCGCTTTTACAATATTTAGACAAGAAGAGGGGAATAAAGATTTGAACTTTGGCGAATTCAAGATACATAGGTGGAAACGCAGCATACGTTATAAGTATAGCTGTCATAACTCTACATCATGCAAAATTATTCGCGCACTTTCAATCTGCTGAAGAGAAAATCAAACTTCTTGAATCCGTGCAACCAACGTATACGCATTATTCGTGTACGTCCATCTCTGGCTTAGACAACGTGATTTTTATGTAGATCTCATTGTTATTGCAGAACTATTTCCACTTACGACTCTTGTGGTAGTAAACCAGGGTTTCATGGCATTCCTGCAATGAACTGCAGTTCAATATATTGTGATTGCAATGTTATGTTTTGCATTTCCCTTTTCCAATTTTTCTTTCAACATCTTCGACCTTAACCAGCATAGCGGTACACTTAAGCTACAGCAAAAAGCGAAAGTTTTCAATGCCCACCCGTCTACACATTTTATATTATATGATCATTCGAAATAGCTATTAAATATATCTATACAGCGTTTAGCACTTTCTAGGCAAAATAATAATACAAAAATTAGAAAAAATTGCAGTGGTAAAAGTGTAGGACACACGAAATAGCTGAAAAAGTATTACAGACAAATGCTACAGGTAGAATTTTAAGCATTGGTTAGCTCCCAGAAAGCGGCAAGAGCAATTTCTTCGATTTGCTGTAATATAAACAAAGAGTTTCATGAACCTTCAGGTAGCAGTGTGGTAGTTTTTATGATTAAGTCTCTTCTTTGAAGTTTCAGCGTTAACATTTTTCCTTGAATTTCTGATAGTGGTTTGCAATAAGCTTCAATTAATGCTCTTTATTTTACATTTTAGTGTTCCGAGATAATAATATTTCTTTTATCATTTGTAGTTCACGCAAGTGAATAAAGTTCTCTGAGCGCTATTTGCTTGGAAGAAAGACCATTATCAGAGTTCCGGAAGACTATATTTCTACTTAGAATTTTTCTCTGTTTATATTTGTGAAGTGAGGGGAATTTTTATAAATGTTGTTCATAAATATCTAATAGCTTAGTAATTTTATTTTTATCAACATATCACATCAGCAGACTGCAGCTTACTTGACATGACAAACAACAATACGTCACAGTTTAATAAGAAATCTCAACAAATTTCAATATATCACATCAATTGGCGATGTCATATCACATCAATTGAGATTTGCCGGTTATTGTTCGGAAAATTTCTGCACGATTCTATTTGCATGGATCGTATTGTCCTTTCTTAGGAAAAATTCAAACAAACGCATAAGTATTTACTTTGCTTAATTCCACCTTTATATAGTCAGCTTTTATAAAATTTTAGCTCTATTTTTGGGTGCTTGGGTTTTAAATCAGTCAACATTGCAAGCTACTGGCGATTGGCCACATCGATTTGTATTGCTTTTGTTGTTACAGCAATTCAGATTGTACTAATTCGCAAATAGTGAAAAGATGTGAACAAACACACAGAAAGAGTACACAACATACATAAAGGTAAAATGTGGTAAAAATTATAAAACATATTTAATGCTGTTTAGGGAGCAATTGAGTCAAAAAAAAGGCTAATAACATTTGTAAGAAATATGAGCTTTATATCAGAGAAAATGTTGAAGGATGCACAAATTAGGTGGGTGAGTGTGAGACGTAAATGGAGAAACATAAATATAGCCAAAATTGTTTTCATTGAATTCCGAAGCATATATTTTGGATTCTATTTCTTTAACGGGCTACTGAGTCATTAATTAAAACTTTTTAGCTGGTAAATATTTTTTTAATTAAAAGTATTAAATGAAATTTAATAAGACGACTATTTTAACTACTAAAAAATTAGTTTTATTTTATTTATTTTTTTTTTTTTTTTGTTGGTTTTTTTCTTGATGCCTTAAAAGTATCTCCAAACAAGTTGTTTAAAAATCGAATCGAATAAATTGTGTGGGAAAATAATGTGAAAGTATTGCCACTCTTGGCCATTACAGATTTTTGTTTTCAAATATAAATAGTGTCACACCACAAGCGTATTTCCCTCTGATTTTATTGCGACTGAAAATACGACTCGCTGTGGAGCGACATAAGAAGTGAGTTGTTAAGGAGAAGTCTTAGAGTAACAACCAACGAAGACGGGTCGACTGTTGTAAAATTACATTAATTTATAATTGTATTTTTTTTATTAATTGTTTCTTTTTAAATAAATTTAATTTGGTTATCATAAACGTATCGTTTGTACTGCTCATGTGTATCGTGTCAACACTCAAAAGGAATCGTATCATTACGCTTAAATGATGCGATAAACAGAAAATTGTCACTGGCAACCAGACTACGCAACCGTAAAATGACAAACAGCTGAGGCAATGAGCTCATTGTCGCCAATTCACAACATCTGTTGCTGGTTGATATATTGCCATATTTATAAATACGTTAAAGTGTCGGTTATTTCCAAAAAAAAAATATATATATATTTTTCCCTGAAGTTTCCGTTAGCTTTCTTAAAAGGTTTACGTAACCAGTCCTTAATTTGAAATTTATATCATATTTCCTTTTTCATGCACAAAACATAGGATTTTTTAATATTTTGTGTTAAACAACTAAAGCTACAGCTTTCCAGAGGCATATTCTAATTAAAATTTTTTGTTGTACAAAAATTATCTTATTACTATTTTCCATAAATACATTGCTTCAAAAATTAAGTGCAGTTCAAATAAACGTCTATTCACTGGAGCATCCATATAAGTGATTTATAGATTATGTGTTAGTCATACGCCTTGGTGTGCTATATGAATACATAACTTTAACAGAGTAAATCTTTTAAAAGAGTGGATTCAAGAAAACACTTTCACTAATTTTTCTAGAGCGGGAATTCTACTATCTAAAATATTGCTATTTCAAAGTTCACGATTTATTTTCAAACAAAAACTAAAACTTTAGGAGAGTTCTCAAAAAAAATATCTTGGCAAACAACGAACACCTTAATATACCCCACTTCTTCTTCTTTACTGGCGTAGGCACCGCTTACGCGATTATAGCCGAGTCAACAACAGCGCGCCAGTCGCTTCTTCTCTTCGCTACTTGGCGCCAATTGGATATTCCAAGCGAAGCCAGGTCCTTCTCCACTTGGTCCTTCCAACGGAGTGGAGGTCTTCCTCTTCCTCTGCTTCCCGCGGCGGGTACTGCGTCGAATACTTTCAGAGCTGGAGTGTTTTCATCCATCCGGACAACATGACCTAACCAGCGTAGCCGCTGTCTTTTAATTCGCTGAACTATGTCAATGTCGTCGTATATCTCGTACAGCTCATCGTTCCATCGAATGCGATATTCGCCGTGGCCAACGCGCAAAGAACCATAAATCTTTCGCAGAACTTTTCTCTCGAAAACTCTTAAGGTCGACTCATCGGTTGTTGTCATCGTCCAAGCCTCTGCACCGTATAGCAGGACGGGAATTATGAGCGACTTATAGAGTTTGGCTTTTGTTCGTCGAGAGAGGACTTTACTTTTCAATTGCCTACTCAGTCCAAAGTAGCACCTGTTGGCAAGAGTAATCCTGCGTTGGATTTCCAGGCTGACATTGTTGGTGGTGTTAACGCTGGTTCCAAGATAGACGAAATTATCTACAACTTCAAAGTTATGACTGTCAACAGTGACGTGAGTGCCAAGTCGCGAGTGCGACGACTGTTTGTTTGATGACAGGAGATATTTCGTCTTGCCCTCGTTCACCGCCAGACCCATTTCTTTTGCTTCCTTATCCAGTCTGGAGAAAGCAGAACTAACGGCGCGGGTGTTGAGGCCGATGATATCAATATCATCGGCATACGCCAGCAGTTGCACACTCTTATAGAAGATGGTACCTTCTCTGTTGAGTTCTGCAGCTCGAATTATTTTCTCCAGAAGCAGGTTGAAAAAGTCGCACGATAGGGAGTCGCCTTGTCTGAAACCTCGTTTGGTATCGAACGGCTCGGAGAGGTCCTTCCCGATCCTGACGGAGCTTTGAGTGTTGCTCAGCGTCAGTTTACACAGCCGTATTAGTTTTGCGGGGATACCAAATTCAGGCATCGCGGCATAGAGGCAGCTCCTTTTCGTGCTGTCGAAAGCAACTTTGAAATCGACGAAGAGGTGGTGTGTGTCGATTCTCCTTTCACGGGTCTTTTCCAAGATTTGGCGCATGGTGAATATCTGGTCGGTGGTTGATTTACCAGGTCTAAAGCCACACTGATAAGGTCCAATCAGTTTGTTGACGGTGGGCTTTAATCTTTCACACAATACGCTCGAAAGAACCTTATATGCGATGTTGAGGAGGCTAATCCCACGGTAGTTGGCGCAGATTGTGGGGTCTCCTTTTTTATGGATTGGGCATAGTACACTTAAATTCCAATCGTTGGGCATGGTTTCGTCCGACCATATTTTACAAAGAAGCTGATGCATGCTCCTTACCAGTTCTTCGCCGCCGTGTTTGAATAGCTCGGCCGGCAATCCATCGGCCCCTGCCGCTTTGTTGTTTTTCAGGCGAGCAATTGCTATTCGAACTTCTTCATGGTCGGGCAATGGAACGTCTGCCGTCATCGATTGGGGAATCGGGTTCGCCTTCTCCTGGTGTTATGTGTTCACTGCCATTCAGCAGGCTGGAGAAGTGTTCCCTCCATAATTTAAGTATGCTATGGGCATCAGTGACTAGATCACCTTCGGGGGTTCTACAAGAGTATGCTCCGGTCTTGAAACCTTCTGTAAGCCGCCGCATCTTTTCGTAGAATTTTCGAGCATTACCCCTGTCGGCCAGCTTATCAAGCTCTTCGTACTCACGCATTTCGGCCTCTTTCTTTTTCTGTCTACAAATGCGTCTTGCTTCCCTCTTCAACTCTCGGTATCTATCCCATCCCGCACGTGTTGTGGTCGATCGTAACGTTGCGAGGTAGGCAGCCTGTTTTCTCTCCGCTGCGACACGGCGCTCCTCGTCGTACCAGCTGTTCTTTTGCGCTTTCCGAAGACCAATGGTTTCGGTTGCAGCTGTACGTAAGGAGTTTGAAATGCCGTCCCACAGTTCCCTTATACCGAGTTGTTGACGAGTGCTCTCAGAGAGCAGGAGTGCAAGCCGAGTAGAAAAACGTTCGGCTGTCTGTTGTGATTGCAGCTTCTCGACGTCGAACCTTCCTTGTGTTTGTTGGCGTGCGTTTTTTGCTGCACAGAGGCGGGTGCGAATTTTGACTGCAACAATATAGTGGTCCGAGTCGATGTTAGGACCTCGGAGCGCACGCACATCTAAAACACTGGAGACGTGTCTTCCGTCTATCACAACATGATCGATCTGGTTGGTGGTTTTTCGATCCGGAGACAGCCAGGTAGCTTGATGTATCTTCTTATGCTGGAATCTAGTACTACAGATAACCATATTTCGGGCCCCGGCGAAGTCGATCAGCCTCAACCCTTTTGGGGATGTTTCCTCGTGGAGACTGAATTTACCGACCGTAGTGCCAAAGATACCTTCTTTGCCCACCCTGGCGTTGAAGTCGCCAAGCACGATTTTGACATCGTGGCGGGGACATCTCTCATAAGTGCGCTCCAAGCACTCATAAAAGGCATCTTTGGTCACATCGTCCTTCTCTTCCGACGGGGCGTGGGCGCAAATCAGCGATATGTTGAAGAACCTCGCTTTGATGCGGATTGTGGCTAGGCGTTCATTCTCCGGAGTGAATGATAGTACTCGGCGACGGAGTCTCTCTCCCACCACGAATCCAACACCAAACTTGCGCTCCTTTATATGGCCACTGTAGTAGATGTCACAAGGACCTACTCGTCTCTGTCCTTGTCCCGTCCATCGCATTTCTTGGACGGCGGTGATGTCAGCCTTTATTTTCACGACGACATCAACCAGCTGGGCAGCGGCACCTTCCCAATTAAGGGACCGGACATTCCAGGTGCATGCCCTCAAATCGTAGTCCTTATTTCGCTTGCCATGGTCGTCATCAAAAGGGGGGTCTCTCATCCGAGGCTGTTTGGTTGTTTTCATTGGTGCGTTTTTTTACGTGGCGGGTCCCAAACCCAGCGCATAACCCTAAGTAGGGGATGTTTCGCCTTCTCACTTTAGCTCGCCTTCAAACGGATGTTCTTAGGCTACCCAGAGGATACTTGGTCAGAGACCGGAAGTCGTGAGCTGCTTGAGTCTTATGTAAAAGAATCGTTTCTGGCCACTCCCAAGTGAATGGCGATCAGAGAACTTTCCTCACTTGCGTGAACTTCTACACATGACTCCATCCTCCTAATATACCCCACAGCCAATACATAATCAGTTTGACTTCATTTATTGTTCTTTCCCAAAAATTGCCGACACATATTTATGACAAGTGAATTCAAGTACGCAATTTAATTAGCGTTCACCCAAACATCGAAAAAAACAAATTCAAAGTAAATTTTTGGCATTGTTTAAAACCCCTCAATTTTTTAGGGTATTCCAGCTCACTAACACTCGCGATTAAGAATTGAAAATGATAAAATGCTTAATAATACTTAAATAGATTCGGAAAAGTGGTGATTAAACACAGTTGGTTGTTGGATTGATGCTCGCAGGAACTGGGAGGAAAAACGAAGTTAATTTGTAGATCTGCTCCCTTCAACATGGAATTGTGTAAACATTGAGCCAAAAGCTGTCGACGCGGAGCAGTGTGTATGCGAACGAGTTGGGCGAACTGTGAGTTAACGTGTTTTTCCGAGTAGAGTGGGTGGATGCTTAACTCATCTAAACATGCATATTTGTAAATATTATATCTCTATCTGTTGCGTCAAGCGACAGATTTATACCTAAAACAATAATAGTCAAATGAATTATGAAATACTGAATATTACATTATAAAAATTAAATTATGAAATTCTATTACGTAAATAACTTACCTCAAGGATGCATTTTTAATATTAATCTGTTACTTACCTTAATACTTATCTTAACATAAGCTAGTACAATGTTTAATGAAAGATTAGTACTTACCCCTGTTGTAACATATACTTACATTACCATTAGATTAAGCCGATAGTTTAAGACTTAGGCTTAGAAATTAGATTAAGAAATAAAAAACGCTCTCTTTTGAATTAAACCGTGAGACCGTACGCACGTGTTTTAATTTGTCTGTATTTTAACTTTACGCTTTCGGGACAGGCAATTGGTGTGTTTCTTTTAATTTCTAATCGCGCATCCCAATTTAAGTACTTTTCGTGTCTTAAAAACGCTTAAGATTTTTCATGGCGCCCGAGTAGGGACTTGTGCGTGTAGTCAAAAATTAAAAATAAAATATAAAATTAAAATTTTTTTTTTTAATAACAAAAACATACCTGTGGTATTATTTTCGGTACCAATTGCCTGGTCAACGCCTTTTCGGTTCTCCGTCTTGTGAAGTGAAGACAAGTGGAAATTAAACACATAAAAGAAACATAGGACAAAACATAAAAAAAAATATATATATAAAAATGATACAAAATACATAATTACATAGCTGCATATACATATACTTGTATGTGCAAAAGTGAAGTGACAGAAGTGCAGTGAACAAATACGAAACAACAAAAAACGCAGTGCGCAAGGTGAACAAAAAAATAAAAAAAAAGAATACATAGTGTGGTGCAGTGATACCTAAAAAGCAAAAAAAGAAGAAAAGGAAGAAATATAGTATAATAAGTAAAAATAATAGTACATAATAAATACTTACCCAAGTCTGTCTATTTAAACCTACAAATAACATAAAGTGTTCAACCAGGTGATTAACGAAAGGACCGTCCTAAACGTTAAAAAAGAACAGTTTTAAAAAGCCAGTGGAAAACCCGTTAACAAAAAAACCGTTTCAAGTGCCGGGTTTAAAGTACCGCCAAAAGTGCCGGTATAAGCACCCGTGGTTGCCATACCGTCGCTGCTGAAAGCGCTACTGCCATCAACACTGCTGCCATCAACACTGCTGCCATCAACACTGCTGCCATCAACGCTGCTGCCATCAATCCGTTGCCGTCGTGGGAATGAGTTGCCGCTGCATCCTGTGCCAACGGAACGTAAGCGCCGGCAAACAGCCGACGCACCAGGTAACGAGTGAGAATTACGGAAAGCAGTGCAAACAAACAATAAAACGAAAACACATACAAATAAAATTAACATAAAAGACAAGTGCACACTTTCAGTTTTTGACTCTCCCTTTTTTCACTTTAAATTATATTGACGTTCATATAAATACATATACATGTGGGGATGGCCTTAAATGAAACGCTTTATTTTATTTGATTATTCCACAAACTTATTTATTAAATTATCGGTTGACAAAACGTAGGTTTAAATACTTAGCACAAATCGGTATATTGGCTGGAAAAACGTAGGTTTAAATATGGACTTAGCGCACGCCTGTATCGTGTGGAGTTTCAAAATGGAGTGTCTGTATTTTTAACTGTCGCTGTCGGCGTTCATTGAGTCCGTTCAGTCAGGGTGTACGTTTAGGGTTGCATGCGTGCGCAGGGCATGGTTGCAATCCCACATACATATATATATATATATATATATATATATATACATATATTAATTTATATGAACTTCATTACAATTGAAAGTGAAAAGAGGGATATATATATATATATATATATATATATATATCAATAATAACATATATAAATAAACATATATGTATATACATTATTAAATATATATTTTTCGCAATTTTTACGAAACGCGTTTGCAATTATCGGTCGTTTTTTCTCAATTTTTCTCGATTTTCGTGCGAACATTTTCCGATTAAATTACTTTACTGTGCTATTGCTCATTTTGCGCATATTTTTGATTTGGTTTTCGTATACTTGAGAATCAATGTTATTTTTTCTCGTTTTCGTAACCGATTCCAAATATATTGCCAACCTGTATTGCTATTGTTCATTTCACATACCATATAGGTATGGCTTTCGTATATTTGGGAATCGATATATTGTCAAAAAAGTCTTGCGGCATTTTTATTGAATCCATTCGTGTGGCACCCACACATCGAGCTTCTTAGTGATTCCAAGCTTCTTCAAATGGTTTATAACGGTTTGATGACTACTATGCAGGTCTCTTTCGACCAATTCAGCGATTTTATCTCAATTTTCGCCGACAGGCCTTCCGGAGCGTGGCGCATCTTCGACCACCTCTACACCATAACGAAAACGTTGAAACCATCGTTGTGCGGTGGAAATGGAAACTGTGTCGGGTCCATAAACTGCACAAATTTTATTGGCGGCTTGAGATGCATTTTTGCCTTTATCGCAGTAGTACCGTAAAATATGCCGTATTTTCTCTTTATTTCGTTCTATGTTTGCGATGCTATAACTCACGAACGACTTAAAAGAAACAACAATCAATCAAACACGTGTTAGAGCGTGAAATGAGCTTTCCAAAAAGGTATATCATGACCCGATGCGACGAATAAAACTAGAACTACGCGCTTTCAGCGCCAACTAGCGAAAATACCGCAAGACTTTTTTGTTTTCGTTTTCGTTGTCGATTCTTAATATATCTCTTGCCAAGCTTTATAGTCTTTTTTCCGGAAATTTAAACAAGTAAAAATGAGCAAGCCAAAGCCAGCTCTCGCAAACCTGTCTCCAAGTAAGGAGTTGATGGACTTAAAATCGTTAAGACGTCAAAGAACGGTTGCTAAAAGTAGTATTTTGCGCATTAAAACGGGCCTTCTTGAAAAGACTATGTCGTCTCGATATATTAAATTCACATAGTAAAAAATTAATGAAGTGCCAATCAAAGATTGAACAAATTGATGAAGACGACATGGCCCGAGGGGAGTTAGAGGACAAAATCGTTGAAACGAAGTCCATAATAAAGTCAACTTTAGCAAAAAATAAGTCTTCACTTGCCGAAACATCCTTTGTAGCTTCTCACAGCTCAAGGCTCCCTAAAATGAATTTGCCGAAATTCAAGGGAGAATATTTAGAGTTTAAAAATTTTATGAGTTTGTTCGAGAGCTTGGTTCATAATGATCCAAATATCCCAGATATTGAAAAATTTAACCATTTGGTTAATTGTCTATCTCTAGAGGCTTTGGGAACAGTTAAAACGTTTCAGATGTCGAATGAAAATTACCCGAAAGCGTTGTCAAGTCTCAAAATAGTTTATGATAATAAATGTTTGATATTTTTCAATACAATATCTAAACTTTTTGAGCTGCCAAACATCCCAAAGCCATCCGCGCCTTCATTGCGATCGATGATTGACGAAGTGTCTGCTGTTTATGATATATCTCTGGGCGATGAGAAGCAAATAACGAACGCAATAATCACACACATTGTAATGACAAAGGGAACAACAACATATGGACAGGACCAAATCGGCGCTAGTTGCAGCAAATACGAGGCAGCCTCTTTATCAGCAGTGCAAATCCAAGGACCACCATTTGACTGCCTGCCCCACCTTCAAGGCCCTTCCGAAGCAGCAGAGGTTCGAGTTCGTGAAATTAGTGCCCTTATGCATAAATTGTTTTCATAAGGGGCACACGGTCTCTAAGTGCAGAGCGGATCGATGTCGTGTGTGCAATCGATCGCATCACACACTGTTGCACTAATATCCGGCCTCTTTCCCCGCTGCACCTCATCCGCAACCATCCACCACACCTGCCATGCACACAGCGAATATGCCGTATCGGTTAATGGTGGCAACAGCAGTAATTTTAGAGAGGACCAGCTGTGGAGATTACCTGCCTGCGAGAGCTTTGCTGGACTCAGGCTTCCAGGTCAACTTTATGACGGACTTGCCACAGAAGTTGCGCATTCGACGTCAGCACAAAACTTAAAGTGTAATAGGAATTGGCAATTTCAATACAAAAGTGGGTTCAAAACTAAGCGCGTTTGTCAAGTCCCGGTTAAATAATTTTGAATTTTCGGCGGAGTTCTGGGTAAAGAGATGCATTTCGGCAAATCATCCAGACCATAACATCAATGTTAGTGCCTGGAAAATCCCGCGAAATATTGAATTGGCGGACCCAGAATTCCATAAATCTTAAAAGTGGATATCTTTTTGTGTGCTAAAACATATTTCGATCTTTTAGCGGTTGGCCAAATTAAAAGTGGTCCCAACCAGCCAACTTTTCAGAAAACCCTTTTAGGATGGATTGTATCTGGCAAATACGCCAGTAATATAAGTTCTCCTTCCAGATTACATAGCACATTAAGCCAAGCTGAAGAAGACTTCACGTCAATAGATTCTGTAGACCAAAAATTTTGCACTCTAGAAGAAGTAACATCGGATTCTAATGGCATTAATTTCACACCAGAGCAACAAGAGTGTGAAAATTTTTTCGTTAATACTACTCAAGTATTGCTTTCAGGACGGCTTCAAGTCAGAATACCCTTTAAAGCTGACCGAAAGTTACTCGGTCAGTCATATGAAACCGCAGTTCGGCGGATTCAGGCCCTAGAGAGAAGGACATTAAAAGATCCAGAACTTCGCAAAATGTATCTGGACTTTATGAATGAGTATAGAGAATTGGGTCACATGAGCCCAACGAACAATAAGATCACGAGTGAGCCACACTACTTCATTCCGCATCAATGCGTTTTAAGGCCTGAGAGCACAACAACCAAATAACGTGTTGTCTTTGGTGCTTCGAGTCGACCTTCAACTCAAATAGCGTTGAATGAACTTTTGACGGTAGGTCCAACCATCTAAGAAGAATTATGTTCAACTCTTCTTCGTTTTCGATGACAGAAATTGTCAACTTGTTGTGTGGAGAGAGCATCCTTCAAGCAAATACAAATTTTTCGTCTTAACACTGTAACATACGGCACTGCGCCTGCTTCATTTCTCGCAACAGGGTGTTAGCAAATGCTCAGTGATGACAACACAATGAAATATCCACTCGGTTCATTGGCCATCAAAATAGACTTTTATGTTGATGATTTATTAACAGGGTTCGAAAATTTTGAGTCTCTAGATCTTTTGAGAAGTGAGGTAATTAAAATATTAAACTCAGCGGGCTTCACCTTAACGAAATGGTTTTCGAACCACCTTAATTTTTTTGACAGTGATTGCACTGAAAAGTATTAAGCTTCAATGACAAAAATTCCACTAAAACTTTAGGAATCCATTGGTTGCCGAAAGAGGATTTGTTTCGCTTTGTTTTACATGATAATTTTAATGATCTGCGAGCCACTAAAAGAAATATACATATTGTCAGTTTCTGCTCGCCTTTTTGATCCTCTTGGATTACTAGCCCCACTAGTTACCAAAGCAAAAATCTTATTGCAAGAGCTTTGGATCCAAAAACTGGATTGGGATGAGTCGATTCCATTGCGCCTTGACACTAGCTGGCAGAACTTTAAAGCCAACCTAATGCAGCTCTCATCTATTAGCATTCCTCGTTACGTAAACGTTGAGTCGAGTGCCATCTGCCAAATACATGGCTTCTCCGACGCCTCAATAAGGGCGTACGGATGCTGCATATACATACGAAGCCAATCTGCTAGTGGTATTAAATGTATGCTGCTTACTGCAAAGTCAGAGTGGCTCCGCCGAAGACCAAATCTTTTCCGCGTCTTGGGCTCTCAGCAGCACATGTTCTTTTGAAATTATGGTCAAGAGTAGCGCCTATGTTGAGTCGACATTTTGAAAATATTACATTTTGGACAGACTCTGAAATCGTGTTATATTTAATTAAAACACATCCATCCCCACTACAAACCTTCGTCGCAAACAGAGTGTCCGAAATCCAAGAGTGGACTGACAAAGTACATTGGCGACATGTGCCAACGAAACAAAATCTTGCTATCAAGAGTCTCGAGGTTGTAAGGTGGACGAATTGTATAATTCGATATGATTTGGCGGTCCACAGTTCCTCCTAGAAGACCCTGCACTATGGCCAATTAATAACCACTTCCAGCTCCCACCAGAAGACAAAGCATTAGAGAAGAAGAAAACTGCATTTACATTAATTTCGACCACTGAAAAAAATCCAATATTGGACCTCATTGAAAAATTCTCTTCTCATAGAAAATTGTTTCGTGTGGTCGCATATTTACTACGATGGATCAGACGACCAAAAATGCCTACGGAGGGTAGGGATCTGATATTTAACAAATTACACTTGAGTTTTTTGAAAATCGTTCAAGTGATTCAACATTCGGAAATTGCGAATTAAATCCAAAAACTGACTGAGGGCACCACGCTACCGGCAAAATTGCAAAAACTAAATCCGTTTCTCGGATTTGTCACTTTCATTCAAATTAATCCGAGTAGGAGTTCGCCTTTTAAATGCACTTTTCCCATATGATGCCAAATTTCCACTATTACTATATAAAAATTCGCACTTCGTTACGACTTATTTACGGTTCCTGCACTTTCAAAATCGCCATGCTGGAGCAAAAGCGCTGGTTGCGCTTCTTCGAGAAAGCTATGGCTGATTAATGCCCCAGAAGCTTGCAGTAGAAGCGTAAGAAATTGTATACATTGTTTTCATTACAAGCCGAAGTTGCAAAACCAAATAATGGGAAATTTGCCAGTCGAAAGACTTCGAGCACTACGGCCCTTCCTTACATGTGGCCTAGATTTTTGTGGTCCGATATACACAACTCTGAAAATACGCGGTCGACCACCCGTAAAAACATATATTGCAGTTTTCGTTTGCTTTACATCCAAAGCAGTATATTTAGAATTAGTTTCGGACCTATCTTCTAATTCATTTATTCTCGCTCTAAAAAGGTTCATTGGACGCCGAGGACAGCGACAATGCCACCAATTTCGTCGGCGCCGAACACAAGCTGCGCGAATTGAAGGAGGCGTTTCTAGAAATGGGCCCAGAACTGAAAATATTCGCAGCAGACGAAGGGTGCAGCTTCATCTTTCTACCACCGCGGGCGCCGCACTTTGGCGGATTATGGGAAGCCGCGGTGAAGTCCGCCAAACACCCCATCGTTAGCGTAACCGGCAACGCGCTACTCACAGCAGAGAAGTTAGCAACAGTGTTGGCCGAAGTGGAGGCAATCTTCAACTCTCGCCCCCTGGTACCTCTGAGCCAAGATCCCAACGACGGCGATTCATTAACCCCAGCGCATCTTCTAATATAATGCTCCCTGCGGGCATTACCCCAGAGAAGATGCCAGTGGATCTAGTTCGTTGTTGCGAGAGATGGCAACTTGTTTACTGTCTCAAGCAACAGTTCTGGCGACCGTGGTCCAAAATATACCTGACGGGTCTTCAGGAGCACAACAAGTGGCTGCACCCCAAACGCAACATGCAGCTCAATGACCTCGTTCTCCACGAGGACAACGTGCCAGCGCAGCAGTGGGTACTAAGGCGCCGCGTCGCAACCGTCGAAGGGCAAGACGGCGAGGTGCGAGTCGCAGAGGTAGCAACCAGGACGGGCACAATTCAGCGTCCCATCCATAAACTGGCCGTGCTTCCACTGGAAATTGAAGGAATCTGATGCTGTCAAGGTGGCCGGTGTTGCGTCAAGCGACAGATTTATACCTAAAACAATAATAGTCAAATGAATTGTGAGATACTGAAAATTACATTATAAAAATTAAATTATGAAATTCTATTACGTAAATTACTTACCTTGAGGATGCATTTTTAATATTCATCTGTTACTTACCTTAATACTTATCTTAACATAAGCTAGTACAATGTTTAATGAAAGATAAGTACTTACCTCTGTTTCAACACATACTTATATTACCACTAGATTAAGCCGTTGGTTTAAGAAACAGCACTTTTTGAATCTACCGCCCCCTGGTAGCGCCATCATCTATGTCGACTGATGCGTTAGAATCTGCTATCTTTATCGATTGTTCAGTGAGAATTGCATTGCATTTTATTGATTGGAAGTGAAGTTGTTGCGTTTTAAGTGTCAGTATGTTTGTGCTATCGGTGCGAAAATGATCTTCGAACAAAGAGTCAACATTAAATTATGTTTTAGAATTGGTAAAAGTTTTACCGAAACGTTTCAATCGATGAAACAAGTTTATGGCGATGATTGTTTATCCCTTACCAGTGTGCACGAGTGGTTTCAACGTTTTCAAAGTGGTCGTGAGGACATAAATAACGACCAACCAGTAGGCCAATCAAAATCCATGATCACCGGAAATTCCCTCGAAACTGTGCATGAATTCATCAAATATCTACAAAAGTCATCATTGGAATTCATGGAAATAGAATTGAACGTCTCCAAAACATTGATTTATCGCATTTTGACTGATCATTTGGGCTTACGAAAGGTGTGTGCACGGTGTGTTCCGCACAAATTGACTGACGACCAAAAATTGATCAGAATCCAACATTCGATCGACGCTTGTGACCGATTATTTGATCAAAATCACAGTTTAACCATTAACCACTCCCCATGTTGACATGATATGGCACCGTGTGACTTCTTTCTTTTCGGAAAAATGCGTTTGCCTATGAAAGAGAAGCGTTATGCAGACGTTGAGGCCATCCAAAAGGTTTGCTAAAACACTCGTTCGACATGCTTGCGGACCGCGTAAAAAGCTATCTTGAAGCAGAAGGTTACTATTTTGAATAAAATGAATTGATTTTGCCGAAAAATCCTGTTTACTTTGGAACGCACCTTGTTACGAACAATTGAATTGTAAGGTCCAATGCAGATAATTTGTGCGTTTATTGACCGCAAATAAAAATCTTTCTATACTGTACAAATCAGATACCCAATATCAAAATATTATGCAGGGCAGTTTCTGTTGATCGTCACTTTTTGTTGAACTTTAGTTAATTAAAAAATTATGTTTCATATAATATGTATGTGGTACGTTAAATATTGTTCCTAAAGGATGTCCCAAACTTAAAAAAATTCAAATTATTTAAATTTACCCCCATTTATGTAGCGTTAATTGAAATTTGTTAATGCTAACGAGTCGCTCATATCAGAAAACAATAACAAAAGTGTATTGAACCAATTGCTATTCAGCTGTGACGACAGCTGTTTAACAGCCACTTAGTACATCATGCGCAACTAATTGTAATAGGTACTCGTAAGTGAATTTAATAATTAAAGCGCGATTGTTGAAGACTAAGAAAAAGAGGTGGAATATTAAGCTATGTAAATATGTCATAGATAAAATGAAATTCAAATTAACAGAGAAGATGTAAATGACAGATTACTAGAGATTTTATTGACGAAGGGTGAACAGCTGGCTGTGCGCCACACATCTTCATTATAGATGACTAGGAGAACTGCGATCTGCATCCCTACGCTAGTTCCAATTCAGCCTTGATTTCTTAAAGGTGAACCTTACTGCATCACTGAACACTTCTCAAGGTAATATACGATTTGTTTACTAAAACGAAACAACTTGCGATTACTATATTGATAAGTTGCTTGTAACACTTTAGGACAGATGAACACAATGAAGTCCAGATCCGAGGTCAAACAGAAGCCTGGTATAATATAAATATTACATTAGACTCCAATACGTAATCGATAACCAACTTGTGTTGCCATTTGAAGTATAGTTGTACCACTGTGCCCTTATTTCCACAAACGAATGCTAAGGTTCACACAGGAAGTGCAAAGAAAACGCTCATTCATTCGTACCGTTATCGCGTTGTAGAAGCGAATTTCAACAGCTGCCACTTTGCAGGTAATTAAAAACGTCTCATGCTGGTTCGTCACAGATGCCGCAAAACTCACTCACTTCTTGGGACATGAGAAATAGTCATGTTCAGTTGTATATACTTTGGAGTTATTTAAGTAAGTTGGTATTAATGTACAAATGGAGAATACAGGCGGCGAAATAGTTACGGTTAAAAAATATATCCATAAAAGTATCTTCATACTTTGCCCGAAATTGGGCAACACCTTATTTTTTTTATACTGGCAAACTTTGGTTGGTAAGTTGAGAACATGAGTACCAGACCGCAGGAGTCCGCACTTGTGCCGACATTAAGTCCATTAGGTTTCCGGGTGGTAACCAAATTAGACTTTTCCAGTAACTTAGAGGATTTGGTAAAAACCAGGCTTTATCCAACACAGCTGCGCAATGTCTCCCAAGTTAGACCATTGGGAGCCATTGAATATGTCTCTTGTCATCCATCTGAAGGCTGAGCATTCGCATAAATAATGTTCCAAAGTCTCATTACCCTCCCCGCATACTCTGCTATCCATTTAATCCACGTTTCCCCTTCTCTGAATGCTGGGACCTTAATCGACGAATCCTACAGTTCCACTTTTATTTCTATTTATAAAGCATTTTACATGTGTTTTCTGTTCACCATCAACACTACCACAATGCAAATTTGTTGTATTTTCTGTGTTGCTAGTATTCCAAGACTAAGATGTTTTTGAAAGGTTCATTGGCTATCCACCAGAAGGTTCATGATCCTGTTTGTTCGAGCAGAAGCGCACTTGACACCTTCGTTATGCCCGCAATTTTAGTCTGAAAGACTGAACTGTAGGCACTTAGTTCGAAGCTACTCTCTGTGTATGGATTACTTAAATCTTAATAATTCGGTTAAACTGTGGATTTCGACATTGAATGTGTCGACCGCGGCATTGGTCCATTTTTAATACCCTGAACAGGGTATATTAAGTTTGTCACGAAGTGAATGATCAGTATGTTGATATGAGTCGATTTAGCCGTCTGTCTGTCTGTCTACTCATTTGTCGAAACTGCCGATACCGGACCACTATAACATATAGCTGTCATACAAACTGAACGAATGGAATCACGTTCTTGTATGGAAAACTTTCACATTTGACAATGTATCTTCTTTGCATTTGACGTGGTATCTTCACGAAATTTGACATGGATTACTGCTTAAGGTAATAATGTAATCTCGAAAAAATTGTTCAGATCAGATTACTATAGTATATAGCTTCCATACAAACTGAACACATAGTTACTAAAAGAAATGCCCCTGCGAAGGGTATGTTAGCATCACTGCAGCCGAAGTTAACGTTTTTTCTTGTTTTCATATAAAATTATAATTGTTATATCTTCTGTCTAACTGAATATTAGGACAAAGCTGTTTATAGATTCTGTATGTATTTTAAATCTCATACGAAATGAAAAATCTTCAACTTAATTAATAGCGGGCTACAACGATTTCGATGATGCTGTCGGACTGTGTTTAGCTTGCTAGAGCTTTTCAGTTTTAGAGCACATTCTTTTTGGCTGCAAAAACTGATTTTGGAGCAATGTTTAGTGGGAAATGACCAAACTAATTAAGATAATTAAAAATAAAGTAAGTGACGGAGTAGCTAAATTGTTGATTGGAAGAACATTAGATTTTGATGCTGATTTTAGTGGTACAACGTTACTTGAGAAGTATATTCGATAATCATAGATTATACAATATGTCAACTGCAAGATTATGAGTTAGTGCTTTTTTGCACTGCGAAATGAACTGATTTGGAACTTCTCAATGGCGGCAGATTTTATGGTCGAACGGAAGCATGCCCGTCGATTGGAATTCAAATGTGTTCTGCCCAATCCAAAATGAGGGCAACCAACGATTTCAAAGCTGCTTTTTGCATCGCGAAAAGAAAACGACTGAACCTATTCAACCGACAGACAGAGATCCACAGATTGATCGATATTTTCAATAAAAGGTTCGCAACTGTAACTCTGATCCACATGTTCGATATCTGTGGGCTTGAATAGCTTCCGTCCGATTTACATAATTTGTGATCATAAGGAGGCAGACCAGAGGAACTATTGGCTTAAAGTTTTATCCTAATTCATGTATTGTATTTACACACATACTGGAAAGTGAAATAATCAGAGGGATACGATAATTATGGGATATTGGCAAGATTAGGTCCGAATTCACTCACTTTTACACTTTAATCTAGGAATGTCCAGATAATTTAAATTTATTACGAACACGTTCTCAGCTTTCTGCCGAGGAACACGTGTATCTATTTATATCAAGATACTAGCTGTTTGTGTGTTTTGAAATGAAAAGAAAGTTGATAAACAACAATATTTGGTCTTTGTTCCTGTGTACAGAAAAGATGGTTTTCCAACTCGTGAGCAACCACGTATATCTGGCCGTGTGCAAAACATGGCATTTCCAAATTTATGCCACACACTATGCGACCATCCTTGTGCCCTGTTGATTGTCATCTCAAATGCAATTTTCACTGGAAACGGAATACGTTTGAACTGAAATGGCAAATCGTTAGAACGCAAAGGAATTCGTAGAATCAAGCATTCTGCCTCCTTGTATTCGATAGCTGCGTCATAATCAGTCGGGTTCCATTATGCAGTTTCGGCGTATGAAGATTGCGAAACATAATAACGACAGATTCTACTTTGAGACGGAAATGATACGGTCGCATAACAAGCCTCTCCGAAGAATTTAGAAATTCCACTGGATGATTCACGGCAACGTCTTCATTGTCAAGATGATCGGTCGTTTTTTATGAGCGCATACCTCCCGTAATTCGACTTTGAATCTTCCAGTTTAAGTCATTAACATCGGTATTTTTGGCAACTAAAATTGCGCCTGCACTCAAGGAATCGTAGTTACGATAATGTCCAATGTCCGAACATTTATGATGGATTCACAATTCGTGAATTGATAAACAACGGATGGAGTTGATATCAAACCATTGGAAGTATCAACCGGAATGGACCCATTTTCATTTCTTAGTAAATACGATGTAAAATATCTTCGGCAATATCATTTTTGTTCGTATCCCATAATTGACGCGGATTTGTAGGCTGACATATCGAAATGATTATCGCGAAAAGTGTGCGATTTTCATTTGCATTCGCAGTAGCTATCGCATCGTCCATCGTTCGATTCCAGTGATTATCACGTTCAAGCAATTGTAATTTCTGGCTTGCCTTTCAAAAAGTTGCACATAAAATACGCAATGACTTAAATGAAGTTGAACCGCGTACATTATTCAATAGCAACCGGATGGATTGTGTAAATTTGTCCTGATGCATTGGTTGAGAACACACCTGGATGTCCATCTACTGGCTGACCTTGCTTTCTGCCTAACTATTACTTCGACGATGCATTCCATGTATAATATCAAGATATTTCCGAACAGAGCAATGTCCTCGCAAACGGATCACAGACGCAAGTTGAGAAAAAACTCGTCAATGATAATTTTGTTGCTGGCGGTGTTTCCACTGGCTGTACTGTGTGGTCTGGGTTAAAATACTCTTTGGCCGTTCTCCAAATTAACTGCGAGACGCACAACAGTCGGAAAAGTTTCATGAATTGCAAAAGTAAATATCCTACAAAGCGCTTCATTGCACTTCGACCCATTTGATAACTTCTGATCTTATCTCGTTCAAAGCCAATAACCGCCATGTTTTTTTCTTTGGAGACGTACTTGAAAACGTATTTGCTCGATTTCACCAAACAGCAATACTCAAAATTGATAAGAGTTTTGAATGTCAATTAAACAACAGTGAGGAATATAGTACATGTGTTGTCAACTTCGATATTCACTCTTCTAAATTGAATGCTGAATGTTCTGCCATTGTCCTCTGGTGAGCGACGCCGATAGAGTGGATATCCATCATTTCCAGTGTGTTTCCGAAAGCAAAGCATGTGGATAGTGTTTCGTACTATTATTCTCCGACATACAAACCGAAGTGGGATTGTGATGTCCGCAAGGTCCATGAACCAGATTAGTTTCCACCACTTCGTGTAATACTGGGTCTTTCTCTGGATCAGAAATTTCCGCAGAAATGATTTCATCAATTTGATCTGGTGTAACCACCATCGACCATCCGAAGAAGAATGTGTGCGTGCGGCAAACCTCTCTTTTGCTAATCAATAGAGTACACCTAGCATCTAACAGAACCACATATACGCTGCTTCAATATAAAGTCTATTAAACATCGTGTATGAAAGGTCGTGCTGTGACATCGTGACGATCGCTTGCTGATTGCCCGCGATCCATAATTCTGTACGTACATATGTCATCGTATCATGGAATACTCGGTCATGAAACTTGGGCTGCCAATGGATGTTCATGCCAAAAAGAACGCCGGCCGATATTAGCGCGACCTCTTCATGGCTTGGCGTAATAAATTTCAATCTTTAATTGATCACTTTGTGTGAAACACACATAACGCTTTCACTGAAAAATTTTCAATATTTTTTTTTTTTGAATAGCCCGAATAAACAAATCAAATGATTAATTTGAATGATTCAAGTGATTGAAAAACAAAACAAGATAATTGTACACATATGAAAAAAGGTTTCTTTTGTAATTATTCAATTTTCCGACATTTCCTCACGAAAATTATATTTATTCCTAAATCTCTGAAAATTACATCAAGATTGGTTCAGCCGTTCTCGAGCCTTAGCGTTACTAACAAAAAACATTCATTCGTCTACATGGGGAAAAAGAAAAGGGCTGTTTTTAGGGGGTTTCCGGCAATTATTCGAATTCTAGCTGTAAAAACTATCTTTGAACCACAAAGAACACTTAAAAAAAGAATTGGTCAAATTGGTCCAGGCGTTGTTGAGTTATGCGCTTAGCAACACATTTTGCGATTCATTTTTATATATAAGATTTTAAGTTTGAGTCAAATTATCGCTTAGTAGGATTTACGGATAGAGAGACGGTCACTCAGATTTCAATTTGTCTCATCATCCTGATCATTTGCACCTTAGATATTGTTTAAATTAATAAAGTCCCTTACAAAACCCTACCTCACACCAAAAGAACAATAATATAATCCACTGTATACACCACCTCTGGGAACAAATTGGAAAAATTATAGTTGACGACACCACACTCGTACACGACAAAACTCACCACACCCATACACCAACCTACTCAACAGAAAGGATGGACAACTGGATAGCGGACACATTTATTTTTTATACCTTCGTTTTTCGATACTTATTCCACGCGCTGCAATTTACTCGATCAGGCGAATAAGAATTAAAATCGGCACCCTTTGTTCACCATCGGACTCGTTAACATATCTACATACAATCATTTTCAATTGTAACTATTGTAACTATAACAGCTTTGTGACAAAAATAAGGTATCCTCTAATTCGTATACGAGTTTAATCGCTTTTTCAATTACATACAATACTTAACACGAATGTAAGTGCACTTAACCCAATTTAAATACATTTGTAGTTCCTAAAAGGCATCCAATTAAACATATGTACACATATTTATATAACCCCTTATCTCTCTCGATTAGTTTTAGGTAATACAAACAACCGTCTCGCCAGAGTATAAATATGCCCATGTAGAAAACCATATTCAACCAGCTATTCTTTTGCATTTTCCGAAATTGTTTGAATATATCGATTTTCGCACCAGTGGTCGGTGAGTTTTATAAATTTTTTGTGTGCCCCTCCCATTATTGATGAAATTTGAGACTTTCTCGTTTGAGAGAAACTCTTTTCATTTTCGTATGCAATAAATAAGTTCCACATTGACATGAAAATAAATCATTTTTGTAAAGCTGTACATATAAATTGGAATATGCTTTTATTAACAGAGAACAGGCCTCGCAGGAAATATAAAATTTGTATACAAATATTGAAGTTAAAGTATTCAGAATGAACTAAAGTTAAAATGTTTACAAAGTGATAAACTTTTGTAGCTCTTAAAAAAAATGACAAAGACATGCAATATTTAATGGGAGCGTAACAATTTAGGGTTTCGTATTTCTTTTTTACTTATAATGTACTCGTAGTCTATCAGTTTCTAATAATTGCTGTCTATGACAGTAAAGAGAGGTTGTGGAAAGTTAGCAAGCTATTTGGTGCAGTCGACTAAATTTTTCCTGAGGACGGCAAGCTTCCCGATTTGAGCATGATGCCGTTGAGAAATTAACAACAATTGATTGGTAGCATGCACTTAGCATGCCGACCAACGTCTCCCACGCTCCCACACATAGATACGCAGTAAAACTTTACCACTACAGCAGCTGATAGGCATTCAAGCTGTTAACCATTTGGAAATGTTGCTACTCGCACGAAAATATACAATTGCTTGTTCATATAGTATGTATGTATGTACTAGTAGGTATTCAACAGGATATTCTATTTTTTACCATAACATACTTGCAGGCGTTGGAAGAGCTAGAGGGAGGAGGCCTGTTTACTTTATCCGTTCACTGAACGATAGCTAGCCAATGCCAGTGATTGTTAGTGTGATGCGTACATGTTGTTACTATTAGACTGAAAGCAGTTTGCTGAAGTAGTGGTACTCGCTCCACCTTCTGCGGTGTCATTGTGATAGATGTTGCGTAGACAATTCACGCAAGCTTTTGATATATCGATCTGAAATTTTACTCAGGTTCTCATCCCTTTGTGAATCTGCTTATTTGGTGAAACTAATAAAAGACCACTATAACACCATAACTTACATATACTGTGCCCAAAAAATAAGGTGACCTGGTATTTATTTTGAATATTCTTTATTTATTCTTAAAAATCAATTTCATCCCCTTCAAAGTAATCCCCTCCCGATGCAATGCACTTATGCTAACGGATTTGCCAATCTTCGAAACACTGGTTGTTGTCACTTTCCGGGATGGCCTTCAGTTTCTTCTTCGATATAAGGGAAATCACCAAAAAGTTGGCGACCCCACGCCCATCGTCCAATTTTCACACTGGTTTTTATAGAGCTCTCTCATACAATCTCGGTGGTAAAGTTTAATGTCTCTGGCGTATTTAGATATGGATTTATCGCGCTTTTAGTAGTTTTTAACTGAACCGTAGTATGGGGAGTGAGCAAAGTTATCCCCCTATTTCATCTATTTTCACACTTTCGGTAGAAATTCTTATAGGATTTGCACTCAGCAAGATATGTACATTAAATTTGGTAGAGGGCGAGGCCAAGCCCACTTTTTAAATTTTTTTCTCACAGGTGCCCCTTGCTACTGCGATCCCCCTACTAAATTACAGTTTTATAGTATATCTTAATTTTGTGCTTTGTTATGGCACTTTATGGGTTTTCGGTTAGTGGCGATTTGTAATTACGAACTCCACATTTTTTTTTGTACTGGTGAACCCGAGTACCAATTGAGAGATATCTCAATTTTTACTCAAGTTACAGGTTGCTCAGACGGACGAACGGACGGATGGACAGATAGACACACAGTCACCCGGATTTCAACTTTTCTCGTCATCCTGACTATTTATATATATCCAATACCTTATATCTATCTCGATTAGCTTTAGGTGATGCGTACAACCGTTAGGTGTAAATTGCGATCGGTGGCCATCTCGCGGCCCATTCACCGAACGTGCGACGAGTTTTATGGTCGTTCGGTATCAATTTTTGCACGAGTTGGGTTATGTAAGCTCGCAAGCCAAGATAATTCAGCAAAACCTTAATTAAACTACATGGACACAGTTCCAATTGTTACGCGAAATGGCGGATGGACTCTTTCAGGTCTTCTTCGATACTCTGTTCCACATCAATAACAGCGTCTTCGGTGCACACTATACAGCATCTCTAAAGATGAGCGTCATGTGTCATAGTTACTCACCTGGACGATTATGTCGGTTTGCGATGTATGTATGTAAGTTATGAAATGCAAACCAAACTAAGTACATATAAAGTAACTGCTATCAAAGAGTCTAAATCCGAAAAAGTATTAAGAGATTACTGTTTAGAAGTAGATACATAGTTTATATGCGAATTTAGTAGTTAAGTACCAGCAATCTTAGCACTTAATTGTATGCAACAACACTATAACATTGTTTAAAACTAAGTGTATGCTTGCTTTAAGTCTGAGCTTCAAACTTCAATTATTGTCTCTTAGCCATAGCAGAGGTTACCGGTCCTGCAAATTCCACCGTTCAACGGTAAATACTCGGATTGGTCAGATTTTTTCTCGATGTTCAACACCGTTGTACATCTTTATGTAGATTTAATAAGAATTGAGAAACTCCAGCACCTTCGGTCAAGTCTACATAATGCAGCGTTGGATACCATTCGTTCATTAGAGATAAATGAACAAAATTATGATAAGACTATTGATTTGCTAAAAGCTAGATTTGATAATAAACGCTTGAATTTCCAGGCTCATATCAGAATTATTTTTCAGCTCAAGAGGGTAGAGGGTGACAGGGTTGCCAAACTTCGAGAACTCAGCGACACCGTAAATGCCCACTTGCGGGCATTGCAAACTATGGGAATGAAGGAACAGATTGCTGACTGCTTACTCATGCAACTAGTGTCTCAAAATTTGGAAGTCAAATCTCGCGCAAAATGGGAGGAACAAACACCTGTAAGCGAAATACCTACGTGGAATTCAATGGCTAGATTTTTGAAACAACGCGGACAGCATCTGGAAAATGTAGAGAATGTCCTTGGACTTCCGGAAACACATCATCACATCAGTCGTAAGGTTCTTTTAACGGCAGCTGTAAGTGGATGTATATTGTGCAGTTCTAGTGAACACAAAATTGCAAGGTGCAAGCAGTTTCTGGGCCTTTCGCCCACAATGCGCTATAAAGAAGCAAAACGGTTAAACCTATGCTTGAATTGCCTTCGAGTCGGGCATTCACTTAAAGACTGCAAGTCCGGACACTGTAGACATTGCATGTCAAAGCATCACAGTCTGCTTCATCGAGACACAAATTCTTTTCTTACAACTTCACAACCAATGGTTTATTTTCTTCTTCATCTTTCGGTCCTTCAGCTTCTGCACTCGTCGCATCTGAAGTTCAGGCTAGCGTTGTTGACAGAGAGTCCATTCTCTTAGCAACCGCCATAATTTATGTAGGAAATCGATCTGGCTCCCTCATTCCCTACAGGGCTCTGCTAGATTCTGTCTCATAATTAAACTTTATAACCAATCGACTCGCTAATCAACTTCAGTTGAAGAAGGTCAAATCTTCTCAGTTCATTTCTGGTATAGGCCAAAATGATTTCGTTGCCAATCATATCGTTAATTTCGACCTGCATTCGTGCATTAATGATTACATTGCCAAATTGTCTGCGGTTATCACCCCCACCATCACCGATGTTCAACCATCTCGTTCTTTAAATGTATTAATTGGAATATACCACAAAACATACACTTAGCAGATCCACACTTTTTCGAACCGCAGCGCGTTTATATGCTCATTGGAGCTAGCTTATTCTTTGACCTGCTCTGCGTCGGTCAAATACGCCTGGCTGAAAATTTATCACTTTTACAAAAAACAAAGTTAGGGTGGGTTGTAACAGGCGCAACAACATACAACATTTCGAAGCTATCTTGCTTAGCAGCCATCGACATGGCTCCAGCAAATGACACAGATGACGACTTACATAACCTAGTTCAACGCTTTGGGAAATAGAGAATTGTATTAACTCCACACCAAAGACTACAATAGAGGAGTATTTGTGCGAAGAGCATTTTATAAAAACCCACAGGCGATTGGAATCTGGTGAGTTTTCGGTTCGATTACCAATAAAATTACCTTCTTGTGAATTAGGAGAGTCGTATAAACAGGCTATTAAGCGATTCAAGGCTTTAGAGCGGAAATTTCAGCGCAATGCCGAACTAAAACAACAATATTCGTCATTCATTAAGGAGTACTTTCATTTGAACCATATGTCAGTCGTTGACACTATACCAAAGCAAATTCCAATGAACTTTATGCCACATCACTGTGTTTTAAAGGCTGAGAACACAACAACAAAACTGCGTGTAGTTTTTGATGGCTCTGCGCCAACCAGCAATGGACTTTCGTTGAATTCGATTGTGATGAAAGGACCAACCATTCAACCTCCACTTTTTGATATTTTGCTTCGATTTAGCACCTACAAAATTGCTCTTACTGCCGACATTTGTAAAATGTATCGCTGTGTAAGGATGTCTAATCCAGACAATTTCCTGCAGTTTATAATATGGAGGGACAAACCTAATGAAGATTTTAGTATTTTTATGTTAGATACCGTCACCTCTGGAACGAAGCCAGCTTCTTTTCTAGCCATTCGTTCAATGCAGCAGCTTAACTGCGATGAAGCTCATGTTTATCCCGTTGGAGCCGAAACGATACAGCATGGATTTTATTTGAATGACATGATTACCGGTGCAGGCTCAGTGGCCGAAGCAAAGATGATATTAAATGAGACTAAAAGGTGTTTGTCCCTCGGAAACTTTCACTTGAGGAAATGGTGTTCGAATGATGATCGAGTCTTGATTGATATTGAGGATAATGACAAACAGGACTTCTTAACCTTCGACGACGGTACAAGCATCACAAAGACACTTGGATTAGTTTGGGACCGAAAGTTGGACGTAATCATATTTTCCTTTTCACCCTTCGGAACACCGGCTAAGGTAACTAAACGCACAATCCTTTCGGCTATAGCCAGGCTTTACGACCCCCTGGGTTTGATCGGACCTGTGGTGGCCAAAGCCAAAATATTCTTGCAGCATTTGTGGAAAGAGAAGCTACATTGGGACGAAAGCCTACCTCAAGCAATTCAAAGAGAAAGGCTAGAAATATGCAACCAATATAAACTAATTCCTCGTTTTAGTTTTGACCGATACTTGTTGATGCCATAATACAAACTACATGGATTTTGTGATGCGAGTGAGGCTGCTTATGGGGCCTGCATATACATACGCGCTGAAAGAATTGGACACATCCGAACCAATCTTCTCTGCCCCAAATCTCGCATGGCTCCACTAAAACCTCTTACTTTTAGCTGAATTAATCGCAAAGATAATCAACTCAACGCATTTCAAAGCAAAAGGGGTATTTTGCTGGTCTGACTACACAACAGTGCTATCATGGTTGCGTAGTGAACCAGTTAATTTCAAAGTTTTTGTCACAAATCGCATTAGCAGCATTCAAACTCTCATAACAGGTATAGTTTGGAGCCATGTTTCAACAGATTCCAACTCAGCGGACGTTCTTTCAAGAGAAGCTAGCCCTAAGGAACTATTATACATGGATTTATGAAAATACGGTCCCTTTTATCTGGGTGGCGATCAATCTAACTGGCCTAAATCTACTCTCCTACCAACAAAGGACTTGCCCGAGGTCCGAAAGCGTGCAGTTGTATTTGTTTCTACTTTAGACATGTCTTTAAGTTGCAAATTTGGCAAATTT
Source organism: Bactrocera zonata (assembly GCA_037783105.1). Classification (NCBI taxonomy): domain Eukaryota; kingdom Metazoa; phylum Arthropoda; class Insecta; order Diptera; family Tephritidae; genus Bactrocera; species Bactrocera zonata. The sequence goes on along the minus strand of JBAWJQ010005308.1, from coordinate 91,299 downwards.
GTTAACTCATTTGAACAATTACAGAGAGTATATGCATATATTTATCGGTTTTCTAGAATAACTGGAATGAAATTTTCTGAGTAGTCCAGAGTAAGGGAATTACAGGAAGGAACCTTTATACTTATACGAATGATTCAAAAGGCGCATCTTCGAGATGAATACAAAGCACTCGGATCAAAAGAGCCGATAAAGTCTGCATCTGAAATTCGTTCGCTCGATCCCTTTCTCGACGAGCGCGGTTTGTTTCGAGTTGGTGGAAGACTTCAGCATTCAAATTTGGATTTTTCATTGAAACCCCAATTATTTTGCCAAAAAATTACCCAGAGTTAAGGAACGTATTCCTTATAATAGTAACAAACATCAAAACAACCTTTTATTTCAGTAAACAGAATGCAGAAACAACCTTGAGTTGGAACAATTGAAATGCACTATCACTACAACAAACAATCCTTTACAAACAAGTATCAAAACAACATTGAGTTTGAATACCACAACAACCTTATCTTAAAACAAAGCAATTGTATCTAAGCAAGCAATATACATATATGTAAACAAACCTAAACAAATAATATAATCTGTTTCTTAACAAACTATCAACTAGAAACTAGTAAGCATACTAGTTAGTATAAATAGAAGTAAGAACGATGTAATAAGTTAGTCTTAAAAGTATAAATAAAGAGTACACATATGGGTGCAGGTCAAAATATATCCTTTTGACTCATTTTTGCTTACGGTAAAAATTAACTCCGGTGACTGACGCAGCAGCAGTTTTCATAGAAAACTTTTACACGCTGGACCTCAATCGCTTTTAGCATCTATTCGTCTACAGTATTGGCTTATTGGCGGGCGTAAAACCGTAAGTCGAATTATTAACAAATACCTTCGTTGTTTTCACGTCAAGCCTAAGCTTATGGAACATTTAATGGGAAAATTTACCTTCGGAAAGGGTTAAATGCAATCGAGCATTCCTAATTACCGGATTGGACTTCTGTGGGCCATTTTTCTATATATTGGACGTACGCAATAGAGCTCCAGTTAAATGCTACATTTGCATCTTTATTTGTTTCGCCACCAAGGTCGATCATTTGGAGCTTTTAAAGGATTTGACAACCTCTTCATTCCTCGCAGCCCTTAAGAGATTTATTTGTACGCGTGGCAGACCGCAAACTATATGGTCGAACAATGCCACCAATTTTGTTGAGGACAAAAATGAGCTATCGGAACTGAAAAAACTATTTTTGAGGCAAGATCATTCGAAAGTGATTCAAGAGCAGTGTACGAGCTATCAAATTGAATGGAAGCTAATACCCCCTCTCTCTCCCCACTTTGGCGGTTTATGGGAGGCTGCAGTCAAAATGGCCAAATATCATTTTATAGAGTTGTGGGACTTTCTAAATTAAGCTTTGGTGAGCTTCGCACACTTGTGTGCCAAATATCCGCGATTATAAATTCGCGACCTTTATGTCCCATTACAGAGAGTCCTGACGATCTTGAGAGAAAGTGCGCTCTCATTGGCGCACCCTTCACATCCGTGGTAGAACCTGACATCACTCCTCTCAATATTAGTCATCTTAAAAGATGGCAGCGCATGTGCTACCTGGAACAACAATTCTGGAAGAAATGGCAAGCAGAATATCTAACTCTTCTGCAACAACGCCATAAATGGCACTCATCTTCGTCGAATCTCAAGCTCGGGGACGTGGTTTTGAAAAAGGACGAGAATAATCCTCCGCTAAAGTGGCCTTTGGCTAGAGTCATAGAAACCATTTCCAGAAAGGACCAGGCGGTGCGAGTCGCAGTTCTAAAGACGCCAAATGGCGTACACAAGCTGATTTGTTTAAAGCTGTGTTTCCTACCAATTGATGATATCTTGAAAGCCTAAACCTTTCAACGGGCGGAGTATGTTTAGAAGAAGATACATAAAATGTAGTTTAAATGCGAATTTAGTACTAGAAATCATCATCGCTTCTCTTATACATATTTTATTAAGTACCAGCAATCTTAGCATTTAATTGTATACAACAACACTATAACATTGTTTAAAACTAAGTGTGTGCTTACTTTAAGTCTGAGCACCGGCAATCGCCAAACCGGTTGTGTCTATTTGAGTGACTTTGATAACGCACTCTTATCATAGTTGCATAGGCAAGCATACATACCTACATTAATGTAAATGCAGAGAATTAGAACATGCACCACTATCTCAGCTGATCTTTATACCGTAGCCACCGTACTAGAGGTAAAAGAAAAGCTGCAGGTTAATCAACTTGTAAGAGCTGTTAATTTCAGTTAGTCGCAATTGAATGTCGCGGTAACCGCAAGCGCAAACAATTTAAAAGTATTAAATAGTATATAAAATAATTAAATTCGTTGTTTTTCTTTCAAAAATTAAAAGAGCAATAAAAAAGCTTATTGTCCTCCAAACAATTACCATGTACCAACTGGATTACATATAGTATAAATATGTATACCTACCACACTCGCAATTGGATGTGTGTTTTATGACGTTGGCATGGCAAGCACAATCGGCACTTTCCCACCTCACTTTCGAATATCACGCTTCAACACCATAAAACCGTTGGTTCGTTACGTTTTTCTACTATCCTTAAATTTCATTTCTTTTATTTATTTTCGTTTTTCTCGAGGTCTGCTGCCACATGTTTAAATTAAAGGCGAATTGAGCAAGGCCATAATTTCCGCCCGTCAATCTATCCTTTTACAATGTTCGGACCGACAACGAAAACATGTTTTCGTGAGAAAAACTGGTTTTCGCACGAAAACTTATGTTTTCGTCCATGTAAAATCTGTCAAACGAAAACACAGTTTTCGCTGAAAACTACTTGAAAACTTACATTCCATTCATTATAATCGATGCCTGCTCTAGTTTAATCGATTTTTTTGGGAGACATATTTTGCCGGCCCTAAATTGTCACTTGATATTTGTTTACATTCCATATACAAATACAGCTGCTCACTGTTAAGGGGATTCTCTTGTTCTTGTAAAACCCTTGCACGGTACACCAATTGCAGAATTTTCTTTTTGGTGCAACGGCACAACAAACACACGCAAAAATTTATTTGCAATGGCTGTAAAATATGTACATATGTCAAACCAAAACCCTTGTTTATGGGTGCTCTCTTGGCCTTGCATATTTCGGTATAGGATTTTTGCATTTTGTGTCATCTTGAAAGAGCAAGAGAATCCCCCTATTGATAGTTGTCAGTGAAAACTTCTCGAAAACACACATTGTCGGTCGGTTTTCTTTTCTCACGTTGCATTGCACATTTTTCTTTAAACTAAATTTTCCTTAGTCAGGCTTTATTTTTGTTTTGTGGTTAAACTGTTTGTGCCGTGTTGAATTGAGTTAGTTTAAAGATTTAAAGGTTTGACTTTCTTAGAGGGCGTTAGTGGCTTTTTTTCTGTCACTGTAGTGATTATTTAATAATAATAATTTGGATGCCTTTGTAACATGTAGCTACATAGTCAGATGTAAGACTTTTGTTCACATAGCAGCTGTTTGTGGGACCTAAAAATAAGCGAGATAGATATTGGGTAATAAGTATATGTACAAATAGTATATATAAATAATCAGGATGACGAGATGAGATGAAAGCCCAGTGACGGTTTGTCCGTCCGTCCGCGCCTGTAAGCTGCTTAATCCATTTTCGGTATGTAATATATACTGATCTCCTTACACTACATTTTGAAAATGGGACGAGACATAAACCACTGCTACTACCCATATAACACAATATTAAAATCCATCTGATGCTTTAACTTTTCGATATACAAACCAAATTCGGACTATAACCTCCCGCGGATATCTAGATACCAAATATGTAGATGCCAATACGAATGGTTGACTTTGCCAAGTTTTTTCAACGGTCGGCTTAGACTTTGCCATTTTCCATTGTAATGGAAATATGCACAAGTTATTTTAATTCTTATACACAGAAAAGTTAACTAACAATATCTTATTATTTGCTATTAAAATCTTACTTGCCCAATTAGAAATTCTTCGTTAATTGCCGTGATGCTGAGTCGGATTTGAGAACTGTTCGTGCTATCGTTCCTCAAGGCAGAGTACTTGACCCACGCTCAACATTTTTTATGCAGTAGACCTTCCAGTGATCAGCTCTGACTCCAACCAATGGCGACAACCTATGGTGATGATACTGTACTGCTAGCATCAAGTGGTAATCTTACTAGAGCTTCCATAAAACTGCAAATGCAATTGAATGCTCTAGGACCGTGACTCACCAAGCGGAACAGCTATATTGGCTCCTTAGGCTAAGATTCCGCCTTAGCCTGAAGATATGTTGCTATAAGACAATACTTTGGCCGATCTGGACGTATGGCATTCAAATCTGGGGCGGTGTAGCGAATTAAAATTTAAAAGTAATTTAAACTTTTCAAAATAAGGATCTGCACACAGCTTGGCTCCTTTTTATGTGAAAAACGATGTTCTCCGACGTGATCTTAAGTTGTTCACTGGAAAGAAAACAATAGTAGAATTTAGCAGACTCTTTCTTTTGGAGCATCATGAAAATATGTTTGAGAGTCAACTGCTGAACAAACAAGTAGAAGATTGAAAAGATACCACTCGCTGGTATTTACTATAAGTATTTTCTTTTTTATCTAGTTTAATTTAATTTTGTGTTATTTATTTAATGTTATACAACTATATAAACCAACCAATTAAACAGATTCTCAAAATATTGAAGATTTCAAAAAAAAAAAAAAAAAATGTTGCTTCAAAAAATCACAAAGTAATTGTTACTATTACTCAAAGTAAAGTTGTATGTATAATGGTTTTGTAAAGAAAATGAAATTTGAATTAACATATGCATAGATACACAACGGTATATAATTTAATTTCACGGTCTATAAGCAATTATTAATCCTGTAGCTTAAGGGGCCAAAAACCTACGAGTTTCATCATTTATAATAGCTTTTTTTCATTGAGTTATAAAATTAATAAGAAATAAAAAAATTTTCCAAGAATTTCCAAGTACATAGTTGGAAGCGAGATATAAATTTTTCTATCTGACAATAAGAAAAAATAGAAAACTGTATGTAGGAGGACCTTCCCGTTACAATTAAGAACTCATGCTTGGAGAGGCTTTCTTGGAGGTGTCTAGGAACCTATTTTTCCGAGAAACAAACGAAAAAAAAGACACACATTTTTTTTTTTCAATCAGCCTAATATATATGTATGTATGTCAGTATGTTAAGCTGAGTAGATTTACACCCCTATTCTGTGCACTTGACAAATTCAGCATATTTATAATTTGTCAAAATTTGAAATTTATCAAGCATTTGGTATTCTGTGTCTGAAATAAAAAGCTCTTTTCTTTATAAGTTGTTAAGATGTCAAATGCTCTTGACAGCAGTGCTCGTTATGAATTAAATATCTGATTGTGAATTTTGTTGTGAAAATGGAAGATATTTTACTTTTGTTATTATTGTTAAGCGAAGATGAAAATTGTGAGAATAGAAATCGCGCAGCATTTAAAATGTTTACGCGATGATAGCAATCCATTTTCATTGTGCGAGAATACCTTTGTGCAAAATTTTCGATTAACTCGTGAAATTTACCTCCGCCTAATTGATGAACTGGCCCCACATGATTATCAGAAAACGTCACTACCTTTAACTGTAAGGGTTCTAGCAGCCGTGAACTTCTTTGGACACGGCTCATATCAGAAATGTGTAGGTAACAACGTCAACTTGCCCATGAGTCAGTCGTCCCTTTCGAGAAGTGTGCGAGCTGTAGCAAAACTTACTGAGATCACCGTTTATGTTTTACATTTGTAAATGCCAAATTTCCGGGTGCAACACATGACTCTGGAATTTGGGCAACTTCTGACCTAAGAGAACATCTCATTCGTCAGCATACTAACACGTCTGAGCAACAACGGAGAGAATCTTGGCTTCTTGGCGATCAAGGTTATCCTCTAGAACCGTGGCTTTTAACACCAGTGGGAACACCTAATACCCATAAAGAGTAAAAATACAACTGTTCTCTTCAGTTAATTTCTTCTCACTCACCGTTGGGAACTTATATAAAAAAGAAAAGGCAACACAATTCCGCCAGAGAATTACAAAACGTATTTTATTGAACGCTATGTACACCGTATGTATTGAACTTTATATAAAATGAATATATATACAGTTAGAATTACAAAATTATGTTCGCACAATAGAGCTCGGGGTGAATCGCACGGCTATCGCAAGCGGATCGCAAAAAAAAGTGGTAGTGGCGTTGTTTCTCCGCTCCTTTTGTTCCTTTTTTGGTGGTGGTGAAAACGCAGTGGTAATGTACATAGTTATGTGTCAACAATTTGGCAACCTGGGTAAAAAACAGCAATAGTCAAGAGGTGGCATCGAGTGGCGTCGGTCGGATACACACAGTATTAACACAAGCAACAGATATTTTTAACATTGTTATAATTCATAATTTTTGTAATATTGAATCATATGTGACAATCACGAAAATAATAATAAATAAAACGGTATTAAAATTAAAAAGAGGTGTGTGGCGGTACTGACATTAAAAGAGGTGTGTGATGTGGATTGCTAGTGACGTATATTTTGATGCGGTGAGTGTAGAGGGTTCTGAATGCGGGTTTATTGTTGTGGTTAGGTGTTCTGTGTTGGTTATGTGTTGTGTGGGGCAAGAGACTGAAGCTCATTTAGCCATCCCAGCCCCCCTAGGCGAATATTTCAGCCTAGAAGTCGTTGCAACTGCTGGAGCGTGGCTACAACGTTGCTTAGGCCTGAAGTGCGGCGCGGACGGGGCGTTTGATGCTGGCGTCGTGTCGACGTCCCGTTCTGTTGCCGCCGGATACGGGAGGATGATGTGGTTGGCTGTCGACGCGATCGTGCATCCCGGCTGGTTGGCGGTTGTCGTACTGCACCACGGTGGTGGCTACCAGATTGTTGACCGATGTCGGGTCTGGTGGTTCTGTGCAGCATGGTGTGGTGAGGCCACATACATATCTGGCATAGGTTTCCCGATGTACACTGCTGGGTAGTGTAGGTAGGTGCCAGACAATTGAGGCAGTGGCCGTGTGCCTGGACGATGCGCAGCCTTTGCGGTGGTGGCAAACCTTTAAAAATGGCGCAGTGCATCAACCGGTGCGGTCGACGACATATTGGGCACCTGATGCGCTGCGGCTCTGCTGCTGATATGGGCGTTGGCGGCAGTGATCGCGTTCCACAACGCGGACCCGTTGATGTGGTGGTTCGGGGAGCTGCGACTGGGCCAGCCGCAACTGGAGTTGCCACTTGGCGTGGCACGTGGACAGTCGAGCGGATGGTTGGCGTCGGAGCGAGTGGCATGTCTGCATCCATGTTTATCTGTATGGAAGAGTATTATTTTAATTGTAAATTTGTTGCATGAAGTGGATATGGGTATGGCTGCCACGTTGTGGCAGAAGTGGATCGTCAAGTTGATTGACCATTCGATTGTTTTGTTTGTTATTTTAAAATATTTATTATAACGGGTTTATTCGAGGGTTTTTTCGTTTACGTTTCGATCGGCGGTCGGTAAAAAGCATAGCTTAACGAGCGGTCTTGTTAACTTTCCTGATTGCGTACGGAGATCGACTACGCGAATATGACCGTCGGAGCCTTGGTAAAGCTTCTCTATGCGGCTAAGCCGCCATTCGGTAGGGGGGAGACACTCGTCCTGTATCAGGACACAATCTCCAATCTTTGGCACATTTTCGGTAATTTTCCATCGGTACCTCTTGTGGAGGTCCTTGATATAGTCTTCTTTCCATCGGCGACTGAAATTATGATGGAGAATTTTAATTCTTTCCCATCTATTTAGTAAGGAGAGCGACTCCACGCCTGGCTCAGGTGTGACCAGAATGGGTGCTCCTTTTAGAAAATGCCCTGGAGTTAGGGCTGTTAAATCGGAGGGATCTTGCGAGAGGACCGTGAGGGGCCGTGAGTTGAGAACGGCTTCGACTTTGGTTAATAATGTAGTGAATTCTTCATAATTAAATTTGTAGCTGCCAGCTATCTTCTTGAAATGAGATTTGAAGCTCTTTACAGCTGATTCCCACAAACCACCCATATGAGGAGCGCTTGGGGGTATAAATTGCCAATTGATACCTTGGGGGGCGTACTTTTGGACGATGTCAGGTGATACTTGTTTAAAGAAATCTACGAACTGTTTCTCTGTGGCTCGTTGAGCTCCAATGAATGTTTTGCCATTATCGCTCATGATTTTTGATGGGAAGCCACGTCGAGCGACGAAGCGAGCAAATGCCGCGAGAAAAGCCTCTGTCGTCAGATTAGTGCACAGCTCAAGGTGGACTGCCTTTGTCGTGAAACATACAAAGACAGCCACATAGCCTTTCATGAGAGTGGGAGATCTTAGCATGGACGCCTTTATTTGAAAAGGCCCAGCAAAATCGACACCTGTGGTGGTGAAAGGCAGAGCGAAATTGCAGCGTTCAGGTGGAAGTGATGCCATAATCTGCGTTCGTATTTTTTGCTTATGCATAGTGCAGATCTTGCACATGAAAATGCATTTCTTGATTTGGGGCTTCAGACGTGGGATGTAATACTCTTGTCGTACCATATGTTGCATGAGGCGATGTTCGGCGTGTAGCATTAAGATGTGGATGTATTTCAGGAATAAAGTGGCAAATGGAGACTTCTCAGGTATGATTATGGGGTGGCGTTCGTTATACGTAAGGCTGGAATTAGCCAGCCGGCCGTTTGCACGAAGCAGACCTTTCGTGTCGATAAATGGGTTTAGTACTAAGAGTGAGCTCTTTTTGTCAATTGGCTTCGATTCTCTTAGTAACCCCAGGTCGCGGCTGAAGTAGCGCGCTTGGGTTGATGCGATAAGAGCGACCTTTGCCTTTTGTAAGTCTTGGTGCGTCAATGTCTCGCATTGGGGGCAAGTTGCTCCCTTTACCTTAAGCTTGAGTCGCTCTGTGAATTTGAGAATATAGGCGACTACTCTGAGTGCTCGGGGGAACGATGAAAATCGTTAAAGGATGTCATTATCATCCAATATTGTGTGGTAAGTGTCGATTTTTCGACTTTCCGGGGCAATTATGTTGCGCATTGGCGATTGTGGCCAGGAATCGGGAGATTCTGTTAACCACCGGGGGCCATTCCACCATAGGGTGGTGGTGGCGAGATGCAGGGGTTTGGACCCTCTTGTACCTAGATCAGCAGGATCGTCAGCACTGGCAACGTGTCGCCAAGTGGCTGATCCTACTAGGTCAAGTATTTGCGCCGTTCTATTAGAAATATAGATTTTCCACGCGTGTGGTGGCTTTTCTAATCAGGCTAGAACTATTTCGGAATCAGACCATAGATATAATTTGTATTTTGCCATGTTTAAGTGGCTCTGCACCACGGAAACTAGCTTTGCTAGTAGCAGAGCGCCACAGAGTTCAAGTCGTAGTAGACTTATGGTTTTTAGAGGCGCAAACTTTGCTTTTTAGTGGCACAATATGCCTTTTCAGAGGCGTCACAGAAGCCGTGTAGTTCCACTTTGTATTCGGAGGAATAGTTTACCCACCGTGGAATTTGTATCTGCGAAATGTCGGTCGGATTACTCGCGAACTGGGACCATCTTTCTAAGCGAAGAGGCTTCACTTGTTCGTCCCAGTCAGTTCCGTCTAGCCATAATTCTTGAATCAGGATTTTCGCTTGTATCATAATTGGCGAAAGCCATCCTGCGGGGTCGAAAAGTTTTGCCACAGAGGAGAGAATTTGGCGTTTTGTAATTTCGGATAATGCGGATATGGACTCAGTCGTGTATGAAAACTGGTCCGATATCGCATTCCATTGGATGCCCAGTGTTTTTGTTGTACTTTCCTTTTCGAATATAAGGAAATTGGTGTCCAACAAATTGTCGTTTGGTATATTTTTCAAGATATTTGGGTGATTAGCTGTGATCTTTTTTAGGGGAAACCCGGCGGTATTAAGGGCCTTTATCACTTGTGATAAGGACTCGTATGCTTGTGAGAGGCTGTGGCTCCCAGACAAGATATCGTCTACATACGTTTGTGTTTTTAAGATTTTTGTTGCCAGAGGAAATTCTGACTGTGTGTCTTCTGCCAGTTCGTGGAGTGTACGGATGGCTAGATATGGGGCACAGTTTACGCCAAAGGTAACTGTTTTCAATTTAAAGTCGCGTAGTGGACTATTGGCAGATTTTCGGAAAATAATCCGTTGAAAGTCTTGATCATCTTTATGTACGAGTATTTGTCGATACATTTTTTCGACATCCCCTTTGAATACATATTTGTATATACGCCAATTCAATATGAGGAGCATTAGATCTGGTTGGAGTGTAGAATGTCATTCAGGGAATTCCCGGAGCTAGTGGTTCTGGAGGCATTGAAGACAACTCTGACTTTTGTTGTTTTTTTGTCCGGCTTTACTACTGCATGATGTGGCAAGTAGAAAGAGTAATATTAGCCTCTTATGATTTTTTCACATGGGCTTACTTCCTCCATGTGATCTAAATGAAGGTATTCTTCTAAGACACCATCATAATCTTGTTTCAGCTCACCTTTTCTAAGTAGGTTTTTTTCCATACTTAGAAACTGCTGTATTGCAGAGGTGCGAGAGTGACCTAAGGCGAGTGTATCTGGAAATTGTTGTTTTAGTGATAGTCGTACGACATACCGACCATTATCTGATCGAGTAGTTGTGGCTTTGTAAAAGTCTTCACAATACTGATCTTCTGGTGTTGTAATTGAAATGGGGGGGAGTTCTTCTAACTCCCAAAATTTTCTCAATTGTGAATTGAGGTACTCGTTTGTAATTTCAACTTGAGTAGTCATTGCTCTGACTGGTTCCGCAACTAGTCCACTTAGGACCCATCCGAAAATGGTATTTTGCGCCAGTAGTGTTTTCGAAATTTTTTCAACACCTTCTAGTATAATTTGCGATATGAGATCGCTGCCTAATAGAAGGTCTATTTGAACGGGGGTGTTGCAGTTGGGATCTGCTAGAGTCAGATGTGAAATCTTATCCCAATGCTTGCTATTTATTTGATAGCTTGGAAGCATGTTTGTTAGTTGCGGTAAAACAATAGCATTTGCTTGAATGCGCTTATCCGCTTGGGGGGAAATTAGGGTAATGGGTCATATTTTGTTAGAGTTTTGTACTACTCTTCCGCAAGTTGCTGTTGCAACTAAACCCGTGGCTTTTCTTGAGAATGCGTTACTTTGAGGTGTATTGGGAAAGTTATTTAAGTGCAACATAGAATGATGCCTTTTGTGGCAATATACGCAGTTAAATTTACTTTCGCAATTATTGAGATTGTGTGAGTGGGACAAACAGTTTGTACAGAGTCTTTTCGATCTGACAAAGTTGTTCCTTTCATTGATATTAAGTTTTTTAATCTTTTCGCAAGATTTTAGCTTGTGCCCTCCTTTACACAGTTCGCATGACGTTAATTTATTTTGTTCAGATGTGAACGATTGATTTTTAAAAAAGCTTCTGTTTAAACTGTTGTTGTTACTACATAGCTTGGGGACTAATGAAACTTCGATTTAGGTCGTGTTGAACGTTTTTTGTTCTGACCGTCTTTTTATCTACCCTTTCCGCAATTTCGTAGTGGGTAGTTAAGAAATCTTTCATCTGTTGCCACGTTGGGCATTTTCTTCGTGATGAGAGCGATTGCTCCCACAGAAGCAAAGATTTTTCCGGTAATGCAGCGGAGCATATGTTTACCAGTATGGGGTCCCAATTGTCTGTGGGAATATTCTGTGTCGATAGAACCGACAAACAATTTGAAACAGTGGATTGAAGTTTTATGAACTCCTCACTTGTTTCTTTCTGGATTTTTGGTAAGTTCATTAATATGGTGACTTGTTGGTCGACCAATATTCTTTCATTCTCGTATCGTTCTGTTAGAGCCTCCCAAGCCAAATTGAAATTGTAGTAATTTAATGCGAACTGTTTGACTATTACGCCTGCTTGACCTTTGGTTTTGTATCTGAGGTGATACAGTTTTTGCGCTTGTGATAATTTAGGATGGTTTATGTACACGGCCGTAAACATGTCTCGGAAGGACGGCCATTGTTCATAACCTCCGTGAAATGTTTCTGTTTCGCATGCTGGCACTTTAAGGTGAATGCCTGAACTCGCCTCTTGGCTTTGAATTTGTGGCAGTTCTACTCTGGGTTGTGGAGTAGGTGCAATTGCTTTCATTAATTTCAATTGATCGGAGATCATGGCTTTTGTCTCTTCATATTGGTCAAGGCAATTTTCATATTTGGCGTAAGCCGAGGATTTGAAATTTTCGGGTAGATCTGAGTCGTCAGTTTCTACTATCGCGTCATATGCAGATTGGAGACGTGTCCAGAAATTGTCAATACTTTGATTTTTGATTTCTAGCACCGATTCAGAGTTATCTTGAATCGGTGAAGATGAAAAACGAGTGCAGTATCTTATTAAGCTGTCACTCTCAGAAATGAATTTAGCGTAAGAAATATCTTTCCCCCTTTTTTGCTTTGTAGCACTTTGTTTCGAGCTTGTAGCTTCTGCAGGTGCACTTGGACTTTTGTCATCAGAAATCATTTTCGGAATTTTTAAAAATTGAGTAGATTTCGAATCTTTAGAGTCTGTGCTCATTTAGCAACAATATTTTAATAAAAAGAGTTTTTTAGTATAAATTCAGATGTATGTATATAAAAAACCCGAAAACTCTTCTAAGCAAATAAGAGTTTTTATTTCCGAATTTACGATTTTTTGTATTAAAATATGCGTATGTCGTGTTACGCAGTTTTTTTTAGAAATGTTGAGGCAATAATATAATAAATTATTGTATAGTTTATATGTGTGTATATATATATGTATGTATATATATATACTTTTTTTTTTTGTTTTCGGACTATTCGAATGCCCTCGTATGATAAAATTGATATATTGTATAATATATAAGTATATATATGTATACATATATACATTTTTTTTTGGTTTTGGTTGCGGACTTTTTTATGCCCTCGTATATATTTTTATATATTGTATATAATATATGTGTGTATATATATATGTATGTATATATATATACGTTTTTTTTTTTTTTTTTTTTTTTTTTTTTGTTTTGCGGACTTATTTGTATGCCCTTGTAAGCACTTTCGAAGTTACAGGCGTCAATACCCTTTGCATATGTGCCTGGTCTATATGTAATGCGCTAGAATATCCGTATAAATAAAAGGTATGAAGCGAAGACACAAAAGGAAATGCTTGCCAATGTAAGTATATATGTATATGTATATATTTGTTGTTGTACCGGACCGTTTATGTACTCGTATTAATAAATATCGATAACTGTCGGATAATTATTGTAAATATTCAAATTTTTTGTTTTTGTAATTGCGCGACACGAATCAAAAGAGAGTTCACCACGCGCAAGTGTTCACCTCTTTTACAAATATGTATGTTATTAAAATTTTTAGCTTCGTATAATGTAATACGGAGTTGTTTTTAGTTAATATGTATGTATGTATGTTCGAATTGATTATTTCTTTTCTTTCTCTTCTTGTCTTTTCATTGTGCCTTCTGCTTATTTATTTTTGATATACTGCTTACTGTTTTGAGGAACAGAAGGAGTATTGCGGAAAATCTTGCAAGTGGATTCTTGAAATTGAATTGGTGTTGGATTAGCTTGTTACGTATGTTCGTAAAACAGGGGTAAGCAAATAGGCAAATAAAAGATTGGTAATTTTTTTTTGTTTTATATATATAGATGATATATATAATTAAACTTTTCCCGGTTTGTGCCGTTCAAACGGATTATCTTAAATATAAATCCGTTTGTTATCATACATATGTACATACATATAATGAATATAAATGAGAAACGATACACTTACTTTATCTCGCCTCAAGGGGTTTTGGGGGAAAGTAAGGTTTTTTTTAAAAGAGTTATATGCCTGTCTGCGCCTGTTTTCCCGTCCTGTTGTTCCGCGCCTGTATGTTTCGGTTTTCCTCTGTTGTCCCGCGCCTGTACGTTCCGGTTTTCCTGTTGTGCGTTGTTATTATGTTGTATTGATGCTTGTTTATTTATTTATTTATTTTTTTTTTTTGACCGATCGCGCCCGAATTATGTTTAGGGTTGGATTTTTATAACGCGGCGCGCTCGTTTGATTTTGATTTGTTACTTTTTATGTAATTTGTTTAAAAACTTAATTTTTTTATATATTCATACATATATGTGCGAGTATATGTTATTGTTTTAAAATGGACTTAGTTTCTGTACGTGTATATGTCACAGCACTCCGCTTTACTTTTCACTTCACTTTAATTTAGTTTTATTCTTTTTATTTAGCTTTTTATATGTTTTAATGTCACTGTACTTTTTGTGTTTTTAAAATTTTTAATTTGGGTTTTCTATTTTTTTTTTCTATAGTGCCTTTCTATAGGCTCGAAGGACCATGTTCTTTTCAGTTAATTTCTTCTCACTCACCGTTGGGAACTTATATAAAAAAGAAAAGGCAACACAATTCCGCCAGAGAATTACAAAACGTATTTTATTGAACGCTATGTACACCGTATGTATTGAACTTTATATAAAATGAATATGTTGTGTTGGAATTATAAAATTATGTTCGCACAATAGAGCTCGGGGTGAATCGCACGGTTATCGCAAGCGGATCGCAAAAAAAAGTGGTAGTGGCGAACTTGTTTCTCCGCTCCTTATGTTCCTTTTTTGGTGGTGGTAAAAACGCAGTGGTAATGTGCATAGTTATGTGTGATGTGGATTGTAGGTGGTGTAGAGATGAGTGTGGTGAATGAAGTGTGCTAGTGACGTATATTTTGATGCGGTGAGTGTAGAGTGTTCTGAATGCGGGATTATTGTTGTGGTTAGGTGTTCTGTGTTGGTTATGTGTTGTGTGGGGCAAGAGACTGAAGCTCATTTAGCCAACAACAAATAACATGGTTCTGCAGAAACTGCATAGAGAGAGCATTTGGTGTTTTAAAATCTCGCTTCAGATGTTTGTTGAAGCACCGATTTCTACATTATTCACACGAAACTTCCGCTTTGTTTGATAGTACTTGCGTTATATTGCATAATATAATGACGAAAGCAGGCATTACGTTCAACGAAATAGATGACGGGCATAATATAATGACGAAAGCAGGCATTACGTTCAACGAAATAGATGACGGGGTTGCAGAAGACTTTGATTATCCAATTAATGATTATAACTCTTCACAGTACATGCGCGAAGGTGAAAGAACAAGATCAAGATACAGCGTGTAATATAATAACTGTTGCACCTCTTTTTTTAATAACAGGATTAATAGTTCTATTCAAATTGAATAGTAATTCTTTTATAAATACAAATATTATATATGTTTATTTTATGCATCAATTTCAATTCTTTCCCCTTTGATTTTTTGTACTTCCTTTAAACGTTTAGAAAAACTTTCGCAAGCGGCACGAACGACTTCATTTGGTATTTCGTTCCATATTTTTGTCAAACCGTTTTTGAATTTATAAAAGTCATGTGACTTAAATTCCCCAGTTTGCTAAGCATATAGCCCCATATGCAATAATCCAGTGGTTTAAGTCCGGAGAAGACGGAGGCCATTCTTCTGCTGATATGAAACTGGGAAAATTTGCACGACATCAGCTTTGCACAGTTTTTGCTTTGTGTGCAGGAGCAGAATCTTGCTGAAAACAAATGCTCTATTGGAACGTTACTCAAATGATATTCTGCATTTATTTTGACGCCTTTATCAATAAAAAGCAGTGGAAGCTTGCCACTTTTGCAAATCGCGCCCCATACCATCACCGAAGAAACATCTTGGAAACGCTCTACACTTTTTTTAGCTCTAGGAATATCGGACATCTTAGCTGCATACAGTCGATCGTTTTGAGGGTTATGGGGTTACTGTAATAAAAACAGCTTTTCGTCAGAAAAGATAATTTCTGACTCTACCTGCCTCCTTTGTAGCATTTTGCATCTCTCCCTTCGCTTTTCTTCTGCATATCCGTAAGCCCATGAATTCTTTTTTAATACGATTTTATTAGTTTCACTTGTATGCATGTATGTATGTACGTATGTATGTTTGTTTGTAACTTTTTTAAGTGGTACCGCAACCTAGAATACTTGAGCGACACTGTAGGAAGGCGATAGTAAGTTTAAGCAGCTCACCAAAAAGATGCGCTTAAAAGTATGCAACATCTATATAATACTAGTTTTGGTGACATTTAAATAGCATACTGAGTTGGGCGTCGACCGTTCATAAGATGCAAGGTTGTACAGTAGAACATGCAGTAATTTATCTTGGCTCTCGACTGTTTGCTGCTGGACAAGCTTATGTAGCACTTAGTCGTTGTAGATCTTTGGACGGTATTCGAATTGAGGAACTAGACTGTTCAAAGTTGACAGATAAAACCCCATGTAACAGTGAAGCTTTAGAAGAAATGATTCGATTAAGAAGTAATAATTCGTAAAGTCGTCAAATAATGTAACAATTAATCATGAAAGGTTACGAGTAGATATTAAATGCTGCCTAATTATCGATTTACTTAACCAATACTACATGTCATAGTTCATATTTTAACAAATTTGGGGTTTCTCACATCAAACTAAAAAATCAAAAATAAATATAGTTTAAAAAAACTAAAAAACACGCTTTTGAAGCATATCAAACTAAAAAGTGAAAAATAATTCTTTGTATAAACTAACAATAATAATGAAGAAAAAATTCCTGAATTCTGGAAAATAATTACAGAAAAGCGTGGGTTGCTTGGTGAGATATTTTTCATATATCGAGCATGCACGCAATCTCTCCCAAAAAATAGTCAGTGAACCAGAACAGACTTAGCAGAGCCTACATAGGAGGGCCCACACAAGAAAAGAAAAGGCTTTTAAAGCCAACAACCACCAACATCTTAGTGTACAGATTTGTAAGAGATTTAAACTTACAGACAAATTGCAAATTTGGAGATGTGGACTTCTACAAACTTCTATCCGAACACGGATATTTCAGAAAGTATCTTTATAGAATGGGTAACGTCGACAGAAAACGACGCAGAACACACATTCTTAAAATTTGTGCGATGGCAATAGGAACCCACCGCCGTAGAAGATCTGATTGGCCCAAAAATGTGGACAATTTAATTGGTATCATGCTTAAGAACGAAACTGGGGAATTAATCAGAAATACGCATCTATTTTGCTACACAGCAAGGTACGCAGATGTATAGTATAGTAAATCTCTCAATGAGAAAAATGGAACGCCACTCCGAAGTAATGTAAATGCGGTGCCAGGATAGGCGGCGGTTCCTTAAAAGGGAATGCTCTGGTGATACGGAAGGCATTTCCCATTCTCACACGCAAAATAAACAAAACCCAGGGCAGAAATAGCGCCCCTGGCGCGCACTGTACGGCGTCTCTGAGGTTGTGCAATATCTACCACTCTTAATGTGATGCGGGGCGAGTTTTACGAATTTCATAATAAATTTGCATAAATTTATGAAATGACCAGGCCATACTGAGTATAAATCAAATAACGGCTGTTAAAAAAAAAAACACCGAAAAAGTATTGTACCATTGAATATCACACGTTTACGAAAATATTCTACAAAAAAATATTATAATATTATTAACTAATTCCAATCATTTAATTAATAAAAAATATCAGGGATTATGAAACAAAAAAATATAAAATAAGAAAACAATAAACTTTGATTTAGGCTTAAAGTTGCATGGAAACCAATATGTAAAAAGAATAAAGAATTCGTACAACATTGGAGGTAAATCAGTGCCAGCATGGGAGATAGTATTTTAAATAAAAAACGAAGGAAAGTATAATTTTGCCTAATGCGTGTGGGAGCAATGTGTGGAAGAAGCATGTGACGCAGATTTGCGGCGAAGTTTAACCAGCCCAGAAAAATACTTCACTCATTATTCATTCATTTTTCGTATATTTGGAGGCGTACACAAACAAACAACTTTTACAAAATTGTATTGAATTGTCGGATTGCTTGGGAGAAAGCGGGTTGAACATCATAAATGATAGTCACGAAAGAGGTGTTGTTAGATACAGTATGAGGGTGTGAGTGCAGTTGTTCGCTACACTCTTCAATATACCACGGCGTATATGTCGAAGTGGCTTTTAAAAATTTCTTGTAATTTTTCAATAAAGTGCAAGGTGCAAGGTGTTTCGACGACGCCGCGTAGCTATCTGATGCTAAAATTCACTCAAAAATTAGTAGGCGTCGAAAGTTCGACACTGTTCTTTTACTTTATTTACATATAACTTCGTATGTGTATATAGAAGTATACGAGTACTAAGGTAAGCCTGTAGGGATATTTTACATATTTTCTAAATATTTTCGCTTTAGGGAAAACTTTCTTTGCACAAAAGTTAAATACACCTTTATTTCCATTTTTTCAAATAAAAACTAACTTATCTCTTAAATGTCTATATTACTTACATACAGACGCATTTTAAAACAAATTATATATGAAAATGTTTTTACGTTTTCCTATTTTTTTATTGCCTTTTCACGACTTTTCCGTAACTTTTCAAGTTGGAAAAACTTTGTTTATAACAACACGTCATGAACAAAATATCGAATTATTTGTAGGCAAAGCGTGCTTTTACCCACGCACTGTCAACAAGCTTAAGTATTTAAGCTATACGAAAGCAATATTATTTAATGTATGTTAAAGTTTGCTTTCTGATGCAGCAAATCGATGTTCACAGATACTTTACTTTTTGAAGCTTTATTCTTACGATTGAGTTTGCTCGTTGTGATTTGAAATTTTCTTGCACATTTTTACACGAGTCTGACATATGCTAATCTTCTCTATACTGACAATGATTGAAGCTTCATTTCATTTTCATACAATTATGCTTTTAGAATTAAACTTTTTTCATATCTCTTAACCTTATACCCCCTTTGACGAAGTATTTCCTCAGCCTGTTAAGGTCGTAAGACCCGAATGGTCTCTATTAATAGTACAGGGTGGGCCAAAAGAAACCAAGGGGTGTAAAAGTTTAATAACTTTTTCGTTTATTAATTTTTTTTTTATTTTTTCTTTCAGATTATATAATATACAAAAGAGAAATTTTTTTACACTTAGTATGAAAAATGATGTCTCTTAAATGACCGCCGTTTTCAGCTTCGCACTGATGGGCTCTATTTAGAGCATTTTCCATAACATCTTTCAAAACTTGTGGCTGTAGCGTTCGAATTTCTGCACCAATGTTTGCCTTGAGTTCAAGGATTGTCTCTGGCTTGTTCACATACACTCGCTCCTTCAAATAACTTCAAAGAAAATAGTCGGGTGCTGTCAAATCTGGCGATTGCGCTGGCCAAATAATTTCCGAATTTCTGGAAATTATTCGCCCTCCAAAAATTTGACTTAAAAGTGCCAATGTGCCTCGGGCAGTGTGGGCAGTAGCTCCGTCCTGCCGAAACCACATACGAGGTCTGTTTTCAAGAGCAGGACGTAAAAAATTTTCTATCGGAAAGGATACCGCTCTCCATTTACGGTTACCACACTTCCATCTTCATTCTCGAAGAAGTAAAGCCCAATGATATTTTCAGATGTGATCCCACACCATACTGTACACCTGATGGGGTGTACTTGGCGTTGATGAATGGCTCTTGGATTTTGAGAACTCCAGAACCTACAGTTCTGCTTATTAACAAAGCCATTCAAATGAAAATGAGCTTCATCACTAATAATCAAATTTTTAATAAAGCTGATTTCGTTTCTGGCCAACTCTTGAAATTTAACTGCAAAATTTAGACGTTGCCGATGATCTGCGGGTTTTTATTCTTGCACCATTTGCACCTTATATGGGTATAACTGTAAATCTTTTTTTAAAATACGCCGTAGTGACGTACGAGACATTCCTAGCTGAGCAGAACGCCTTCTGGCAGATGTTTCTGGTGCTTCGTTAACACTTTGCTGTACTCGTTCAATATTTTCCGCAGTGCGACATAAACGTGGTCTACCGGTTCGAAGCAAATCTGTTACGCTGCCATGTTGGTGATGACGATCAACTAAGCAACGTATCATTGCTTCAGATTGCGAAATTCTGACGTTAAAATGTCGACGATATGCTCTTTGCGTTAAAATAATTGCTCTCTGGTTTAAATAATAAAATTCTATTGTTCTGGTTCTCTGTTCAGTTGTGTACCTCTCCATTATAAATTCCCCAAGTGTTGTCTATATAATCTGAAAGAAAAAATAAAAAAAAATTAATAAACGAAAAAGTTATTAAACTTTTATACCCCTTGGTTTCTTTTTGCCCACCCTGTATTAAGTGATTGCAAGATCCAAATTGGCAATTTTAAAATCTTTTTGTTTAAATACAACACCAAAACCTAAACTATTTTATTCAATTATAAAACTTTTTAAATTTTCTTGCTTACAAAACAATTTGTTTATTATCTTTGGCGGTTTTGATAGAATTATTTTTATCTACTATAACGATAGATTTTAAATAGTTTTCTTTTGTTATAAAAATCTCTAATATAGTCTCTAGGTTAACTTCCAAGTAAAAAATTTGGCCATCCATGCTTGCGATAAACTTGGGCTCTTCAAGATAAGTTTCTAAAACATGTGATTGAATTTTAATTCAAAAATTACTGGAAGCTTCTTAAATATTCATCTGTTTGAACTAGAGGTAGCTTTTGAAAAAAAAAAATAAAAATTGAATAAAGCATAAACAAATATGACATTAGCAAGTAAAAAAGAACTAAGTTCAAGTTAAGCAGGTGTAATTTTATGACTATTTACTTTCCATCAGTGAAAATTCAAAGAAATCATCCTCAAATGCGACATATTTCAAATGAACTTAACCAAGCAATAATACAACTCATACACTGACTGATTGGATTTTTATATTAGCTATGTGGGTGTTAAATAATTGATTGAACCGATTCAACTAATTTTTGACATTACAAATATATATTATCAAGAAAATATTCTCTTTGAATTTTAATTATATAGTATATCTCACACGTTGACCATAATTTTGAACAAAGAGCAAGACAAAGGAGCTGCTGTCCACATCTTCGGTATTTGGGGGCTGAACAGATATGTTTCAATTTTAACGATTTTTTGACTTGATATGACATACATAGGTGACTAATCTTTATACTGGAAAATTAGGGAATTAGATGGAATACAAATTTGAGCAATATGGGAAATAGAGGGGGTTGTTGTTCGATTCTATTTTCAAACTGTGAGTTATCAGGATAATATCAGGTAGCGATTGGCTGATTAGCTTATGATATAAAGGTTTTTGTCTAAAGGTGGGTGACGCCAACGCCAACACCTCATCTATGGAGTTTGTTGTCTCTGACAAATCTAGTTAATGAGTTATCGCATTTTTAGTTACTTTCATCTACACCGGATCAAGAGATCTTAATTTTTGCTGAAGTCACAGCTTGCTTAGTCCGACGAATGGATAGACAATCACTCGGATCTCAACTTACATTATACATATATTAATATATAATTTTATATCTATCTCTTTTAGTTTTTGGCGATATAAAAACAGTTAAGCATAATAAAATATTTTACTCTGTAGCAAAATGTTGTAAAAATATAAAAAGTATGGGTAATTGACAACATGCAAACATACAAAAGATTAACTGATTATTAGTACTGCTTATCACTCGCTTATTTTACCAACTTTGATGCTTTATGCTATGTTCTCACCAAAAATCTTAAGTGATTAGATTAATTTTAATCTTTTTACTAATCTTTGTCGTTCAAGAGTTTAAATTGCTAAATATTTATTAAAGGTAATCATTGTTATATAGTATTTTGTTATAAAAGCCGTCTTCTTTTATATATACATAGTATTTTCCATATACCATATAATTAAAATAATGGATGTATTTTTTTTTTTTATTTGAGAAGTCGATTTTTAGATGAATTCAGATTCATTGCGTTTAATTCATTTGTTTGTTTAAATTTTTTTCTTTTTGTAGTGTCTAAATCAACTATGATATTGTTATTGATTTCCAATGATGACAAGTACATGGTGCTAAATCAGAGTCGCACAGAGAGTTATTGCGTAGATTAGAGTCAAATAACCCCGGAAGCGAAATTAAAAACTGTTGTCTTAAATTTTATAAGATTAGTGGGATAAACTACTCAACAACCGAAATTTTGTGATTATTAGACTAAAGATTTACAGATATACGAACTTTGAGTTCAGCAGTCGACCAAAAATGTAGCTGATTGATTGATGAGGAAAAGAAACAATTTTTGATTGATCAACGATCCCAACGGATTTTTCATCTCACAGCCGCAAAAGTTAATAAAACAACAATTGAAATTGGTGATTTGAATCACAATTATGTAATTAGTTTCAATAATTGACTATTTTAAAATTATTTTTTCTAAGGTATTAATTTTTGATTAAATATATAAATGTAGGTTAATTTTGATCTTTAATAACTTTTAAAGGAATGAGTATATTGAAAAATTGTCAAGACTTTTTTTGTAGAGCATTCAATTCTGTACAAGAATATGACTTTTTTATACCTACATACGAGAAAGTTGCAGAGAAAAAAAATATTCGTAAAAAGTGGAAAAATCCCATATTATTTAAATGGGAAATGTATCGTGTTTGGGGCAAAGTTTATTATGAAAATTAAGGGCTTTTTATGGTCTCATACTATTTTTAGATGGAAAACTAAAAGCTTAGAAGCCTCTCGTCAAAAATAATCAATTTGGGAAATAACGGACACCCTAATATATATTAATGTTAACTATTGTATTACTACTCATTCTCACTAATATAGAGAAATAAAACATATGTATTTTCGTATGTTAAGTACATTTCAGTTCAATTTTAATGCGTGTTGTGACGCCTGCGACTATGGGCTACTACAAATTAGTGCTTAAGAGTGCCTCGAGGTTGAGAGGCAGCAACGAAGTTACTCCTCTGAAATGCCTTTGATAATAAATGCTGTGAAATGTCTCATTAGATGAAAAAAAAAATTAAGCTGTTGTCTTCGTATTTAGTTTCTGATGGTTTTGATTGCGTGTTGCTGTTTGCCTTTGAATTGCTGTAATTTTTGTACACTGCACTGTAATTTGAAATTTATTGCTACCATCACAGAAGTACGAGTACGTATGTATGTAAAGGTTGCTAAGCACTTTGCACGCTGTGTAAACTTTAGTTGTGTAAGGACAGTTATGTGGTAAATTTTTGTATGTGGATATTAATGCGGGGAACAATATTAAAATTAAACGCTTTAGTTAGTATGTAAGTATGTAAAGTAATTTATTTAATAACACTGGCTGAACATTGTAGTGTTAAACACTTTGAAAATTCTCAAGCGCTTTTGAGGAGCGAAAATATAACTTGGAAATGCGCGAATAAAATAAAGAAACCTAATTGCCTGTCGAAAGAAAATCGCGATAAAAAGTGAAAACGCGTCTGCGTCCACGGTTCAATTACAATAGAAGATTTATTTAATTTCATCTAGTTACTTAGCCTAAATCTTAAAACTAACGGCTTAAACCAGTGCTAATGTTAATATGTATTAAAAAAGGGGTAAGTACAGGGTAGGCCATTTAAAGTTGACCCATTTGTTTGTTTGCCAAAATTAAGGCGTCGCGGATAATCAGCTGGGTTTAGTTTTTGTGCCATTTGAATTTTATATGGAAACATCTTCAAATCTTTACGAATTATGCGTCGGAGAGTGGTGCGAGAGATGTCTAATTCCTGAGAGCGGCGATAACTCGATATCGATGGAGTCTCCTCAATACTGGCTCGTACAGCTTCGATATTTTCATCAGAACGTCTTGTGCGTTGTCTGGATGCATGACTGGCATTACTGAGATTACCGGTGTTCACAAATTTTGCGTATAAAGACTTAATTGTGTTCTTAACTGGAGCAATTTTCACTTTATTTTTTTTGCGAAACGCACGTTGAGTTAACACAATTGAAAAGTTATTTTGAATATAAAGCTGAACAATTTCAGCGCGTTCTTTTGGAGTGTACTGTTCCATGGTATAAATTGTCTTCGAATGACGCTACTAACGCGGTATGACATTAGCCGATTTGTCAGCGCTGTTAAAAGTTACAGCGTATGTCTGCGACTCGCACCTTGCCGTCTTGCCCTTCGACGGTTGCGACGACGCGCCCTAATACCCCCTGCTGCGGCGGCATGTTGTCCTCGTGGACGAAAATGAGGTCGCTGAGCTGCATATTGCGTTTGGTGTGCAGCCACTTGTTGCGGTCCTGAAGGCCCGTCAGGTATACTTTGGACCACGGTCGCCAGAACTGTTGCTTGAGACAGCAAACAAGTTGCCATCTCTCGCAACAACGAACTGGGTCCACTGGCACCTTCTCTGGGGGTAATGCCCGCAGGGAGCATTATATTAGAAGATACGCTGATGTTAACGTCTCCCCGTCGTTGGGATCTTGGCTCAGAGGTACTAAGGGGCGAGAGTTGAGGATTGCCTCCACTTCGGCCAACACTGTTGCTAACTCCTCTGCTGTGAGTAGCGCGTTGCCGGTTACGCTAACGATGTGGTGTTTGGCGGACTTCACCGCGGCTTCCCATAATCCGCCAAAGTGCGGCGCCCGCGGTGGTAGAAAGATGAAGTTGCACCCTTCGTCTGCTGCGAATATTTTCAGTTCTGGACCCATTGCTAGAAACGCCTCCTTCAATTCGCGCAGCTTGCGAGCAGCGTCGACGAAATTGGTGGCGTTGTCGCTGAATATCTTCGTCGGCATTCCTCGGCGTCCAATAAACGTTTTTAGGGCAGAATAAATGAATTAGAAGATAGGTCCGAAACTAATTCGAAATGTACTGCCTTTGAAGTAAAGCAAACGATAACTGCAATATATGTTTTTACGGGTGGTCGACCGCGTATCTCTAAGTTAGTGTATATCAGACCACAAAAATCTACGAAAAATATAAGAAAGGGTCCTAGGGTTCCAAGTCGAAATTTCCCATTATTTAGGTTTGCAGCTTCGGCTTGTAATAAGGCAGAGTGTGCAGTTTCTTACGGTTCTACTGCATGCTTCTCTTGAATTAATCAGCCATAGCTTTCTCGAAGAAGCGCAACCAGCGCTTTTGCTCCAGCATGGCGATTTCGAAAGTGCAGGAACCGTAAGTTAGTCGTAACGAAGTGCGAATTTTTATATAGTAAGAGTGGAAATTTGGCATCATATGGGAAAAGTGCATATAAAAGGCGAACTCCTACTCGGATTAATTTGAATGAAAGTGACAAATCCGAGAAACGGATTTAGTTTTTGCAATTTTGCCGGTAGCGTGATGCCCTTAGTCAGTTTTTGGATTTAATTCGCAATTTCCGAATGTTGAATCACTTGAACGATTTTCAAAAAACTCAAGTGTAATTTGTTAAATATCAGATCCCTACCCTCCGTAGGCATTTTTGAAAAGAAGATGTGCTGCTGAGAGCCCAAGACGCGGAAAAGATTTGGTCTTCGGCGGAGCCACTCTGACTTTGCAGTAAGCAGCATACATTTAATACCACTAGCAGATTGGCTTCGTATGTATATGCAGCATCCGTACGCCCTTATTGAGGCGTCGGAGAAGCCATGTATTTGGCAGATGGCACTCGACTCAACGTTTACGTAACGAGGAATGCTAATAGATGAGAGCTGCATTAGGTTGGCTTTAAAGTTCTGCCAGCTAGTGTCAAGGCGCAATGGAATCGACTCATCCCAATCCAGTTTTTGGATCCAAAGCTCTTGCAATAAGATTTTTGCTTTGGTAACTAGTGGGGCTAGTAATCCAAGAGGATCAAAAAGGCGAGCAGAAACTGACAATATGTATATTTCTTTTAGTGGCTCGCAGATCATTAAAATTATCATGTAAAACAAAGCGAAACAAATCCTCTTTCGGCAACCAATGGATTCCTAAAGTTTTAGTGGAATTTTTGTCATTGAAGCTTAATGACTTTTCAGTGCAATCACTGTCAAAAAAATTAAGGTGGTTCGAAAACCATTTCGTTAAGGTGAAGCCCGCTGAGTTTAATATTTTAATTACCTCACTTCTCAAAAGATCTAGAGACTCAAAATTTTCGAACCCTGTTAATAAATCATCAACATAAAAGTCTATTTTGATGGCCAATGAACCGAGTGGATATTTCATTGTATTGTCATCACTGAGCATTTGCTAACACCCTGTTGCGAGAAATGAAGCAGGCGCAGTGCCGTATGTTACAGTGTTAAGACGAAAAATTTGTATTTGCTTGAAGGATGCTCTCTCCACACAACAAGTTGACAATTTCTGTCATCGAAAACGAAGAAGAGTTGAACATAATTCTTCTTAGATGGTTGGACCTACCGTCAAAAGTTCATTCAACGCTATTTGAGTTGAAGGTCGACTCGAAGCACCAAAGACAACACGTTATTTGGTTGTTGTGCTCTCAAGCCTTAAAACGCATTGATGCGGAATGAAGTAGTGTGGCTCACTCGTGATCTTATTGTTCGTTGGGCTCATGTGACCCAATTCTCTATACTCATTCATAAAGTCCAGATACATTTTGCGAAGTTCTGGATCTTTTAATGTCCTTCTCTCTAGGGCCTGAATCCGCCGAACTGCGGTTTCATATGACTGACCGAGTAACTTTCGGTCAGCTTTAAAGGGTATTCTGACTTGAAGCCGTCCTGAAAGCAATACTTGAGTAGTATTAACGAAAAAATTTTCACACTCTTGTTGCTCTGGTGTGAAATTAATGCCATTAGAATCCGATGTTACTTCTTCTAGAGTGCAAAATTTTTGGTCTACAGAATCTATTGACGTGAAGTCTTCTTCAGCTTGGCTTAATGTGCTATGTAATCTGGAAGGAGAACTTATATTACTGGCGTATTTGCCAGATACAATCCATCCTAAAAGGGTTTTCTGAAAAGTTGGCTGGTTGGGACCACTTTTAATTTGGCCAACCGCTAAAAGATCGAAATATGTTTTAGCACACAAAAAGATATCCACTTTTAAGATTTATGGAATTCTGGGTCCGCCAATTCAATATTTCGCGGGATTTTCCAGGCACTAACATTGATGTTATGGTCTGGATGATTTGCCGAAATGCATCTCTTTACCCAGAACTCCGCCGAAAATTCAAAATTATTTAACCGGGACTTGACAAACGCGCTTAGTTTTGAACCCACTTTTGTATTGAAATTGCCAATTCCTATTACACTTTAAGTTTTGTGCTGACGTCGAATGCGCAACTTCTGTGGCAAGTCCGTCATAAAGTTGACCTGGAAGCCTGAGTCCAGCAAAGCTCTCGCAGGCAGGTAATCTCCACAGCTGGTCCTCTCTAAAATTACTGCTGTTGCCACCATTAACCGATACGGCATATTCGCTGTGTGCATGGCAGGTGTGGTGGATGGTTGCGGATGAGGTGCAGCGGGGAAAGAGGCCGGATATTAGTGCAACAGTGTGTGATGCGATCGATTGCACACACGACATCGATCCGCTCTGCACTTAGAGACCGTGTGCCCCTTATGAAAACAATTTATGCATAAGGGCACTAATTTCACGAACTCGAACCTCTGCTGCTTCGGAAGGGCCTTGAAGGTGGGGCAGGCAGTCAAATGGTGGTCCTTGGATTTGCACTGCTGATAAAGAGGCTGCCTCGTATTTGCTGCAACTAGCGCCGATTTGGTCCTGTCCATATGTTGTTGTTCCCTTTATCATTACAATGTGTGTGATTATTGCGTTCGTTATTTGCTTCTCATCGCCCAGAGATATATCATAAACAGCAGACACTTCGTCAATCATCGATCGCAATGAAGGCGCGGATGGCTTTGGGATGTTTGGCAGCTCAAAAAGTTTAGATATTGTATTGAAAAATATCAAACATTTATTATCATAAACTATTTTGAGACTTGACAACGCTTTCGGGTAATTTTCATTCGACATCTGAAACGTTTTAACTGTTCCCAAAGCCTCTAGAGATAGACAATTAACCAAATGGTTAAATTTTTCAATATCTGGGATATTTGGATCATTATGAACCAAGCTCTCGAACAAACTCATAAAATTTTTAAACTCTAAATATTCTCCCTTGAATTTCGGCAAATTCATTTTAGGGAGCCTTGAGCTGTGAGAAGCTACAAAGGATGTTTCGGCAAGTGAAGACTTATTTTTTGCTAAAGTTGACTTTATTATGGACTTCGTTTCAACGATTTTGTCCTCTAACTCCCCTCGGGCCATGTCGTCTTCATCAATTTGTTCAATCTTTGATTGGCACTTCATTAATTTTTTACTATGTGAATTTAATATATCGAGACGACATAGTCTTTTCAAGAAGGCCCGTTTTAATGCGCAAAATACTACTTTTAGCAACCGTTCTTTGACGTCTTAACGATTTTAAGTCCATCAACTCCTTACTTGGAGACAGGTTTGCGAGAGCTGGCTTTGGCTTGCTCATTTTTACTTGTTTAAATTTCCGGAAAAAAGACTATAAAGCTTGGCAAGAGATATATTAAGAATCGACAACGAAAACGAAAACAAAAAAGTCTTGCGGTATTTTCGCTAGTTGGCGCTGAAAGCGCATAGTTCTAGTTTTATTCGTCGCATCGGGTCATGATATACCTTTTTGGAAAGCTCATTTCACGCTCTAACACGTGTTTGATTGATTGTTGTTTCTTTAAAGTCGTTCGTGAGTTATAGCATCGCAAACATAGAACGAAATAAAGAGAAAATACGGCATATTTTACGGTACTACTGCGATAAAGGCAAAAATGCATCTCAAGCCGCCAATAAAATTTGTGCAGTTTATGGACCCGACACAGTTTCCATTTCCACCGCACAACGATGGTTTCAACGTTTTCGTTATGGTGTAGAGGTGGTCGAAGATGCGCCACGCTCCGGAAGGCCTGTCGGCGAAAATTGAGATAAAATCGCTGAATTGGTCGAAAGAGACCTGCATAGTAGTCATCAAACCGTTATAAACCATTTGAAGAAGCTTGGAATCACTAAGAAGCTCGATGTGTGGGTGCCACACGAATGGATTCAATAAAAATGCCGCAAGACTTTTTTGACAATATATCGATTCCCAAATATACGAAAGCCATACCTATATGGTATGTGAAATGAACAATAGCAATACAGGTTGGCAACAAATATATTTGGAATCGGTTACGAAAACGAGAAAAAATAACATTGATTCTCAAGTATACGAAAACCAAATCAAAAATATGCGCAAAATGAGCAATAGTACAGTAAAGTAATTTAATCGGAAAATGTTCGCACGAAAATCGACAAAAATTGAGAAAAAACGACCGATAATTGCAAACGCGTTTCGTAAAAATTGCGAAAAATATATATTTAATAATGTATATACATATATGTTTATTTATATATGTTATATATATATATATATATATATATATATATGTATGTGGGATTGCAACCATGCCCTGCGCACGCATGCAACCCTAAACGTACACCCTGACTGAACGGACTCAATGAACGCCGACAGCGACAGTTAAAAATACAGACACTCCATTTTGAAACTCCACACGATACAGGCGTGCGCTAAGTCCATATTTAAACCTACGTTTTTCCAGCCAATATACCGATTTGTGCTAAGTATTTAAACCTACGTTTTGTCAACCGATAATTTAATAAATAAGTTTGTGGAATAATCAAATAAAATAAAGCGTTTCATTTAAGGCCATCCCCACATGTATATGTATTTATATGAACGTCAATATAATTTAAAGTGAAAAAAGGGAGAGTCAAAAACTGAAAGTGTGCACTTGTCTTTTATGTTAATTTTATTTGTATGTGTTTTCGTTTTATTGTTTGTTTGCACTGCTTTCCGTAATTCTCACTCGTTACCTGGTGCGTCGGCTGTTTGCCGGCGCTTACGTTCCGTTGGCACAGGATGCAGCGGCAACTCATTCCCACGACGGCAACGGATTGATGGCAGCAGCGTTGATGGCAGCAGTGTTGATGGCAGCAGTGTTGATGGCAGCAGTGTTGATGGCAGTAGCGCTTTCAGCAGCGACGGTATGGCAACCACGGGTGCTTATACCGGCACTTTTGGCGGTACTTTAAACGCGGCACTTGAAACGGTTTTTTTAACGGGTTTTCCACTGGCTTTTTAAAACTGTTCTTTTTTAACGTTTAGGACGGTCCTTTCGTTAATCACCTGGTTGAACACTTTATGTTATTTGTAGGTTTAAATAGACAGACTTGGGTAAGTATTTATTATGTACTATTATTTTTACTTATTATACTATATTTCTTCCTTTTCTTCTTTTTTTGCTTTTTAGGTATCACTGCACCACACTATGTATTCTTTTTTTTTATTTTTTTGTTCACCTTGCGCACTGCGTTTTTTGTTGTTTCGTATTTGTTCACTGCACTTCTGTCACTTCACTTTTGCACATACAAGTATATGTATATGCAGCTATGTAATTATGTATTTTGTATCATTTTTATATATATATTTTTTTTTATGTTTTGTCCTATGTTTCTTTTATGTGTTTAATTTCCACTTGTCTTCACTTCACAAGACGGAGAACCGAAAAGGCGTTGACCAGGCAATTGGTACCGAAAATAATACCACAGGTATGTTTTTGTTATTAAAAAAAAAAATTTTAATTTTATATTTTATTTTTAATTTTTGACTACACGCACAAGTCCCTACTCGGGCGCCATGAAAAATCTTAAGCGTTTTTAAGACACGAAAAGTACTTAAATTGGGATGCGCGATTAGAAATTAAAAGAAACACACCAATTGCCTGTCCCGAAAGCGTAAAGTTAAAATACAGACAAATTAAAACACGTGCGTACGGTCTCACGGTTTAATTCAAAAGAGAGCGTTTTTTATTTCTTAATCTAATTTCTAAGCCTAAGTCTTAAACTATCGGCTTAATCTAATGGTAATGTAAGTATATGTTACAACAGGGGTAAGTACTTATCTTTCATTAAACATTGTACTAGCTTATGTTAAGATAAGTATTAAGGTAAGTAACAGATGAATATTAAAAATGCATCCTCAAGGTAAGTAATTTACGTAATAGAATTTCATAATTTAATTTTTATAATGTAATTTTCAGTATCTCACAATTCATTTGACTATTATTGTTTTAGGTATAAATCTGTCGCTTGACGCAACACCGGCCACCTTGACAGCATCAGATTCCTTCAATTTCCAGTGGAAGCACGGCCAGTTTATGGATGGGACGCTGAATTGTGCCCGTCCTGGTTGCTACCTCTGCGACTCGCACCTCGCCGTCTTGCCCTTCGACGGTTGCGACGCGGCGCCTTAGTACCCACTGCTGCGCTGGCACGTTGTCCTCGTGGAGAACGAGGTCATTGAGCTGCATGTTGCGTTTGGGGTGCAGCCACTTGTTGTGCTCCTGAAGACCCGTCAGGTATATTTTGGACCACGGTCGCCAGAACTGTTGCTTGAGACAGCAAACAAGTTACCATCTCTCGCAACAACGAACTAGATCCACTGGCATCTTCTCTGGGGTAATGCCCGCAGGGAGCATTATATTAGAAGATGCGCTGGGGTTAATGAATCGCCGTCGTTGGGATCTTGGCTCAGAGGTACCAGGGGGCGAGAGTTGAAGATTGCCTCCACTTCGGCCAACACTGTTGCTAACTTCTCTGCTGTGAGTAGCGCGTTGCCGGTTACGCTAACGAAACTAATTCTAAATATACTGCTTTGGAAGTAAAGCAAACGAAAACTGCAATATATGTTTTTACTGGTGGTCGACCGCGTATTTTCAGAGTTGTGTATATCGGACCACAAAAATCTAGGCCACATGTAAGGAAGGGCCGTAGTGCTCGAAGTCTTTCGACTGGCAAATTTCCCATTATTTGGTTTTGCAACTTCGGCTTGTAATGAAAACAATGTATACAATTTCTTACGCTTCTACTGCAAGCTTCTGGGGCATTAATCAGCCATAGCTTTCTCGAAGAAGCGCAACCAGCGCTTTTGCTCCAGCATGGCGATTTTGAAAGTGCAGGAACCGTAAATAAGTCGTAACGAAGTGCGAATTTTTATATAGTAATAGTGGAAATTTGGCATCATATGGGAAAAGTGCATTTAAAAGGCGAACTCCTACTCGGATTAATTTGAATGAAAGTGACAAATCCGAGAAACGGATTTAGTTTTTGCAATTTTGCCGGTAGCGTGGTGCCCTCAGTCAGTTTTTGGATTTAATTCGCAATTTCCGAATGTTGAATCACTTGAACGATTTTCAAAAAACTCAAGTGTAATTTGTTAAATATCAGATCCCTACCCTCCGTAGGCATTTTTGGTCGTCTGATCCATCGTAGTAAATATGCGACCACACGAAACAATTTTCTATGAGAAGAGAATTTTTCAATGAGGTCCAATATTGGATTTTTTCAGTGGTCGAAATTAATGTAAATGCAGTTTTCTTCTTCTCTAATGCTTTGTCTTCTGGTGGGAGCTGGAAGTGGTTATTAATTGGCCATAGTGCAGGGTCTTCTAGGAGGAACTGTGGACCGCCAAATCATATCGAATTATACAATTCGTCCACCTTACAACATCGAGACTCTTGATAGCAAGATTTTGTTTCGTTGGCACATGTCGCCAATGTACTTTGTCAGTGCACTCTTGGATTTCGGACACTCTGTTTGCGACGAAGGTTTGTAGTGGGGATGGATGTGTTTTAATTCAATATAACACGATTTCAGAGTCTGTCCAAAATGTAATATTTTCAAAATGTCGACTCAACATAGGCGCTACTCTTGACCATAATTTCAAAAGAACATGTGCTGCTGAGAGCCCAAGACGCGGAAAAGATTTGGTCTTCGGCGGAGCCACTCTGACTTTGCAGTAAGCAGCATACATTTAATACCACTAGCAGATTGGCTTGGTATGTATATGCAGCATCCGTACACCCTTATTGAGGCGTCGGAGAAGCCATGTATTTGGCAGATGGCACTCGACTCAACGTTTACGTAACGAGGAATGCTAATAGATGAGAGCTGCATTAGGTTGGCTTTAAAGTTCTGCCAGCTAGTGTCAAGGCGCAATGGAATCGACTCATCCCAATCTAGTTTTTGGATCCAAAGCTCTTGCAATAAGATTTTTGCTTTGGTAACTAGTGGGGCTAGTAATCCAAGAGGATCAAAAGCGCGAGCAGAAACTGACAATATGTATATTTTTTTTAGTGGCTCGCAGATCATTAAAATTATCATGTAAAACAAAGCGAAACAAATCCTCTTTCGGCAACCAATGGATTCCTAAAGTTTTAGTGGAATTTTTGTCATTGAAGCTTAATGACTTTTCAGTGCAATCACTGTCGAAAAAATAGGGTGGTTCGAAAACCATTTCGTTAAAGTGCATCCGGCCGAGTTTAATATTTTAGTTACCTCAGTTCTCAAAATATTTATGCGATTAATAATATAAAAACACATGTATTTATTTTTCTTACTATAATTTGTATATTTGCACAAGGAAGTTGTATATATTCGCCAATTAATTCAATAAATTATATATGTTGAAAAATGATTCGAATAGGTTTACAAACGGATGATATTATAATTTGTATATTTCCACAAGGAAATTGTATATATTCACCAACGAATTATATATGTTTAAAATTGATTTGAACAGGTTTACAACGTATGATAGTATAATTTGTATATTTTCACAAGGAGGTCGTATATATTCACCAATAAATTCAATATGTCTAAAATTGATTTGAACAGGTTTACAACGTATGATAGCAATGAGATATGGTTACAAAATGAATTATATATTTCCTTTTAGGTTACAGCACTGGATACTACGCCAATTTCCTTTTAGGTTATAGCACTGGATACTACGCCAATTTCTTTCGCATGTAGTGATACTCAAAAATTAAACGTTACCACCAAAGTTAATGTATATACAACGGGTAGAAGCCAAATACCAAACGAATGCTCTCTATATAAAATGACCGGAGGGTGCCAAAAATGTAAAGTTAAAAAAAATGGTTTTAAATAGACGGTGCGGGCGCGTGTGTAGCGGCGAACGTGACTTCTAGAACTGTGCAGAACAAAAAACGGCACAGCGTCACCTTCTCGTTGGTATAAGATGAAAAATGGAACAAAAACAGTTTGGTGTGGAGATGATCAATGATGCCCTGTTTTTCTAATTAACGTGTTGATGTGGAGAGTGTTGTATTCACTGGTCAGTGATGCCCTGTTTTTTTCTAATTAACATGTTGATGTGGAGAGTGTTGTATTCACTGATCAGTGATGCCCTTTAGTTAAATTAGTTCGGGCGACTGGAGCTCATCTCAACACAAAAGATCTAGAGACTCAAAGTTTTCGTACCTTCTTAATAAATCATCAACATAAAAGTCTCTTTTGATAGCCAATGAACCAAGTGGATATTTGATTGAGTGTTACGAGAAATGGAGCAGGCGCAGTGCCGTTTGTTACAGTGTTAAGACGAAAAATTTGTATTTGCTCTGAAGGATGCTCTCTCCACACAATAAGTTGACAATTTCTGTCTTTTTCATGCATAATTATTTGACGGTACATTTCAGTAATGTCCGCTGTTAGTGCGTACTTACATATGTATGTAAGCGAAAACGAAGAAGAGTTGAATATAATTCTTCTTGGATGGTTGGACCTACCACCAAAAGTTCATTCAACGCTATTTGAGTTGAAGATCGACTTGAAGTATCAAAGACAACACGTAATTCGGTTGTTGTGCTCTCGGGCCTTACAACGCATTGATACGGAATGAAGTAGTGTGGCTCACTCGGGATCTTATTGTTCGTTGGGCTCATGTGACCCAAGGCTCTATATTCATTCATAAAGTCCAGATGCATTTTGCGAAGTTCTGGATCTTTTAATGTCCTTATCTCTAGGGCCTGAAACCGCCGAACTACGGTTTCATATGAGTGACCGAGTAACTTTCGGTCAGCTTTAAAGGGTGTTCCGACTTGAAGCCGTCCCGAAGGCAATACTTGAGTAGTATTAACGAAAAAATTTTCACACTCTCGTTGCTCTGGTGTGAATTTGATGCCATTTGATTTTGAATGTAATTCTTCTAGAATCCAAAATTTTTGGACTACTGAATCTATTGGCGTGAAGTCTTCTTCAGCTTGGCATAATGTGCTATGTAATCCTGGAGGAGAACTTACATATATTACTGGCGTATTTGCCAGATGCAATCCATCCTGAAACGATTTTCTGAAAAGTTGGTTGGTTAGGACCATTTTTAATTTGGCCAACAGCTAAAAGGTCGAAAAATGTTTCAGCATCCAATAGGATATCCACTTTTTTAGATTTATGGTATTTTGGATCCGTCAATTCAATATTGTGCGGAATTTTCCAGCCACTAACATTGATGTTATGGTCTGGATGATTTGCCGAAATGCATCTCTTTACCCAGAATTCCGTCGAAAATTCATAATTATTTAACCGGGACTTGACAAACGGGCTTAGTTTTGACCCACTTTTGTATTGGAATTGCCAATTCCTATTACACTTAATGTTTTGTGCTGACGTCGAATCCGCAACTTTTGTGCCAAGTCCTCCGTCATAAAGTTGACCTGGGAGCCTAAGACCAGCAAGGCTCTCGCAGGCAGGTAATCTCCGCAGCTGTTCCTCACTAGAATTACTGCTGTTGCCAACATGACCCGATCCAGCATACTGGCTGTATGCATGGCATGTGTGGTTGTTGGTTGCGGATGAGGTGCAGCGGGGAAGGACACTGGATACTGGTGCAACAGTGTGTGATGCGATCGATTGCACGTACGACATCAATCCGCTCTGCACTTAGAGACCGTGTGCCCCTTACGCAAACAATTTATACATAAGGGCACTAATTTCACGAACTCGAACCTCTGCTGCACCGGAAGCGCCTTGAAGGTGGGGCAGGCAGTCAAATGGTGATTTTTGGATTTGCACTGCTGACAAAGAGGCTGCCTCGTATTTGCTGCAACCAGCGCCAATTTGGTCTTGTCCATATGTTGTTGTTCCCCATGACTCGCATTGCTTGTTGGTATGGGCTTCGTCCTTGAGTGTGATGCTCCTTTCGCTGTAGCTGCTGGTATCTTCGATTAAGGGTGGCTTCACAGTCCTTCCACAGTGGCAGTTTGTCATAGTCCAGCGGAAGTATCGTGGATGCAAAGAGTGCTAATAATACATAATAATTAACAATTCTCAATTATAAATGAACAAATTAGTGAAAGCAAACCCCTTTACTAACTATCGATATAGGCTTACTTATATACTTAACTTTTTTTCAGACTTGCTCACCCTCTAAGCCGTTTGGAACTTTTTTCTATAACATTGAAATTTGTTGCATCAATATTGTGACAGCTGTTTGGCAATGTGAAAAAGTGGTATTAGAACAAGTAAAATGACGAAATGATGTAAAACGTCGACAGTGCTAGGGTCAAGGTATCTTGCTAATACTTTTGTTCAGCACTGTAGATAACAACAAAAATTGTGAACGCATTTTGCATACATCTTTGTGTTGGCGTTAAATTTAATCCACTTAAACAAGTTCACATTCTTTCATTACAATAGCCAGTAGCTCTTTTTGCACACTAGTGCATTTTGAGTCATTGCAAAGAATGCTTATCCTTGAAAAGTAGAAAAGTAAATTTCGCGGTTTCCGTCGTAACACATTTGCTCGTTGAATAAATCACATTAAAGTACGAAATGACAGCGCGTTGCAACGTCTATCAGTGGTGCTGTCGGATTAAGTTTAGTTTCCTAGAGCGCTTCACTTTTAGAGCACATACTTTTTGGATGCCAAAACTATTTCCGAAGCAGTGTTGAGTGAGGCCGTAATTAAGACAGTAAGTGAGGGCGTAGTAAAAATGTTGATTAGATGACCATTGGATATTTTTTTACGAATTTCTACTCTTTCTACTTTCTTTACTTAAATTAAGCAAATATGGTGTTATCATTAGATAACTGATTTCGCTTATTTTAGGTAAGCAATATTTTGGTTCAACTTGATTTAATCCGCTCCAGCATTTTATAAGTTCTTTAAACAAACTGTACCATCGTGAAATAACTACTTTTAAAATACTTGTTGAAGAAACCACACAGCCAATGTTATTTATCTGCGCCAAGGCGACTCTTTTGTGCGACTTCTTCAATCTTCTCTTGGAGCAAATAATTCCGGAGAGCTGAATCGAGAAGGTACAATCTTCTTAAAGAGTGTACAGTTGCTGTCGTATGCCGATGATATTGATACCATTGGTTTCAATATCTTTCAGGAGAAGCAAATGTTGACAGTCGTAACTTCGAAGTCTTCTCTCTATGAACAAGAACCAAATTCTATCAGTCACTCATTATTCCCATCCTGCTATATGGTGCGATATTACAAAATCGGATGCGTCGACGGTGCGAATTTTCGAGAGAAAGGTTCTGCTAAAGATTTGTGGTCTTTTGCAATGAGCTGTATGAGATATTCACGACAATGACATAAAAGGTTAATTCCAAAATAAACAGTACTTAAAAAAAAAGGAGACCAAAAATTGTTTTTTTTTGGCAAAATCAATTTATTTGATCCAAAATAGTCTCCTTCTGCTTCAATACAGCTTTTTGTACGGTCCAAAAACATGTCGAACGAGTGTTTTGGCTCGTTGGCCGGTATGACCGCCAGTATGCCGGTGCAAGCCTTTTGAATGACCTCTTCGTCTGCATAACGCTTTCCTTTCATGAGAAAATGCATTTTTCCGATAAGGAAGAGGTCACACGATGCCATATTAGGTGATTATGTCGAGTGGTTAAAGGCTGAAATGTGATTTTTGGTCAAATAATCGGTCGCAAGCGTTGGATTCTCAGCAATTTTTGGTCGTTTGTCAATTTGAGCGGAACAAACCGTACACATACCTTGCGTAAGCCCAAATTTTCGCTCAAAATGCGATAAATCGATGTTTTGGGGATGTTTAATTCCATTTCCATGAATTTCAACAATGATTTCGGTTGATTTTTGATGAATTCATGCGAAGTTTCGATGGAATTCCCGGTGATCATGGATTTTGATTGGCCCACATGTTAATTGTCCATTATTTCCTCACGACCACTTTGAAAACGTCGAAACTACTCGGGCACTCTGTTACAGTTTAGGCAAACATCGCCATAAACTTGTTTCATCAATTGAAACGTTTCGGTAAACCATTTTTAAAACAAAATTTAATGTTGGCTATTTGTTCGAAGCCCATTTTCGTACCGATAACACAAACATACTGACACTTAAAACGCAATATATTCACTTCCAATTTATGAAACTAGACTATGATTTGAGGGCATGCACCTGGAATGTCCGGTCCCTTAATTGGGAAGGTGCCGCTGCCCAGCTGGTAGATGTCCTCGTAAAGATAAAGGCTGACATCACCGCCGTCCAAGAAATGCGATGGACGGGACAAGGACAGAGACGAGTAGGTCCTTGTGACATTTACTACAGTGGCCATATAAAGGAGCGCAAGTTTGGTGTTGGATTCGTGGTGGGAGAGAGACTCCGTCGCCGAGTACTATCATTCACTCCGGAGAATGAACGTCTAGCCACAATCCGCATCAAAGCGAGGTTCTTCAACATATCGCTGATTTGCGCCCACGCCCCGACGGAAGAGAAAGACGATGTGACCAAAGATGCCTTTTATGAGTGCTTGGAGCGCACTTATGAGAGATGCCCCCGCCACGACGTCAAAATCGCGCTTGGCGACTTCAACGCCAGGGTGGGCAAAGAAGGTATCTTTGGCACTACGGTCGGTAAATTCAGCCTCCACGAGGAAACATCACCAAATGGGTTGAGGCTGATCGACTTCGCCGGGGCCCGAAATATGGTTATCTGTAGTACTAGATTCCAGCATAAGAAGATACATCAAGCTACCTGGCTGTCTCCGGATCGAAAAACCACCAACCAGATCGATCATGTTGTGATAGACGGAAGACACGTCTCGTGTTTTAGATGTGCGTGCGCTCCGAGGTCCTAACATCGACTCGGACCACTATATTGTTGCAGCCAAAATTCGCACCCGCCTCTGTGCAGCAAAAAACGCACGCCAACAAACACAAGGAAGGTTCGACGTCGAGAAGCTGCAATCACAACAGACAGCCGAACGATTTTCTACTCGGCTTGCACTCCTGCTCTCTGAGACTCGGTATAAGGGAACTGTGGGACGGCATTTCAAACTCCTTACGTACAGCTGCAACCGAAACCATTGGTTTTCGGAAAGCGCAAAAGAGCAGCTGGTACGACGAGGAGTGCCGTGTCGCAGTGGAGAGAAAACAGGCTGCCTACCTCGCAACGTTACGATCGACCACAACACGAGCGGGATGGGATAGATACCGAGAGTTGAAGAGGGAAGCGAGACGCATTTGTAGACAGAAAAAGAAAGAGGCCGAAATGCGTGAGTACGAAGAGCTTGATAAGCTGGCCGACAGGGGTAATGCTCGAAAATTCTACGAAAAGATGCGGCGGCTTACAGAAGGTTTCAAGACCGGAGCATACTCTTGTAGAGCCCCCCAAGGTGATCTAGCCACCGATGCCCAG
Source organism: Bactrocera zonata (assembly GCA_037783105.1). Lineage (NCBI taxonomy): Eukaryota > Metazoa > Arthropoda > Insecta > Diptera > Tephritidae > Bactrocera > Bactrocera zonata. Next base: position 51,809 of record JBAWJQ010005308.1, on the reverse strand, counting down.
AGCATACTTAAATTATGGAGGGAACACTTCTCCAGCCTGCTGAATGGCAGTGAACACACAACACCAGGAGAAAACGAACTCGATACCCCAATCGATGACGATGGAGCAGATGTTCCATTGCCCGACCATGACGAAGTTCGAATAGCGATTGCCGACTGAAAAACAACAAAGCGGCAGGGGCCGACGGATTGCCAGCCGAGCTATTCAAACACGGCGGCGAAGAGCTGATAAGGTGCATGCATCAGCTTCTTTGTAAAATATGGTCGGACGAAAGTATGCCCAACGATTGGAATTTAAGTGTGCTATGCCCAATCCATAAAAAAGGAGACCCCACAATCTGCGCCAACTACCGTGGGATTAGCCTCCTCAACATCGCATATAAGGTTCTGTCGAGCGTATTGTGTGAAAGAGTAAAGCCCACCGTCAACAAACTGATTGGACCTTATCAGTGTGGCTTCAGACCTGGTAAATCAACAACCGACCAGATATTCACCATGCGCCAAATCTTGGAAAAGACCCGTGAAAGAGAATCGACACTCACCACCTATTCGTCGAATTCAAAGCTGCTTTCGACAGCACGAAAAGGAGCTGCCTTTATGCCGCGATGTCTGAATTTGGTATCGCCGCAAAACTAATACGGGTGTGTAAACTGACGCTGAGCAACACTCAAAGCTCCGTCAGGATCGGGAAGGACCTCTCCGAGCCGTTCGATACCAAACGAGGTTTCAGACAAGGCGACTCCCTATCGTGTGACTTTTTCAATCTGCTGCTGGAGAAAATTATTCGAGCTGCAGAACTTAATAGAGCAGGTACAATCTTTTACAAGAGTGTACAGCTGCTGGCGTATGCCGATGATATTGATATCATCGGCCTCAACACCCGCGCCGTTAGTTCTGCTTTCTCCAGACTGAACAAGGAAGCAACTCAAATGGGTCTGGCAGTGAACGAGGGCAAGACGAAATATCTCCTGTCATCAAACAAACAGTCGTCGCACTCGCGACTTGGCTCCCACGTCACTGTTGATAGTCATAACTTTGAAGTTGTAGATAATTTCGTCTATCTTGGAACCAGCGTTAGCACCACCAACAATGTCAGCCTGGAAATCCAACGCAGGATTACTCTTGCCAACAGGTGCTACTTCGGACTGAGTAGGCAATTGAAAAGTAAAGTCCTCTCTCGACGAACAAAAACCAAACTCTATAAGTCGCTCATTATACCCGTCCTGCTATATGGTGCAGAGGCTTGGACGATGACAACAACCGATGAGTCGACGTTTCGAGTTTCCGAGAGAAAAGTTCTGCGAAAGATTTATGGTCCTTTGCGCGTTGGCCACGGCGAATATCGCATTCGATGGAACGATGAGCTGTACGAGATATACGACGACATTGACATAGTTCAGCGAATTAAAAGACAGCGGCTGCGCTGGCTAGGTCATGTTGTCCGGATGGATGAAAACACTCCAGCTCTGAAAGTATTCGACGCAGTACCCGCCGCAGGAAGCAGAGGAAGAGGAAGACCTCCACTCCGTTGGAAGGACCAAGTGGAGAGGGACCTGGCTTCGCTTGGAATATCCAATTGGCGCCACGTAGCGAAGAGAAGAAACGACTGGCGCGCTGTTGTTGACTCGGCTATAATCGCATAAGCGTTGTCTACGCCAGTAAAGAAGAAGAAGAAGAAGAAGACAATCGATAAAGATAGCAGATTTTAACGCACCAGTTGACATATAGATGGCGCCGCCAGGGTCGCCAGATTCAAAAAGTCCTGTTTACTTTGGAAAGCATCTTGTGGTTCAGCGAATTATCATGTCGTCGAATGAATTAAAACAATCCAGGTCTTAGAGTATTCAGTGCAGTACCAATCAGGGGAAGAGGAAGACCTCCACTCAGTTGGAAAGAGCAGGCGGAGAACGGCCTGGCTATATCTGGATTCTCCACATGGCGCCAAACAGCGAAAAGGAAGAACGACTGGCGCGGTATTTTAAGCTCGGCTATAACCGTGTAAGTGGTGTCTACGCCAATAAAGAAGTCAAAGAACTCATACAAGTTTAGGAACTTACTTTCTTACAGCTACCCATCAAATTTACGTGATACACTTGTATCACAGGGATTGACGGATATTTTCAAAGAAAATTTTGAATATGGAACTGTGATCCACATATTCGATATCTGGGGGGTTGAATAACTTCGGTTGGATTTGCATAATATTTGATCATAAGCAGGCAGAGCTCGCTCTTGTTTTGACTATTATCGTATCTAAGAATGTATAGGTACTTTTAAATTCGATATCAATCGAAGTGCTGATATATGGTTTTTCATCAAAACACGTGGGGTGCCAAGCCCGTCGTTCAATTTTGGTCCTGGTTCCTATAAAGTCCCTTTGTGTTATTCCAGATGTGAAAGTTAATGCCTGTGGCGTATGTGTTTGTTGATTTATGGCGTTTTTATTGGTTGGGTTATCCCCCGATTTTATCTATTCTTTCATTGTCGATTAGAATGCTTAAGTGCTTTGTTATGAGCGAATCTGGTTATTTTAGCTTGAATGAGTTGGCGTGGCCCAAATGCACTCAGGGCAAATATTTTTTGGTATCCCTACCCGCCCTGTGAAAATTTGGGAATAGGGTTTATAACCCTGCCTAATCCTCATATAACGGTTTGGTTGAAAAGTGGTAAAAGTGCGATAAGAGACAAAAAATCTTACATTTGACATAACATGAGAGGGCATTATAGAAGCCGGTGGCAAAATTGGACTTTAACTGGAGGATACCTCTAGTACCGTCAAAAAAGGTAATTATTTACACTTTTATTATGGGAGAATAAAAACCGATCACATCCGAATTTTTGCATATATAGTAAGAGGTGTTATTGAACTTTAAAATAAAAATTATTTTATGTCAAAAAAAAAAACAAAATGGCGGAAATATCAACGATCCCGATCAATAATAACCAATAACATAAACGACTACATACATATAAAAATTAAGTACTTTATCGCCTCTAAGGCAGCATTGCAGGGGGAGTATAAAAATGGTCGGTAAAATGGTTAACAGTATAAGCAAACGATAAAAAGTTTAAATGCGCGAGAATATCTACTTAATACATACATTATTAACACCTTTTGCATACCTACAAGCGCATCCCAGCAAGGCATGCTATGTGTTACCAAGTTGCCAGAACGTGTCGGCTTTTTAAAAAAAAAGTGGGATTGTGAACAAAATTGATGGTACGGAAAAGGAAGAGGTCACGCCGAACTTTACTAAAAGGGAAGCAGCCGATGAAACAAAGTCATCGAATGAAGTATATACGGCCTAATATTATTATTTAAAATAAAGCTCGAAACACTGTTTGTTATGCCAAGGCATTGAGCAACAACGATGTAGTTTCAGAAAATTGTGTTCGAGAATTTCATGTAAAACAAAACTTGAATTTATACCACAAAAGATACAATTGATATGATTATTTTCGCAGAGTTACAAACACACTTTCCGAAGGGAAAAATTAGCGTTTAGCAGAGGACACGCAACGCATATTGGCAAAACACTTGTAGAATCGAGTCAGGTTTTAAAGTTCACCTGGTTGAATTATAATATATTTTGGTCAAGTCATGTCAAGTGGTCTATGAATATTTAGCGTAGAAAACACATGAAAAATTTCAATTGTTTAACAAAAAAAAAAAATTATGTAAAATAATATTATTTGAACAAATAGATCATGAAAAAATATCTATAATACAGCTCGAACATTATTCTTTGACTTCATAAAATTTCATCGATTTATCTTTAGTACTTTATGAAAAAATAATTTTACAATCGTGCTCTAAGTTTCAACCTCCAATAACTTTAATAAAAAAAGAATTTTATATCACGGGGTATGCGTCTGGCCCCCGTCCTAATGAACTGCTAATTGTCAAAATCGGTGGTATGACCCAATTGTAAGTGCATGCTAACGCAAATCTTTGGATCATATGATTACAAAAGTTATGGTTACATTTTTCGCTTTAAAACTTTGTTTGAGAAATTCTAAATATATCTATAAGTTTTCATGTTACTCCCTAAATATATTTGAGTTTCGTATTGGTCAAAATCCTTATCACTTTAATGTGTAAAGTAAACTTTTTTAGAATTGCCTTTTAAAACAAAGTTTGATTGAAAACATATTTACTTTGTCATCTTTTCAGCCTCATTTCATGACTTTTAATCGAATTTTTAAGCTGCGAAAACTTTGTTTATACCGAACCTATCTCGCATAAAATATCGAATTATTTGCGGCATGCTTGCTTTTAGGCGCGGCACAGACACACGTTAAGAGGCAAATCGTGAAGCAAATCCTAAAATGAAAAATGTAGTTAATAAGCTATATACGAGGTATGACAATTAAGTATGAGACTGATTCCATAAAAACCGTATATTTGAAAATTATTCTACAACTCTGCCATCCCCTTCAAAGATGTCCGCGAGTACCCTTGTCACGGCCACCTGGATATCCGTAATCGACTTAAAAAGGGGTTTCTTTGACCACTGATTTTGTTTTAGGAAACAAAAAAAGTCACAGGGTGACATGTCGGGCGAATAAGGCGGCTGTTGCAACACGGCGATCCCTTTAGGGGCCAAATACTGGGACACGCTGAGGGCGGTATGGCAATGAAATGCATAGATGCTCCTCGAATTTTGATTCTGTTGATTGAGTTATCTCACTGTATTTTGAAATTTTCCAGCCTGTTTCTGCATGATCTGTATATTTTATTTCTTGCTTGTAGTATACTTTAGTACGAAGCACTTTAAAACTATAATATTGGTAAACACAGTTGAAATTAAAATATGGAAGGGTGTGAAAGATTAGAAAATGATGCATGCCATCTTTCACATAATAATTCCTTTAATTCCTATTCGATTGGATTCATAAAATCTTAATTTATTACCTCTTGTTAGCCTCCACCAAATATAATAACGATGATACCTGTTTTAAATTAAACAATTTGAAAAATGGTAGTAGTATATATAATATAATAATTGCCGCATAAGCACCTTGTGTGAATATTTCTTCCACGGCAAACAATTGTATCGATTTCCGCACCTCGAACTTGATGTCGGTGATTTTTATGCATCTTTCGTTTGCCTTACCCATTCTTGATGAAATTTGATACCTTCTCGTTTGTTAAAACCTTTTTTATTTTCATAGGCAATAAATAAATCTGAAAGTTTCATATTTTTATAAACTAAAACAGTTTTATAAAACTATACTTGTAAATTGGAATTTTCATTTATTAGGGGAAAAAGATCACGCAGGAAAATAAAGTGAAAATTCATGGAAAACAATAAGCATTAGGAATTTTTAGAAAAAAAAAGTTAGCAAGCTTTTTGGTACAGTTGACTAAGCCTTTCCTGAGGACGGCAAGTTTCTCGATTTTAACAAGATGCAATGAGAAACAGACTACAATTCATTGGTATCATCCGCTTTACACATCTTGTCCACACTGCTGACCAACGTCTCTCACGCCCCGACTCATCACTTCATACTTATGTACAGTTGCGGACAGTGAAATTCGGACAACCTGTGGGTTTGTATTTAAAACACGATTGTAACCGACAGGTATAACGTGCTCTGTACACGTTTTATAACAACTTTTAGGTTTTTTTTTAGTTTCAAAGTTTATTCTGTGCTTGTGCTTCGTTAAAGCTTAAATATACCAAAATTAAAAAAAAAAAATGTGCGAACTGCAAAAAAGTAATATTTTTAATTTGGGAAAAGAAAATATGACCATTCGGGAAATTAGTGATATAGTTGGCTTCAGCAAGTCTTCCATGGGAGAGCTTCTAAAAATTTTCAATGAAACAAGGTCTCTTAAAAAAAAAACTGGCTCTGGAGCAAAGAAGATGACACAAGGGAAGATCGGGTGATAGAACGTACCAGTTTGAGGAATCGCTCCAAAACTGCTGAGTAAATTAAAGTGCAGTTATTTGAAAATGTCCATACGGAAGTTAGCGCAAGAACTGTTCGTCGAAAGTTTCAAGAGGTTGAATTGAACGCTCAGGTATCACAGAAGAGACCAAAGAATTTAGCAGAATTGGATGAAATTTTCGAAAAAGCGTGGTATAACGGTATTGGAGCAGGAACAATAAGAAACATGATAAATTCAATGCCCGAGCGTATAAAAGCCGTTATAAAAAGGAAAGGACGTTTGACAAAATACTAAAAAGCGTGTTCTTGTATATAATCATGTTTTCTTTAACTAAAACTATAAAATTATTTCTCTAATGTAAATAAAAAAAAAGTTATCTCCGTTTATAATGCTAGCCACAATGATACAATATCTAAATATAAAAAAAAAAAAATTTATAAGTGCAATTCACATCATTGACTTTTTTACGCTTAATGCTTATGTACTGAATACATTATATATTATTGTTTTAAAATAAAAAATTTAAACATTCCCCTAAAATAATAAGGAAAAACTATGATTTTATAGCTGTCCGGATTTCACTGGCCGCTATTGTACGTACGCAGTAAAATTTAACACAATAGCAGTAGCCAAGCACACAACAAGATCTTAACCATTATAAAATGTTTTTGTTGGCCGTGATATGCTTGCACGCGTTGGAAAGGCTAAATAGAGGAAATAGGCATTTTACTTTATCCGTTCACCGAAAGACAGTCAGCCAATGTCTGTGAATGGTGCCGTTATCTGGCTGTTGGCTGCTAATCGTTGATGTGTTGTTTACTTGTTTTTGCTATTTCATTGAAAGCAATTGGCGGAAGTAGTGGTAGTCGTTCCACCATCTGCGGCGGTATTGTGACGGATGTTGCATAGACAATTCAAGTGATTAAAATTTTTATTATCATGTTGATGACTGTGATTTAGTTAGTAAGCATCCACGCTCAACAGCTGTAGATATGAAAGCCGAAGTTAACGTTATTTCTTATTTTTACTACCTTTAATAATTTATATAAGTTAACTCGAAACGCAAACCACCAAAATACCAAGTCAGCATTGTCTGCCTAACATCCGTTTCAGGCATTGCTGAACATTAACACCACCCCAATCCATGACCAACGGCACGAGTTATGATCCAACGACAAGCAACAACAAACGATACTCACAAGCTACCGTAGCCGTGGGATCCGCTGGCGCAGATCTTGGCTGACTATTTTTTCCCGAAGATGAATAAAAAGGCAAGGGAAGTAGTAGCAAATTGCCGAATATGTTCAAAGTCTAAATACATTAGACATCAAGCAAGAAGCATGTTATTGCGGAAACACCGGTTCCATGTAATCCTGGTAAAATATTACACGTCGATATTTTCTCCACAGACCAGAAATATTTTCTAACTTGCTTCGATAAGTTTTCTAAATTTGCTATAGTGCAGAAAATCGCGTCTAGAACCATCATAGACGTAAAACCACCTATACTACAGCTAATAAACATTTTTCCAAACGTTAAAACTATATACTGTGACAACGAAAAGTCACTTAACTCAAATGCTATAAAATCAACTTTGCTAAATTACAACAATGTTAAAATCGCCAACGCCCCTCCACTGCATAGCACCTCGAACGGGCAAGTGGAGCGTTTTCACAGTACCTTAACTGAAATAGCTAGGTGTCTAAAACTAGAAAGAAATCTCTATGACACTGTTGACTTGATTTTGCTTGCCACCATAGAATATAATAAGACAATTCATTCAATAACCCACGAAAAACCAATAGACATCCTTCATCCCAGCTCAGCTAACATCACGGAACTAGTTCGAAATCGTATCGCAAAAGCACAGGCCAGTGATCGCGAATACCATAATAAGGGTCTTCAGAATGTGACGTATAACGTTGGCGACAAGGTCCTAGTGAAAGTTAATCGAAGGCTAGGCAATAAACTCTCAACACTATATACAGAAGAAGTTGTCGAACAGGACCTAGGCACCACCGTTCTTATAAAGGGGAGGAGGGTCCACAAAGACAACCTTCGTCCACCTTAATTAATCACTTTATTACTTTAAGTCTTGTATTTTAAATTACAGGATAATATCGACATTCCTATTGACGACCACTTTAACACAAAAGCTAACTGACTACACCAACTCCAACTACATTTTGGACGGAAACGCAATAGTATGGGAACATTACGGTTATTTGACGCACTTTACCAACTTGACACTATATGCAGCATTGAACAACGAGACGGCAGGATTTATGGACCTTTTCCCATTGACACACATGAAGAAAATAGTAGAAGCAGACATAAAGCAGACGGAGGATGGAGTCATGTGTAGAAGTTCACGCAAGTAAGGAAAGTTCTCTGATCGCCATTCACTTGGGAGTGGCCATAAACGATTCTTTTACATAAGACTCAAGCAGCTCACGACTTCCGGTCTTTGACCAAGTATCCTCTGGGTAGCCTAAGAACATCCGTTTAAAGGCGAGTTAAAGTGAGAAGGCGAAACACCCCCTGCATAGGGTTGTGCGCTGGGTTTGGGACCCGCCACGTAAAAAAACACCCCCAATGAAAAGAAAAAAACAGCCTCGGATGAGAGAACTCCCTTTTGATGACGACCATGGCAAACGAATTAAGGACTGTGATTTGAGGGCGTGCACCTGGAATGTCCGGTCCTTTAATTGGGAAGGTGCCGCTGCCCAGCTGGTAGATGTCCTCGTAAAGATAAAGGCTGACATCACCGTCGTCCAAGAAATGCGATGGACGGAACAAGGACAGAGACGAGTAGGTCCTTGTGACATTTACTACAGTGGCCATATAAAGGAGCGCAAGTTTGGTGTTGGATTCGTGGTGGGAGAGAGACTCCGTCGCCGAGTACTATCATTCACTCCGGAGAATGAACGTCTAGCCACAATCCGCATCAAAGCGAGGTTCTTCAACATATCGCTGATTTGCGCCCACGCCCCGACGGAAGAGAAGGGCGATGTGACCAAAGATGCCTTTTATGAGTGCTTGGAGCGCACTTATAAGAGATGCCCCCGCCACGATGTCAAAATCGTGCTTGGCGACTTCAATGCCAGGGTGGGCAAAGAAGGTATCTTTGGCACTACGATCGGTAAATTCAGTCTCCACGAGGAAACATCCCCAAATGGGTTGAGGCTGATCGACTTCGCCGGGGCCCGAAATAGGGTTATCTGTAGTACTAGATTCCAGCATAAGAAAAAACATCAAGTTACCTGGCTGTCTCCGGATCGAAAAACCACCAACCAGATCGATCATGTTGTGATAGACGGAAGACACGTCTCCAAAGTTTTAGATGTGCGTGCGTGGGACGGCATTTCAAACTCCTTACGTACAGCTGCAACCGAAACCATTGGTTTTCGGAAAGCGCAAAAGAACAGCTGGTACGATGAGGAGTGCCGTGTCGCAGCGGAGAGAAAACAGGCTGCCTACCTCGCAACGTTACGATCGACCACAACACGAGCGGGATGGGATAGATACCGAGAGTTGAAGAGGGAAGCGAGACGCATTTGTAGACAGAAAAAGAAAGAGGCCGAAATGCGTGAGTACGAAGAGCTTGATAAGCTGGCCGACAGGGGTAATGCTCGAAAATTCTACGAAAAGATGCGGCGGCTTGCAGAAGGTTTCAAGACCGGAGCATACGCTTGTAGAACCCCCCAAGGTGATCTAGCCACCTATGCCCAGAGCATACTTAAATTATGGAGGGAACACTTCTCCAGCTTGCTGAATGGCAGTGCACGCACAACACCAGGAGAAAGCGAACCCGATACCCCAATCGATGACGATGGAGCAGACGTTCCATTGCCCGACCATGAAGAAGTTCGAATAGCAATTGCCCGCCTGAAAAACAACAAAGCGGCAGGGGCCGATGGATTGCCGACCGAGCTATTCAAACACGGCGGCGAAGAGCTGATAAGGTGCATGCATCAGCTTCTTTGCAAAATATGGTCGGACGAAAGTATGCCCAACGATTGGAATTTAAGTGTGCTATGCCCAATCCATAAAAAAAGAGACCCCAGAATCTGCGCCAACTACCGTGGGATTAGCCTCCTCAACATCGCATATAAGGTTCTGTCGTGCGTATTGTGTGAAAGAGTAAAGCCCACCGTCAACAAACTGATTGGACCTTATCAGTGTGGCTTTAGACCTGGTAAATCAACAACCGACCAGATATTCACGATGCGCCAAATCTTGGAAAAGACCCGTGAAAGGAGAATCGACACACACCACCTCTTCGTCGATTTCAAAGTTGCTTTCGACAGCACGAAAAGGAGCTGCCTTTATGCCGCGATGTCTGAATTTAGTATCCCCGCAAAACTAATACGGCTGTGTAAGCTGACGTTGAGCAGCACCAAAAGCTCCGTCAGAATCGGGAAGGACCTCTCCGAGCCGTTCGATACCAAACGAGGTTTCAGACAAGGCCATTTCCTATCGTGTGACTTTTTCAACCTGATTCTCGAGAAAATAGTTCGAGCTGCAGAACTCAACAGAGCAGGTACAATCTTCTACAAGAGTGTACAACTGCTGGCGTATGCCGATGATATTGATATCATCGGCCTCAACACCCGCGCCGTTAGTTCTGCTTTCTCCAGACTGAACAAGGAAGCAACTCAAATGGGTCTGGCAGTGAACGAGAGCAAGACGAAATATCTCCTGTCATCAAACAAACAGTCGTCGCACTCGCGACTTGGCTCCCACGTCACTGTTGACAGTCATAACTTTGAAGTTGTAGATAATTTCGTCTATCTTGGAACCAGCGTTAACACCACCAACAATGTCAGCCTGGAAATCCAACGCAGGATTACTCTTGCCAACAGGTGCTACTTCGGACTGAGTAGGCAATTGAAAAGTAAAGTCCTCTCTCGACGAACAAAAACCAAACTCTATAAGTCGCTCATTATACCCGTCCTGCTATATGGTGCAGAGGCTTGGACGATGACAACAACCGATGAGTCGACGTTGCGAGTTTCCGAGAGAAAAGTTCTGCGAAAGATTTATGGTCCTTTGCTCGTTGGCCACGGCGAATATCGCATTCGATGGAACGATGAGCTGTACGAGATATACGACGACATTGACATAGTTCAGCGAATTAAAAGACAGCGGCTACGCTGGCTAGGTCACGTTGTCCGGATGGATGAAAACACTCCAGCTCTGAAAGTATTCGACGCAGTACCCGCCGCGGGAAGCAGAGGAAGAGGAAGACCTCCACTCCGCTGGAAGGACCAAGTGGAGAAGGACCTGGCTTCGCTTAGAATATCCAATTGGCGCCACGTAGCGAAGAGAAGAAACGACTGGCGCGCTGTTGTTGACTCGGCTATAATCGCGTAAGCGGTGTCTACGTCAGTAAAGAAGAAGAACCGTTGACATTCACCATCGACAGGCACGAAGCTTAAACTTTTTAGGTACTGCACTAAAAGTCGTCGCCGGCACCCTGACTTTGATGATTTCCAAAGACTACATCTAAGACAGGATATGCTCATTGACTCTAATAACAGACAGTACAAAATTAATACGCATATTCAGAAAAAAATCTTGGAAATCACGCAAACAATAAACACAATTATAAATCAACAAGAAAGGAAGCAATAGACACAGGTCATCTTTACGAAACAATACTTGCAAGAAATAGAGTAATAATCTTCGAACTGCAATCAATCACAATCTCAATAGCCCTAGCTAAGTTGAACCTGGTGAACCCAATAATATTAGTTAATAGTGATATCAATAATATTATCAATGAGCACTCGACTAACATAACTATAATAGAAATAATAGGAATGTCTGGCATTAAGGCTTTACAAAATAAGAATAATTTGTACTTTGTAGTTAAGTATCCAATCCCTCAAATTGTTTATAGTTTATTCGCCGTGCCTCACGAAGGACGAATCCTACACTTTAGGGTAATACCGTCGCTGAGTGCGGAAACGAAGCGTATGCTGTTAAATGTGAAAATCAACTTTTGCAACTTTTTGCAAGAAGCAAACAACCCCTACTTGTTGTCAGCAACTATTCACAGGTGCTGTAGCAAATTGCTCAACTACTACCAATCATGATAAGGGCATCAAAGAAATCGATGACGGCATTGTCATTATCAACAATGCCACAGCAACGATAGAGGTTGAAAAAGGAGATAGCAGAACCGTCAACGGAACTTACATTTTGACTTTCGATCAGTCAGTATAGGTAAATTGGACCGAGTATCAAAATCGAAATCATACTCCTACTCGCACTCCAACGGCTCATAGAGTCAATTTAAGGACATATAGAGACATTGATTTTGAACCATCTTCATGAAATGAATGCGGAAATATCAACCATATTGGCGCTCTTCGAGGAGAAGTCAACTCAACAACATTGGTTTTTATAGTAACGATAGCATCAATCTTTATCCTAGTAATCTTGCGACTTGCTCTAAGCAAATATAAAAACCACACCGCGAAAAAGGCAATGAATGGCTTAGTAAGAGAGGTCACCGAGAGAATCGTGGACGATTCCCGCTTAGGAAGGGATTAGTTAACTCGAAACGCAAACCACCTAAATACCAAGTCAGCATTGTCTGCCTAACATCCGTTTCAGGCAATGCTGAACACTAACACCACCCCAACCCATGACCAACGGCTCGAGTTATGATCCAACGACAAGCAACAACAAACGATACTCACAAGCTACCGTAGCCGTGGGATCCGCTGGCGCAGCACAAATACAGCGCAAACAAGCAACGACTCACACTACATGCAAGTCGGCGTAATCGTGGGATTCGCTGACACTGCATCTGACAAAACATAGCAACGACAGCGACGACGGCAGCGGCAGTGAGGACGGCTTAGGCTTAGACTTAAGAGTAAGAATGTTTTAGAGTTTAGTTCTGATCGAGGCTGAATAAAGCGCCCTAGTGCCTAAAAATAATTTATATACTGATAGTTTTCCTTAGGACTTTCGATTTTTTAAATTTACGAATGAACACTTCGGTTGAGCGGTATGGATATTAGAATGTCCACTTTTTTCTTTGTATATGTTTTTGAAAACGCCACCTTAGCTTATAGCTTCTGGCGTATAAGCTTTATAGCTTCAAATGTAAACAAGCACTTTATTTTAATTTTAAACCGTGCCTAGATCACACTGTTTTACAAAAAAGATCTTACTGATTTTGTTCATAAAAACAAACATTTAAAAGTTATACGCAGTTAGATTTATGCATTAAATGCATTTATACGAGTGATTTATTAATCATGTGTTCCTCATACGACATGGTGTACTATGTGAATGCAGTATGTTTGACGATTAGAGATATTCCTAATTGAAGACAACTTTTCTAAAGGGTGATTCATTTCGAGGTTGTCCACTTTTGTAAAAACAAAACACAGAAACTTCAAATCTAATGGGAGTGTTAATTATTATTCGAAATAATATTATTTGGCATTTATTTTTTGAAGATTATTATTTAAAATGATTGCGGCGGCTACGTTTCAGATGGTCCATTCGATGACTCGTTCGAGCATTTCGACTGGTAACAGGTGAATAACACGCGTGATGTTTTTCTTCAAGGCCTGATCAAAGCCGGATTATCCGCAGAGATTTAAGACCTTACATATCTCACGCTCTTGGTGGCCAATCGACTCGATGACTGAAGTTATCTGCTCACCGAAGTATTCTCCCAATAAATCTATTGATTGATGCGATTTGTGGAAAGTGACACCGTCTTGTTGAAACCAAATGTTGAATGCGGCCTTATCGCTGAACAAAAGTTGAGCTCATAGAACGAAGAGATGTCACTTGGGAAGGTCGAGCGGCTTTAGTTCACGCAAGTTAACGACATAGCCTCGCTCCGGGTCACACACACTCACATACATCTTATCTCCTAATATACATTCCGAACAAAGGCGAACTATGTATGTAAACCGATAGAACTCGCTTTGACATGCACTATCAGTCGAACAATAGAAATGAACATGCATTACCTAGAAAGGCATTCTCAACATGTAAACAACAAACATCTGGCAATGGAATAATCCACTGCGATAACCAACTCCGCATCTCAAGTAATAGCAAGATAGCAGATATCGAATTACGACAAAGAAGTCGCATGCAGATAACAGCAGCCGCATTTCATTAGTATAAATAGCTGTAAGATCTTATATTAAAAATTAGTTCTTAAGAATATCAATAAAGGCACGCATTTCGGCGTATAAATAAAATTGTTTAAATTCTTGAACTCATATCGTGTAAACGATATTAACTGGGGGCTCAACCAGTCTGTAAGCCATCTCTATCCATTGAATAAAACGATAGAAAAAATTCCACGGGAAGTAGGACTTCCAGCACTAGATCTTTGAAAAAGGTGCTTAAAATTGAACAAAGATAAAATTAATATTCCTGCAAAATCTGGAAAAAAATAACGGATAAGTCTTGATATATAGATAAAACAGTCAAGCAACGTTATATCAACGGATATCCCAACACGCTAGAATCTCAAAAAAGGAGACAAAAGCCGTTCAATTTGCGTCGTCCCCTATTGAACACCGACGTCAAGATGACAACACAAGAAATCGCAAGCTTGAGAGCACAAATCGCTGCTCTGACCACAACGCTCACTGAAACTCAACAAAGATTGAATTCGTTGGAAACCCACGCAACACCTAACGTCACAGTCACAAACCAATACCAGGACTGTACACCAAACATCACAGATGAATCACAAATAAACTTAGAAATATTCAAAACCTTACCAGTCTTCACAGGCGATATGAACCATTATAGGTCATGGAGAAAACGCGCCTGGACGCACATGGAAAACATCAAGAATTACGCTACTACACCCATGTACTACACGGCACTCTCGATTGTACATTCCAAAATTCAAGGAGAGGCGGCCGATATTTTAATAAACCACAACACCAAATTCAACTTTTATTCCATAATAAACCGTCTCGATTATACTTATGCGGACCAGAGACCTCTGTATGTTTTGCTCGAAGGAATGAAAAGAATAAAGCAAGGAAAAAGGACTCTGGCAGAGTTCCATTCCGAAGTCAGCAAGTCACTTAATCTTGCACTCACTAAAGTTGAGATGGATAATCATGGACCAGGAAATCCATCAGCTATGATTGAATATGCAAACCAGGAAGCTGTGAGGACATTCATTCTCGGTCTAAACAGCAAATATACCAGCGGCACCCTCTACAGTCACAATCCGAAGGACTTAGAAACCGCTTACGCTATCGCGAGTACGATATACCACGATAATATAAACTCACAATTCGACGTTCCGCAATACAATCAGCAGAGACAATATAATACATCACAGTACCAAAACTCAAGCAGAAGACATTACGAGGAGCCACAAAGGTACAAACCTAACGTACAGGTGCAATACAATCAGACAGCACCCCGGCAACAGCATCAACCAATGGACGTAGATTCATCACAACAATACACGAGATCCGCAAATCCCAATAGGGATCATTCCAAACCACAACAAAACAGCTATAACCGTCAATTACAAGGGCTACCTCCAAATAATCAATTTCGCGGTAACCCTCAAAAAAGAGAACGAAATCCTTCATCTCATAATTCCCACGTACAACAAAAATGTCAACGTGTAAACCAGACACGCGACGAAGAACTACAATCGCTTACACCAGAATACGAGAACGATGATTACGAAACAGGCAGCGCTTTTTTAGGCGCATGAACGATTTGCCGTGTCTGCAACGCCACTGCAGGGATACAGGCAAACTTATTAACATCCTGATTGATACTGGAGCAACAAACAACTATATAAGTACAAAATGTAACTTAGGTAAGTCTATTCAAATTAAACCTGTAAAAGTGAAAACTCTTCATGGTTACTCAATAACCAAATCAAAAAAAATAATTACATTGTTAGAACATAATCTCACATTTTTTGAAACTGATGCATTAAAAGAATTCGATATGCTTCTGGGTGAACAGGGTCTTAGGAAAATTAAAGCAGAAATCAACCTTTTCGAGTACACGCTCAGTTATAAATATAGGGCCAAGAAAGAAAGTGAATCTATGCAAAAAATAAATTATACGGTTAATAGTGAAAAATATAGAGCAGAAATCGAAGAAATTATGCAAAGAAATGAAGACACAAATGAAGTGCTACCATATACTACCACGGTACAAGCTACCATTAGAACGAAATCCGAAGATCCTATTTGGACCAAGCAATATCCGTACCCTATGTCGGATAGCGATTTCATTAACAAAGAAATTAACAAACTTTTAGAAAATGAAATAATTCAACCCAGCAAAAGTCCGTATAACTCTCCCATTTGGACAGTCGCAAAAAAGGTACCGATGAACAAGGGAAACCTAAGCGCAGAATGGTCGTAGACTTTCAGAAACTTAACAATCAAACTGTTACAGATAGATACCCCATACCTGATGTGGCTATGACCATACAAAATTTAGGAAACGCAAAAGTATTTTCAACTCTAGACTTAGAGTCTGGTTTCCATCAGATCCTTATTAATAAATCAGACAGGGAAAAAACGGCTTTTAGTGTAAATGGAGCTAAATACGAATTTCTTCGTATGCCATTCGGCCTGAAAAACGCCCCATCTATTTTTCAAAGATGCGTGGATGATATCCTTAGACCATATATCGGGAAGTTCGCGTACGTCTATATAGACGATGTTCTCATTTATTCTTCCTCTCCTGAAGAACATATCGAACACATCCGCATAATCATAAATGCCCTTCACCAGGCCAATATGAAAATCTCTAACGAAAAATCTCACTTTTTCAAAGACTCTGTTGAATACTTAGGGCATATAATTAAATACAACAAGATTACAGTTGACCCAACAAAAATACAGACTATTAAAAATTTCCCTATTCCTACAACACTGAAGGAACTCAGATCCTTCCTAGGTCTCGCAAGTTACTATAGAAAATTTATAAAGAATTTTGCAGCCATCGTCAAACCACTAACTACGTTCCTCAGAGCAGAGAACGGTGGCATATCAAAGAATCAAAGTGCAAAAATAAAAATCACTTTAGACGAACCTGCACTAAAAGCACTGAACATAATAAAAGAAGAACTACAAGCCCAGGTCGAACTCTTCCAACCAAATTTTAACAAACCTTTCGAATTAACCACAGATGCTAGCAATTACGCTATAGGAGCCGTATTATCCCAAAACCAAAAACCCATATCATTTATTTCACGAACGCTCAGTGAAACAGAACAGAATTACTCCACAAATGAGAAAGAGTTACTCGCAATTGTATGGTCACTACAGAAACTACGCAACTACTTGTATGGTATAGCAGATTTAACAATATACACCGACCATCAATCTCTAATATTCTCCATATCAGAAAAAAACCCCAATACAAAATTAAAAAGATGGAAAAATTTCATTGAAGAATATGGTGCAAAAATCGTTTACAAACCCGGACATCAGAACGTGGTCGCTGATGCCCTTTCTCGTCAGCAAATAAACAACACTTTAAATTCTGATGACTCCCAACATTCAGCACAAAGCTCACCAACACAAAGACTCAAACGAGTAAAAAAACCAGTAAACTCCTTTAGAAACCAAATTATTGTAAAACGGTCAGATCAGAACCCCATCGAAATATTCTCACAAAACATATTTTCTAACAGCCGACACACGATCTTTTTTAATACGAAAACTGTATTACTAGATAGACTAAAAAATGTAATTAGACCAAAGATAACTAATGCTATACAAATAGACGAGCAAATGTTATTTTACGTCGAAAATGACATTATCAACACATTTCCAACTGTATCGATTGTACTAGCGCAAAAATTGGTGGACGATATTACCGAAACCGAACAACAAGAACAGATCATACAAGACACACACAGACGTGCTCACAGAAACTACAAAAACAACGCACAGGAAATCTCGCTCAGATACTACTGGCCAAACATACGTGACGCTTGTAAAAAAGAAGTACAAAACTGCGAAATCTGCCTCACAAACAAGTATGAACGCCGACCAAATAAACAACCAATAGGATCAGCACCGATACCGAACAAAGTAGGCGAATACATACACTTAGACTTATTTTTTATGAGCAACAATATGTACATTAGTTCAACCGACAAATATTCCAAATTCTGCCATTTGAGACAAATACCATCAAAGAAAGACACATACAAATATGTTGACGAGATACTGTCACAAATATACCCAAACGCAAAGTTTGTAATGACTGATAACGAGTCAACATTTACTGGCATATGTGCACAACAAATATACAAGCGATTACAAATAACGCATACCAAAACTCCAGCCTATCATTCGACAACAAACGGTCAAGTTGAAAGAACGCATAGCACAATTATCGAACTCACAAAAGTTTTAGCGCATCAACACAGTTCGGCTCCCGACGATCAGATATTTGAAGCAGTCCGACAGTACAACAAAACAATCCATTCGGTAACCAACCACAAACCCGAGGACGTGTTTTTTAATCAAAGGGAATATCCTGGCATCAAAGAGCGTCTTCAACAAAACCAGCAAAGAGTTTTGCGATACCATAACCGTAATCGGAAACAGCTCAAATACAAAGAAGGAGAGGTAATATATTCAAAAACGCATAGACGAAACAAAAACGGAAAAAAATACGTGAAACACATAGTAAAAAAAGACAACGGAGAAACAATAACGACCAATAAAAAAGTAATTATCCATAAAGACAATATCAGAGCAAAAGCATGTACGGAATAGTATTTACCTTACTTTTCTCTATCGCACTTTGCGACAATATTATAGATTTAAGCCATAGGAAATATGTACTAGTAGAAACTGATCCTGTTTACATTTATCAGGATACAGCTTTCTTGTATCACATATCCAATCTCTCAAAAATATTGGCGCCATACGAAAGTATAATGAAATCATCATTCAATCTAGAAGACCAACCCCAAACTCAAATTTTAGTAAACAAAATCGAAACTCTGAAAACTCAACTCATTCCCAATATTTATAGATCCAAAAGATCACTTAACTTTCTTGGTTCCATGTTAAAATTCATCACGGGCACACCAGACCACGATGACCTTGTGGAAATAAAAACTTCACTTAATTTGCTAATAGAGAATAATAATAAGCAAAAATTAATTAATTCACAGTTCGAAAGAATACTCGAAAGCCTTGATCCCAAAGCAATAACCGAAAACATTGTTATATCAGAAGTTTATAATGAACTCAAATCAATAACTAACACTATAAATTTTGCAAAAACTAATAATTTCTATTCTGGCACATTAAATTTGAAAGACGTGTACGATTTAATAAACCATGAAAAGTTAGATCTTCCAATAATTAATATATTAGAATATGCCGACATTCATATATGTTACCTACAACAAGCAATTATAACAATATACAAATATCCTATCCTTGAAACTAAATGTAGCTTATTTAATGTATATCCTTTAGCATATAAGCATGGTAAAATTAATTTAGACCCTAAGATCGCAAAGTGTAACGATTATCAAAGAATATCTAAATGTAGAAATTATATGGGTAACTTTATTTGTAAATCAGAACCCGCTGACAATTGTACTATAAAAATATTAGAAGACAAAACAGCACAATGCGAAACAACCCACGAAAATAATGCTCCACTTCGCATCCTAGAGAATGGATACATTTTGACAGATTACCAGCATACTTGGAACAACATGCATATATCAGGCCCTAAATTGATACACTTCAATGAATCCACGAACATCGATAACATGACATATTACAATCATCAAAGACAACTCAGAGAAATAATACACAATCAACACAACGAAAAACTTGAAGTACTCCGTATCCTTTCTTCAAACTCAATATACAAATTCAGCAATATCCAAACACTCTCAACATTTTTGATACCTATTGTAGAAAATCCAGTACATTTTACGTTCTTCATCATAATAGGATTCCTTACTTTAGTAGTCACCACTTACGGTATGGTACACCTCTGCCGATATCGCGTAAATAGAAGAATGCTTCACAGACAAAGGCAAATTGACGAAATATACGAAGTCGAATTGAATCGTCTTCAACAACAACAATCTGTAGCAGCATAGCGAGGACGCTCCATTTTAAGAAGGAGGGGAGTTAACGACATAGCCTCGCTCCGGGTCACACACACTCACATACATCTTATCTCCTAATATACATTCCGAACAAAGGCGAACTATGTATGTAAACCGATAGAACTCGCTTTGACATGCACTATCAGTCGAACAATAGAAATGAACATGCATTACCTAGAAAGGCATTCTCAACATGTAAACAACAAACATCTGGCAATGGAATAATCCACTGCGATAACCAACTCCGCATCTCAAGTAATAGCAAGATAGCAGATATCGAATTACGACAAAGAAGTCGCATGCAGATAACAGCAGCCGCATTTCATTAGTATAAATAGCTGTAAGATCTTATATTAAAAATTAGTTCTTAAGAATATCAATAAAGGCACGCATTTCGGCGTATAAATAAAATTGTTTAAATTCTTGAACTCATATCGTGTAAACGATATTAACTCGCACAAGCTGTATTTTGTACGCTGTCAATTTAAAATCTCGACATAAAATGTGACTCACGCGTGATTTATAAAAAAGGCTATTAAGAAAAATGCCTATACTTGGATCACGAGTTATATAGTATATATACTAATATTATAAGAAGCAAATAAATATTAAGTAATTTTATTTTTTTAATACATCTTTGGTAATGGAAGCTTGTGAAAATTTTTCAACACAGAAATGACCATCAACCAAAAAGCTAAATAAAACAACAAATGTTATTATCTATGTATGTTAACTATATGTTTTTATTGTCTATATATTCTCTTATTAGCACACCAACATTCAAATACTTTTTTTACGCTTGTGTTTAAAATTTTATGAACGCTGCGAACACTGCGATTGTGAGCTATTACAAGTATATGCTTAATACTACTGAGGGGGAGCAAGTGACTGCAATAAAATACCGCTTTTGAAATGCACCTTAAAATAAAAGCCATTAATTTTATTAAGCTTATAAAAAATTAAAACTGTTCGCTTTATAAGCATTATTCGATATTAGATTTTATCTGCCGTCGTTTTCTGTTATATTTTATTTCTGTTGGACTTTTGAATTAAGTTATCGAAAAATACACCTCAAGAACAATGTTATCGGTTTCTTAGCTCCCTAGTTGTAGAGATATTTGTTATACTCTGAAATCTCTCATTCAACATGTGAATTAAATATTATCGAAGATCGATTTTTAAAAATTTCTATTATTACCTAAAAAAATTTTTGCGGTAATTTTCGAATACTTAAATTTCAAATTTATTGCGGTTATACAAGATGGTATCTTAAATACATGTGCTGATGCTTGTAATCATTGAAATTTAAAAAACATACGCATGCGACGGGGCCACGACGCAAGATAAGGTGCACACCGAAAAAATTCCTCCAACAAAATGACAAAATGATGAGCGACGTTTTATTGGAATCAAAGGTTACCCACATCAACATTTCCTAACCCAGGTACGAAAACGTAATTAATTATTGCTCCATGGCGTTTAACATTGAACAGCTTCATTTCTGAAGAAGTCTGAGCCAATGGTATTCCCTGACCATTGAATACACCAAAATGTGACTTTCTTAGGATGTAGCGGCATCTCAGAATGGTTTATTGGTTATCATCACTAAAAATGCGTTAATTTTGTTTACTGAATCGTTCAACTAATCGTTTACTGCACACTGAATGGCACCTCTGAGGATGTACATTATCCACTAGAGTAAACCTAGTGCGAAACGCATCCATGGTTACTCTCCAAGGCGAAGTACATAAGTGGGTATTTTATGAAATGCAAACCAAGCTAAGTACATATACGGTAATAAACACCAGGTAACAACTGGGTTACATATAGTATAAATATCTTGCCAAAGGATCGCAAGCAGCGCTTTTCCACGTCACTTTCGAATATCACACTACAACAGCATACAAAACGTTTGTTCATAAAATTTTTCCGCCATCATAAAATTTTTATTGTTTTATATATTTTAGTTTTCCTCGAGATCTGCAGCCACATACTTCAATTGAAGGTAAACTGAGCAATCAAGCTAGATACTCGTATAAGGTTATAAATATATAATTAATGGGATGACGAGACAAATTGAAATCCCGTTGAGATACCGTAATGAAACTTGGTGCATGTATTACTTGCCAAAAAGATGGGCGTAATCGGACCACTGCCACGCTCACAAAACCCCATTAATTGAAAACCTATAAAATGCCATAACTAAACACTCAGCTAGGATATAAAGCTATAATTTTTACAGAGGACTGACGAAGAACGCGATATTTATGTAGGTGAAAAGCCATATCTCGAAATCCAACTGGCTTCACCCAAATTTGGTATGTAATATTATTCTTCATTACAGTGAAAATGGGTGAAATAAGACATAAATCACGGCTACTTCCCATATAACAAAATATTAAAGTTCATCTGATGCTTTCGCTTTCCATTATACAAATCAAGACCCGTTCAAATTGTCTGAATAATTTTTTTTTTTTTTTCAAATAATGCCCAAAAGTTATTTCATCTTACGCTAAGAAAACGATAAAAACAGATTAAAATTTTTCGGAAACCATGGCATCAAATACAGGGACCCCAGTACAAATGGCTCCCTTTTTGCCGAAATTTCGGTCAAACTGAAGATATATTATTGAAGTTCGGGGAAAGTGTTTCCTTGATATAATATGTGTATACCCAAAATTTACTCTTTCTTACTGGTTTAAGTAGCTTGTGTAAATCGAATTTTTTAGAAGTAAATATAATTATCTTTGAGTAGAGTGTTTTATTAGGTCATAAAAGTCATCATAAAAAAATATGAACACTCAGAAAAAAACCGATGGGGTCGAAAATTGTCTAATATTCAATATTCATACTGTCTCTTTTCGCCTAAAATACGCTAATTGTCTTGTTTGACCTTTTTGTTATGTAACTACGTTATTTCTGAAACTGTGAGTCTCTTTTTCTCTTGAATCTGTTGTAAAATTAAGCAATGTTGATATTAATATAAAAATAAATGATTCAAACTTTAAATAGCTCGTGACATTAGTGATTGGAGTGCACGCATTATTATTAAAAAATATACGAACTTTAATTCTCTAAATCGAAAAAAGTAAAACCTCGTCATGAACGGCAAATTAAATGCATGTCCATTACTGATCATTTTCAACATGCGGGAACAATGCACTCAATATTTTATGAACTACTCATGTAAAAATAACTATATGTTCTATACAAAATGTTCTGAATAATCTTGGATTACGTCCAGCCAAAAAACACTTCTCATTACCCGAATGAAGAAACAGCGGGTAGAAAGGGTAGAATCACACAAAACTTGGACTACATCAGACTGTATTATGTTATTTTTCCGAGGAATCCAAAGTCGTAGAAAAGGCGACTGATTTTTTTTAGAAAAGCTGTGGTTTAAAACCGCATTTGCCCTATTTAATGGTTTAGTTTACTATAACAAACCAAGTTTGGCGTTGGACAGCTTATTATTCTTTAAGGTTTCGTGAATGCCGAAAAATTCATTGTAATTTTGAAGAAGGCGTTTTTCCAACTATTGAAGATAGAGCCAAAACGGTTAACCAAGCACAAATAGCTATTGAAACGGTGTGGAATGAGGAAATTAATGAACATCATTTTTAACGTTTGTTTGAATCTGTACTAATGTGAATAGCCGAGGTTATTAGGAGGGGTGTTCTACAATATATTAAGCATTTTTATACCCTGAACAGGGTATATTAAGTTTGTCACGAAGTTTGTAACACCCAGAAGGAATCGTATATATATAAATGATCAGTATGTCGAGCTGAGTCGATTTAGCCATGTCCGTCTGTCTGTCCGTCTGTCTGTATATATACGAACTAGTCCCTCAGTTTTTAAGATATCGTTTTGAAATTTTGCAAACGTCATTTTCTCTTCAAGAAGCTGCACATTTGTCGGAACGGCCGATATCGGACCACTATAGCATATAGCTGCCATACAAACTGAACGATCGGAATCAAGTTCTTATATGGAAAACTTTCACATTTGACAAGATATATTCACGAAATTTAGTATATATTTTTTTCTAAGGCAACAATGTAATCTCCGAAGAAATTGTTCAGATCGGTCGACTAAAGCATATAGCTGCCATACAAACTGAACGATCGGAATCAAGTTCTTGTATGGACAACTTTCACATTTGACAAGATATATTCACGAAATTTGGCATATATTATTTTCTAAGGCAACAATGTAATCTCCAAAGAAATTGTTCAGATCGGTTGACTATAGCATATAGCTGCCATACAAACTGAACGATCGGAATCAAGTTCTTGTATGGACAACTTTCACATTTGACAAGATATATTCACGAAATTTGGTATATATTATTTTCTAAGGCAACAATGTAATCTCCGAAGAAATTGTTCAGATCGGTTAACTATAGCATATAGCTTCCATACAAACTGAACAAATAGTTACTAACAGAAATGCACCTGTGAAGGGTATTTAGCTTCGGTGCAACCGAAGTTAACGTTTTTTCTTGTTTAACAAATAATTTTATTTTGCTTTGATATGTATTTTATTGTTAAATACAGAACATATTAAACGTAAAATATGCAAACAACTCGTTTCTCGGGTTTGTTAGGTGTATGTGCTTGAATTTTCCACTAAAACAAATGTTAAATTACTATATATGATTATTATACTCGTATCAATATGTAGCCACTTTGTAAAGCGTGCGTCTGCGTGCGTTTTTTTCGCCGAGTGTATTTCATATAAATATTTTTAATTTTGTTGAATTAAAAAATCGAAAAAGTTATTTATTCTAATATTCAAAGTAAAAGTAGATTAACATATACAAAGATCACAATTATAATTACGATACGGTATATAATTAAATTTACGGTCTACAA
This sequence comes from Bactrocera zonata, assembly GCA_037783105.1. NCBI lineage: Eukaryota > Metazoa > Arthropoda > Insecta > Diptera > Tephritidae > Bactrocera > Bactrocera zonata. The sequence continues at coordinate 26,891 of JBAWJQ010005308.1, read as the reverse complement.
ACAGTTATTAATCCTAAAGCTTAACAGCTAGCGCCATATCCTGTGTAGTCTTTAAAGTTAAGATTGCCATGCGGCCCTTTTAGATTGTTCCTATATAAAAAGTTAGTGAAAAGGTAATTAAGAAGTCTATAATGCCAGATGGAATTGAGTTACAAAGATATTTAGACTGAGAGTGCTCCGTTGACTTCGTTGTAAAATAGGCCACATTCTAGTAGTCTTAAATTGTTAAAAATTTTCCGTTATTTTTTTTATTACCAAAGAGTTCAAAATTCATATCTTAACTGAAAAAAATTCTTAGCAGCATTCTAAAAAAAAATTTTTGTTCTGCATTACAATTGTTTCTTTGAAGTGCTTTATCTTTGTCCGCAACACTTAATTTGTTAAGGTTAACCTTAACTTTTGAATGTGCTTTGTTAAAACTTTTTTGTATGCCTCTTTTATATATTCAGATTTTTATACTAGCTGACCCCGCAGCCATTGTCCTGCGTGAAAATATGTGTTTTGAAATGAAAAGAAAATTAAATTTATCATTTCATTTTTTTTTTTCAATGCAAAACAGTTTGATAAACAAAATTTTTTGGTTTCTGTTCCGGTGTACAGAAAAGATGGTTTTCCAACTCGTGAGCACGCCAAGTATATCTGACCGTGTAAAAAAGATAGCATTTCCAAATTTATGACACACGCTATGCGAATATCCTTGTGTCCTGTCATCTCAAATGCAATTTTCACTGGAAACGGAATACGTTTAAACTGATATGGCAAATCGATAGAACTCAAAGGAATTCGTAGAATCAAGGATTCTGCTCCTTGGTGCCTCACAATCAGTAAGGTTCCATTACACAGTTTCGGCGCATGAAGATTGCGAAACACTCAAGGAATCGTAGTTACGATAATTTGGCCAATGTCCAAACATTCGTGATGAGTTCATATTTCGTGAACTGATAAACGGCCGATGAAATTGATATCAAACCACAGGAAGTATCAACCCGAATTGATCCATTTCCAATTTTTAACGAAGACCATGTAAAATGTTTTCGGCAATTTCATTTTTGTTCGTATCGCATAATAGACGCGGATTTGAAGGCTGATTATCGCGAAAAGTGTGCGAACTTCATTTGCATTCCAGTGGCTATCATATTCCAGCAATTGTAATTGCTGTCTTGCGTCTCAAAATGTTGCACACACCGAACCATTCACAGTACGCAATGACTTAAATGAAGTTGAACCGCGAACATTTATCAATAGCAACCGAAGGTAGAAACAATCGTCATTTTGCGGATGGATTGTGTAAATTCGTCCCAATGCATTAGTTGACAACACACCTGGATGTCCATCTACTGGTTGGCCTTGCTTTCTGCGTAATTATTTCTTCAACGATGCATTCCATGTATAATATCAAGGTATTTCGAAATGTCCTCGCAAACGGATCTCTGACGAAAGTTGAGCAAAAACTCGTAAATGTTAATTTTGTTGCTGGCGGTGTTTCCACAGGTTGTACTGTATTCTCTGGGTTGAAGTACACACTTTGGCCTTCTCCAAATTAACTGTAAGACGCACAACAGCCGGAAAACTTTCAAGAATTGCAGAAGTAAATGTCCTACAAAGCGCTTTATTGCAGTTTATGTATCAACCGTATCGTTCAAGTCCACTAACCCCCATGTAGCTTCCTATGGTGACGTACTTTCAAACGTATTTTATCGATTACACCAAACTGCAATACTAAACACTGATTTGAGTTTTGAATATGAGTTAGACAATAATGGTGAATATAGATCCATGTGTTGTCAACTTCGATATTCACTCTTCTAAATTGAATGCTGAATGTTCTGCCATTGTCGCCTGGTGAGCGACGCCAATAGAGTGGATATCCCTCATTTCTAGTTTGTGTTTCCGAAAGAAACGTGGATACTGTTTCGTGCATTTATTGTCAGACCTACAAACCGAAGTGGAATTATGGTGTCCGCAAGCTTCATGAACCATTTTGGTTTTCATCACTTCGTATAATACTGCACCTTTCTCTGCATCAGGAATTTCCGCGACCTCTTCGTGGCATCGTAACAAATTTCAATCTGTAATTGATCACTTTGTGTGCAACACACATAACGTTTTCACTGAATAATTTTCAAAAATTTTTGAAGCATACGATAAATTTGAACCATTCAAATAATTGAAAAAATTTGTATGGAAAAAATTAACTTTTTGGAATTTTCCAATTTTCGACTTTCCCACGAAAAGCATAAGGTTTTTTATTTCTTAACCTTCCATTATCCACAACGAACAACCTCTTAAAATTTCATCAATATTGGTTCAGCCGTTCTCTTAGCGTTACTAACAAACAAACATTCATTCGTTTGTATGAGAAAAAGAAAAGGGATGTTTTTAGGGGTTTTCCGGCAAATATTCGAATTTTTTTCTCCGTAGAAACCATCCCTGAACCTCAACGAACATTTTAAAAATAGAATTATCAAATTTGGTTCAGTCGTATGAAAGTTATGAGCGTACATATATTTTGACGATTCATTTTTATATATATAGATTGCGGTCCTTATATTTATTTGTATATGTATATTATTTTCAAATTTGTAACATCTTATCTTATTTTGTTCACCTACCGTCTTTATTATGTTTTGCCTGCTTGATAACAGCGACAATCCTTTGTAACCAAAACGCAGTAAAAGAAATTAAAAAGAAATTTTACAAGAAGTATATTTAAGTGACCGCAATGAAAATTCGGCTAATATTCTGTTATTGAAACAGTATATGATGAATCCGTTCCACTCTTGTTTTAATGAAAAGGTAACATTGAGATTGAACATAAGAAAATATATTAACAATGATGATGTACAAACCTGGCTGTTTCTTTTTTGTTAAATACGCAGTTTTAGTAAAAACTATTTGGTTTATATTTTGGTAGATATCCCCTACTTAGGGTTGTGCGCTGGGTTTGGGACCCGCCTCGTAAAAAAACGCACCAATGAAAACCAACAATCAGCCTCGGATGAGAGACCCCCCTTTTGATACCCCTTTCGCATGGCAAGCGAAATAAGGACTACGAATTGAGGGCATGCTCCTGGAATGTCCGGTCCCTTAATTGGAAAGGTGCCGCTGCTCAGCTGGTTGATGTCCTCGTAAAAATAAAGGCTGACATCAGCGCCGTCCACGTAATGCGATGGACGGGACAAGGACAGAGACGAGTAGGTCCTTGTGACATCTACTACAGTGGCCATATAAAGGAGCGCAAGTTTGGGGTTGGATTCGTGGTGGGAGAGAGACTCCGTCGCCGAGTACTATCATTCACTCCGGAGAATGAACGTCTAGCCACAATCCGCATCAAAGCGAGGTTCTTCAACATATCGTTGATTTGCGCCCACGCCCCGACGGAAGAGAAGGACGATGTGACCAAAGATGCTTTTTATGAGTGCTTGGAGCGCACTTATGAGAGATGCCCCCGCCACGATGTCAAAATCGTGCTTGGCGACTTCAACGCCATGGTGGGCAAAGAAGGTATCTTTGGCACTACGGTCGGTAAATTCAGCCTCCACGAGGAAACATCCCCAAATGGGTTGAGGCTGATCGACTTCGCCGGGGCCCGAAATACGGTTATCTGTAGTTCTAGATTCCAGCATAAGAAGATACATCAAGCTACCTGGCTGTCTCCGGATCGAAAAACCACCAACCAGATCGATCATGTTGTGATAGACGGAAGACACGTCTCCAGTGTTTTAGATGTGCGTGCGCTCCGAGGTCCTAACATCGACTCGGATCACTATATTGTTGCAGCCAAAATTCGCACCCGCCTCTGTGCAGCAAAAAACGCACGCCAACAAACACAAGGAAGGTTCGACCTCGAGAAGCTGCAATCACAACGGACAGCCGAACGTTTTTCTACTCGGCTTGCACTCCTGCTCTCTGAGAGCACTCGTCAACAACTCGGTATAAGGGAACTGTGGGACGGCATCTCAAACTCCTTACGTACAGCTGCAACCGAAACCATTGGTTTTCGGATAGTGCAAAAGAACAGCTGGTACGACGAGGAGTGCCGTGTCGCAGCGGAGAGAAAACAGGCTGCCTACCTCGCAACGTTACGATCGACCACAACACGTGCGGGATGGGATAGATACCGAGAGTTGAAGAGGGAAGCAAGACGCATTTGTAGACAGAAAAAGAAAGAGGTCGAAATGCGTGAGTACGAAGAGCTTGATAAGCTGGCCAACAGGGGTAATGCTCGAAAATTCTACGAAAAGATGCGGCGGCTTACAGAAAGTTTCAAGACCGGAGCATACTCTTGTAGAACCCCCAAAGGTGATCTAGTCACCGATGCCCAAAGCATACTTAAATTATGGAGGGAACACTTCTCCAGCCTGCTGAATGGCAGTGAACGTACAACGCCAGGAGAAGGCGAACCCGATTCCCCAATCGATGACGATGGAGCAGAAGTTCCATTGCCCGACCATGAAGAGGTTCGAATAGCAATTGCCCGCCTGAAGAACAACAAAGCGGCAGGGGCCGATGGATTGCCAGCCGAGCTATTTAAACACGGCGGCGAAGAACTGGTAAGGAGCATGCATCAGCTTCTTTGTAAAATATGGTCGGACGAAAGCATGCCCAACGATTGGAATTTCAGTGTGCTATGCCCAATCCATAAAAAAGGAGACCCCACAATCTGCGCCAACTTCCGTGGGATTAGCCTCGTCGACATCGCATATAAGGCTCTATCGAGAAAGATTGAAGCACACCGCCAACAAACTGATTGTATCTTATCAGTGTGGCTTTTGATCTGGCAAATCAACAAGCGACCAGATATTCACCATGCGCCAAATCTTGGAAAAGACCCGTGAAAGGAGAATCGACACACACCACCTATTCGTCGATTTCAAAGCTGCTTTCGACAGCACGAAAAGGAGCTGCCTCTATGCCGCGATGTCTGAATTTGGTATCCCCACAAAACTAATACGGCTGTGTAAGCTGACGCTGAGCAACACTCAAAGCTCCGTCAGGATCGGGAAGGACCTCTCCGAGCCGTTCGATACCAAACGAGGTTTCAGACAAGGCGACCCCTTATCGTGCGACATTTTCAACCTGCTTCTGGAGAAAATAGTTCGAGCTGCAGAACTCAACAGAGAAGGTACCATCTTCTATAAGAGTGTACAACTGCTGGCGTATGCCGATGATATTGATATCATCGGCCTCAACACCCGCGCCGTTAGTTCTGCTTTCTCCAGACTGGATAAGGAAGCAAAAGAAATGGGTCTGGCAGTGAACGAGGGCAAGACGAAATATCTCCTGTCATCAAACAAACAGTCGTCGCACTCGCGACTTGGCACTCACGTCATTGTTGACAGTCATAACTTTGAAGTTGTAGATAATTTCGTCTATCTTGGAACCAGCGTAAACACCACCAGCAATGTCAGCCTGGAAATCCAACGCAGGATTACTCTTGCCAACAGGTGCTACTTTGGACTGAGTAGGCAATTGAAAAGTAAAGTCCTCTCTCGACGAACAAAAGCCAAACTCTATAAGTCGCTCATAATTCCCGTCCTGCTATACAGTGCAGAGGCTTGGACGATGACAACAACCGATGAGTCGACGTTGCGAGTTTTCGAGAGAAAAGTTCTGCGAAAGATTTATGGTTCTTTGCGCGTTGGCCACGGCGAATATCGCATTCGATGGAACGATGAGCTGTACGAGATATACGACGACATTGACATAGTTCAGCGAATTAAAAGACAGCGGCTACGCTGGCTAGGTCACGTTGTCCGGATAGATGAAAACACTCCAGCTCTGAAAGTATTCGACGCAGTACCCGCCGCGGGAAGCAGAGGAAGAGGAAGACCTTCACTCCGTTGGAAGGACTAAGTGGAGAAGGACCTGGCTTCGCTTGGAATATCCAATTGGCGCCAAGTAGCGAAGATAAGAAACGACTGGCGCGCTGTTGTTGACTCGGTTATAATCGCGTAAGCGGTGCCTACGCCAGTAAAGAAGAAGAAGATAGCAACTATCATTTTAACCTGGAGCAGCCCATAGCATTTTAATTCATCTTAACTTACGATAGTTATTAAGCCATATTTGAAATTTGAGACTGGCAAATCACTTCTTGCATCGAAAAACTTTACTGTGAACAAGTTTATCAGGATATAATAAATAAATAAAATTTAATGTTATTGCCAATATTACAGCTTTATTATGAATAAAAAATTGTGTCTTTATATTTCAAAATTATTTCTGAAAGTGACCGCCGCGGACTTTCCGATTAAGTTCCCGCCGAGAGGCCCAATTACAAAAGTACATGAAATGTACTTAGCTGTCGCTATACGGCGCAGTCTGTTCGCTTAGAAGGTTGTGTGAAGGAGGTAAATATGTGAATTGTATTCTTAGACTTGAATTAATGAAGAAATCAGTGTCTTTATTCATAAAAATATGCGCCGTATAGCGACAACTTTGCATTTTTTTTTGCTGTTCATGGGATCAGAGTCCCATATTTCAATTTTGAAAAAAAGTTGATGGAAAAGCACAAAAACCCAGATTTTTTGAAAAAAAAAACGTTTTTTTTTGGATTTTGAGCGTCAACTTTGAATTTTTTTTCTGTTCATGGGAGCAGATTCCCATATTTTTGAACACTGATTCTTATGTAAAATTGGATGAGGAATCGAATGGAAAAGTCAATTTTGAAAAAAATTGGGGGGAAAGCACAAAAAACGGTATTTTTGGAAAAAAAATTATTTTTTTGGATATTATTTTAATCAGCTGAGATTTTTTTACATAAAATTGGACAACTTAAAGATTTTTTTCACTCAATTTTGATGTCGTTAAAAAATAAAAGAAATAGTAATTTTTTTGTTTGATCTCAATATGAATTGCGTGCCAAAAAACAATGGAGCAACTTTGACCACTAAAATGTTAACAGATATTCTTATTTTGGTCTATATTATGATATTCTAAAGTTTGGTCAAAATCGGAGAACTACGGGTACAAAACCATGTCGCCAATTGATGGAATGGCCCATATTTATTTCGCTTAGTATTAGGCGATTCGTTCAACCGTTTAATGAGCAAAGCCATAGTACTCTGTAGCAACTGGTTGCAAGAGTACAAAAATATAAGCATGTTCCAAAATATTTAAAACAAAGTTGGTGGGACTGTCCTTAAATCCTACGCCAAATGCGTGATTTGTCACTCAGTGAGTTAACAGCAGCTAATTCGGTACACCTCAGTAGTGCGTTGCGACTTTTACGGTGGATAAAAGTATCGAACAAAGAACTGGTTTCAAATTTTTTATTTCCAACCATAATTCGTATGTGAGAATCGTCGTTGAGAATATTCCAAAAGGCTTAGTGTGATTATTATTGTGAATATCAAAAAAGTGAAAGAAGCAATATCTTCAAAATCGTCAGGCAAAAGATGGCAAGAGAGCTCGACTTCTCTTCCGAGTCCGTTCGAAAGGTTTCGGTCAATATTTTGGGTACAAAACGCCTACTTGCTCGACTCGTCTCGAGTTTTATTCAAAAAGTGTTAAGTTAGCAGGTCTCTTTGGAATTCGGGCATTCATTTTCAGGCATTTGTAAATATTGTATGCCTCAAAATACGCAAAGATTTTCTCATTTAAAGAAATTGCTTACTCTGTAATAAATGTTAGATTACACAAATTATTTCTTTGCCTTAATTTATATTTCAAAGAAAAGTTTTTTTTACTAATTTCCTTAGCAGTTCACGAAGTTCCGTTTGACTAATAACGAAAAGTTTGAGCATGTTTTGTTAAATAATAGATGTAAAGAACAATATGTAGTATTATGCGGAAAAGATCTAGATTTCGTATTAATAAGTAATGTGCGTCAATTATTTTGTCAGGGGTTGTCAGATATCGCCAACCTAATATTAAAGAATTAGTATTGAATATGCAACAAAATTTTTAATTACAGCAGCTTTACTTTTCCGGTGATAATAATACTCTAAATTATTTTCTTTATTTCCAAAGTTTACCTCATTATGATGGTTAGAATAAAAAAAGTTAAAGGAAAATAGAAGCAAAAAACAAAAGATCCAGTACCGCTTTTTTAAAGGATATGAAAAAAATAATCACTTAATTATGCTAATGTAAGTTATATTATTTTAATACCCTATAACACAACTGAATAACGAAGCACTATTCTTTGTATTGAACTCACTGCTGCTTCGAAGATAGATATCACTTCGCATATTTTGAATTGGATTTCCAAATTTTATGAAAAATATATAATCTGACATGAATTGAATTAGAGACTAAATTTTTTGTCATTACAAAAATTACATGTTTTGGCATGAAAAGAGGTTAAGTGCATATACACATAGAAGTTTCAACGAAACTGTAAGACTCTACGTATAGCGTTAGCCAAATTGGGACCAAATATGTTCTTAAGTGTGTTTTGAACGTTTATACCACTTATTCATTATTAAGCTTTATTTTATTATGCACTAAAGTACAAACGTACGTACACAAAATTCGAAATGCGGCAGCTACTGAGTGACTTGCGATGCTCTCAAGCTACTACATTGACAGTAAATAAATCATCATAAAAGAGATTGCTCTCACCGAAATTCGCACAACTTAGGTCATTATTAAGCCATGCCAACATTAAATTACGCCTGTGAGAATTGGAATTATGCAAGTTACATTAGGTTTTTTGTTGTTGCCATTTGCACCTATTTAATTACAACTAATTTGATTATTGTAATCAAAAAATTATTGTTGAACATTTGGTCCTTCATTAGTTCACATCATGGGAGTTTTGTCGAACTATAGCGTTACTCATACGCCCCCTTTCATATGCGTTTTCCTAAAGAGGCATATTGTGCTACATTGCGGTTATCACACAATATGCTTATTGATCGATTCATATATAATTAAATAATTTAAAGAAATTATGTAGAATTTAGTTAGCCTACCTCGTCTTTTTCTTTCTCAACAATTATAAGTACGCCCTTGCATGAGTAAATTATTAAATTAAATATCCTTAGCTCACAAGCACAGATTGGCAGTTAATCACGGCATTATATAGTCTGGCTTTAGCGCTGAGTTTTATAAGGACTTGTTTACAGACAAAGCATTGATTCACGTTTGCACGATTATCTGATAAAATTATGCCGTCGCCTAAGTGAAATTGTGACATGCAATTCGGATATTATAAAACAATAATTAATTACATACAACTAATACCACTTTATTTATGTTTTTGCAGAAAAGTTAACCAATGAATTTTCTATATATGTATTGTGTGGATCTAAGTACTTAGTTTTCAAACGAAATACTAGCGCCTAACCTCAACAAGCTTTTGGCTATGGGTTTCGCCTTATCAGGTTATGTGTATTGTAAAAAGATTTGTTAAGGGCCAAATTGTTAACATTTGTTAGATTATAAAGTTGCTACGTAATTTTGGTACTCATTATATACCATTTATATCACTTTCAGGTATTCACTCATTTAGCTTGTATTTACAATTGTTTCCCTAACTTCAAATGTGTGGGAGTAATTGTAACATATTCACCCCAGAAACACATAAAATATGCACTTATGAAAATAAACAAATTCGACGTTTTATACTTTGCACAACTCACACGTTATGCAGAATGATGCGAAACACAACCATCAGCTTCATCAAACTAGGGAAATACTATACTTTCTGTCAACCGATGATACCTTAAAATCGGCAGGCAATTGAAAAGCAGATCCTTATCTCGACGAAAGAAACCTATGCTCTATACGGCGTAAAATCATGGACGATGATGAACCGATATAAAGCCATCCGCATGAACGATGAATATCGAAGAACCACGAACTGTGTGAGCCTAACGGCGACATGGACACTGTTAAGCGCTATAAAATTCTACAAATTCGATGATTCAGCCACGTCATTCGAATGGAAGATATTGGTTCAGTGAAAAGCTCCTTCGATTTAAGACTCATGGGTGGACGAAAGAAGCAATGTTGTCTGTAAGTACTTAGGATGCACAACTGGTCTGACCTCAACAAGCATAGAGGTCCAGACTTATCCATGGTTGAAGTTCCAAAGAAGAAGAAAACTAGGTAACACTGGTGCGAATAATACTACGAAAATTGTAATCATATATGAAATTTGATAAGCACATATCAAGAATTATTACCTACCACAGCGTATAAATCTGCAATCGTCTCTTCTGGGAATATCAAACACCCCATTTAGCTCTATACCAGTCATCTTCCTGTATAAGTGAAAAAAAAAACGTAATGGGAAACAAGGGGAGGCACGAAGCGTTTGCCTGCCAAATACTCTTAACTTATTAGGCAAACACCATTCCGACGTCTGTTGACTGCAATTTCCTGTTGCTTGCTTTGGCTACCCACTGTGACTGGGTTGCCTTTCATTAATTAAAATAATTACTGCTTGTGCAATAATAATTAACACAAAAGTCTCACAATGCTCTTTAACTTGTTGTTATTTATTTGCCATTTTTGGCTTTTCTATTTACCCTGCTCATGCACTTCTTGCTCGTGATTTAATTAATCACAACCTCAATGTGTTTTACTTCAAATACAGACTTGTTAATGGTAATACCATAGTAACAAGTATGAGGGCAAGAAGGCCACTCATAGATTGGGGCACGAATAAAGCTTCATGAAAATGGTTCATTTAATATTTAACTATTCATAAATATTAAGCTGCTCTATATTCGTCAGTAAGAAATATAAAGTTTGGATACGAAAGTGTAGATGTCGAAATGTACGAAAATATACATACGAATAAATATATAGGTTTGGCGACAAGCGATTTCGCCGACGATTTCGATGGTTGATGGGGTGATCTAAGAAAATGTTCTTTTTAGCCTTAGAAGCTGTTATAATATTTTTGTCCAGTGTTGCTTATCATTTCATTATGAAAAGACTTACGCCTGAACAACGTTTACAAATCGTTTATTACGAAAATTCACTTTCTGTAAAGAATGTATTTCTCGCATTCCGTTAAACTTCAATCAATGTTATCGACCTACTGAGTGTACTATTCGCAACACCATCACCCGTCTAGAGACCCAGCATACGTATTTGATAATTTTTCTACAGCTTAGACTACGTCTAAGTACGGAGTCAAGAATATATAGCAGTTAAATCTGAGAATATACACGAAGATCGCGGAGAGTCGATTCGTCGCTGTTCTCAGCAACTCAGACTGACGTATGGAACAACTTTCCTCATTTTACGTCGAGATACTAGATTAAAAGCGTACAAAAAAGCTTTTACGAGAACTGAAGCTGCTCGACCTTTCCAAAGACATCGCATCGCTCTATGAGCTCTTGAAAAGTTGCGAGAAGATCCAAATTTTGTTTTGTTTTATCCAGAAGTAGGTTGAAGAAGTCGCCTTGCCCAAAACCTCGTTTTTCGTGCTGTCAAAGGCAGCTTTCAAATCGACGAAGAGGTGATATGTGTCGATTCTCCTTTCACGGGTCTTTTCCAAGATTTGGCGCATAGTGAATATCTGGTCGGTTGTTGATTTGCCAGGTCTAATGCCAGACTGATAAGGATCAATCAATTCGTTGACGGTGAGCTTTAATCTTTCACACAATACGCTCGATAGAACCTTATAGGCGATGTTGAAGAGGCTTATCCCACGGTAGTTGGCGCAGATTTTGTGGATTGGGTAGAGCCCACTTAAATTCGAAATGTTGGACATGCTTTCGTCCCACCATATTTTACAAAGAAGCTGATGCATGCTCATTATCAGTTCTTCGCCACCGTGTTTGAATGGCTCAGCCAGTAATCCATCGCCTCCCGCTTCTTTGTTGTCCTTGAGGCGGGTAAATGCTATTCGAACTTCTTCGTGGTCGGGCAATGGAACATCTGCTAAATCGTTATCGATTGGGGAATCGGGTTCGCCTTCTCCTGGCGTTGTACTTTCACTGCCATTCAGCAGGCTGGAGAAGTGTTGCCTCCATAATTTTAGTATGCTCGTGGCATCCGTCACTAGATCACCTTTGGGGGTTCTAGAAGAGTATGCTCCGGTCTTAAAACCTTCTGTTAGCCGCCGCATCTTTTCGTAGAATTAATTATTATCAAGCTCTTCATACTTACGCATTTCGAAATCTTTATTTTTCTGTCTGCAAATACGTTTCGCTTTCCTCTTCAACTCTCAGTATCTATCCCATACCGCACGTGTTGTGGTCGGTCGTAACATTGCCAGGTAGGCAGTCTGTTTTCTCTCCGCTGCGACACGGCACACAGTGGCACCGCTCCACACATTTCTTGGAAAAAAATAGAAGGAGTGGTCGTACAACAATGAAACTTTGCAGAAACACTTCTCTGGACTAAATTAAGAAATTTTGAAAAAATCTTGGAAAACCGCCCACTGCCACACCCACCTCCCATATAACTGCAATTGCCAAAATTTTTATTTTTGGGCCTAGGGACTTGAAATTCGGTACACTTCTTAATTGAGTTCTCCTGATGAAAAAAAAATTAAACTTAAACGCAAAGTGACGTTATTTATACCTTTACCTTGATAAAAATCCAATATAATATGCAATGTTTTAATTGAATATGTAACAGGCGAAAAATTGTGTTAGTTTTTATTTGTAATATTATGCAAGCACCATATCTTTAACAATGGGATCTAGTTCTAAGGAAATTTTGTTCGAATGACGCCTTAAGCTACTTATGGAAGGATACGAAGTTATTTGAAGTCTGTGGAAGAAATCAAATCATCAAAGATTAAAATCGATGTTACTAAAAGGGACGGTAATTGGCGGTTGCTTTTTTTTTTTTTTAATTGAAAGTACAGACTCGGAACTTTAATTATTTTATAGTAAGAGGGCTAAGCAAGGCAAAGTACATAAAGTTTTTTTTCATCAAAAATGGAAAGTTGATATTTTTTAGTATAATTTTTGAAAAATTATAAAAATTAGCTTACTTTGCCAATTTCAATAAATTTTTTTTATAAACAAGTAGGTGCTATATTTTCACTGAAAATAAAAGAAAAGCCATAGCTATAAACTTACACACAAAAAAAATTCTTTATTTGGACAATAATTTTAATCTGATTTTATTGAATAACTTTCCGTCGACTTCTGTTAGTTTTTTTAACTACAAAATTTCACTTTTTATAAAAAACCTTGTTGAATTTTTCTTATCCAAATATTTCTTTACAAAACAAAATCATTAAAGTTTTGAAATTGGAAAGTGGAAAATCCTATTTTTCCCGCTGAAGTGCCACTGTGCGGCACTCCACCTCGTACCAGCTATTCTTTTGAATTTTCCGAAAACCAATGGCTTCGGTTGTAGCTGTACGTAAGGAGTTTGAAATGACGTCCCACAGATCCCTTATACCGAGTTGTTGACGAGTGCTCTCAGAGAGATCAGGAGTGCAAGTCCAGTAGAAAATCGTTCTGCTGTCTGTTGTGATTGCAGCTTCTCGACGTCGAACGTTCCTTGTGTTTGTTGACGTGCGTTATTTGCTGCACAGAGGCGGGTGCGAATCTTGGCTGCAAAAAGGTAGTGGTTCGAGTCGATGAATAGCTTGATGAATTGTTTTCTGCTGAAATTTCGTACTACATATGTATAACCATATTTCAGGCCCCGGTGAAGTCAATCAGAAGCGATTCATTTCGGGTTCTTTCGTTGTGGAGGCTGAATTTAACGCCCGTAATGCCAAAAATAACTTTTTTTTTCTCACCCTGGCGATAAAGTAACCAAGCACGATTTTGACATCGTGGCGGGGGCATCTCTCATAAGTGCGCTCCAAGCGCTCATAGAAGGTATCTTTGGCCACATCGTCCTACTCTTCCGTCGGGGCGTGGGCGCAAATCAACGACATGTTGAAGATCCTCGCTTTAATGCGAATTGTGGCTAGACGTTCGTCAACCGGAGTGAATGATAGTACTCGGCGACAGAGTTGAATCACACACCAAACTTTCGCTCCTTTGTATGATCACTGTAGTAAATCTCACAAGGATCTACTCCCCTCTGATCATGCCCCGTCCATCGCATTTCTTGGACGGCGGTGATGCCGGCCTTCTCTCTAACGAGAACATAAACCAGCTGGGCAGCGGCACCTTCCCAATTCGTAGTCCTTATTTCGTTCGGCATGGTCGTCATAAAATGGGGACCTCTCATCCGAGGCTTGTTGTTCTTTGTAATTGGGTGCGTTTTTTACGTGGCGGGTCCCAAACCCGGCGCACAACCTGCGTAGGAGATATTTCGCCTTCTCACTTTAGCTCGCCTTCAAACGGATGTTTTTAGGCTACCCAGAGGATAATTGGGCAAAGACCGAAAGTCATGAGTTGCTTGAGCCATAAGTAAGGGAATAATTTCTGGCCACTCACAGGTGAATGGCGATCAGAGAAATTTCCTCACTTGAGTGAACTTCCACACATGAGTCCATTCTCCAAAAGAACAGTTTATTCGTTAAAAATATCTGGTTTCACATACAAAGTATTTTCCATGGCAAACAGGACTTTTTGAATCTAGGGGCCCTTGGTGGCGCCATCTATAGTCGACTGGTGTGCTAGAATTTGCTATCTTTATCGATTGTTCAGTGAGAATTTCATAACATTTAATCGATAATCAATATTACATTTTTTTTTTAACTGGTAAAACTTTTGCCGTAGCGTTTCAATTGATGTAACAAGTTTATGGCAATAATTGACTACACCATTTCAGAGAGCACGAGTGGTTTCAACGTTTTCAAAGTGGTCGTGAGGACATTGTATCGAAACTGTGCGTGAATTCATCAAAAATCTGCCGAAATCATCATTGAAATTCATAGAAATGGAATTGAACATCTCCAAGAAATCGATTTATCGCATTTTGACCGAACATTTGGACTTAGGAAAGGTGTGTGCACGGTTTGTTCCGCACTAATTCATTGACGACCAAAAATTGCTAAGAATTCAACATTGGATCGACGCTTGTGACCGATTATTTGATCAAAATCACAGTTTAACCATTAACCACTCCCCATGTTGACATGATATGGCACCGTGTGACTTCTTCCTTTTCGGAAAAATGCATTTGCCTATGAAAGCAAAGCGTTACGCAGACGTAGAGGCCATTCAAAAGGCTTGAACCTTAAAACACTCGTTCGACATGCTTTTGGAAGGTGCAAATTACTTTTGTATTTGTTCTGTTTTTTTACAGACTTGTTTACAGCGGCATTCGAACTACTTAAAAAAAGCTATAAACTCGGTTTGGAAACATTTTTTTTATGCTAAGTCTTGTTGAAACGTCCATGGTTTGCGACCGAAATGTTTGTTTGCCCACAGCTTCAAAGCAGCCTCCAGAACACTTTCCCGATAATACGTCGCATGTACTTTGACGTCAAGGCCGATGAAAACAATTGCAGAGCGTCTATCTGCGGTGAAAGTGGCCCAAACCATTATTTGTGGTGGGTGCTGCCTCCTGGTGGCCAACCGATGACTTAGATTCTCGTATGAACGGTCGGTTAAGTAAACCCTATTGTTTTGAGAGTTTACGAATTGCTCAATTGGAAAAATTGTTTCGTCAGAAAACACAATGTTCGGAATTTGACCGCTTTCGGCCAAGCGAAGCAACTGCTTCGCTCTCTTAAGTCTTACTTGTTACTGCCTCGGTGTGAGATCATAGGCCTTTTAGAACTTGTAAGACTTGACCTAGAGCTTATTTTTCAATATACGTCGTATGCTGCGGTCGGATATATTCAGTTCTTTAGCCATTTGATTGGATTTTGCTCAAGTCGCTTCTTCACTTTCCGAACCATCTCACGTGACGGTGCATTCTTTTGATGACCACCTCCATGGCGTTTTGCGATGCTACCAGTATCATTATAACGAGTGATGGTAAGATAAACAAAAGCTTTATTCACATTAAGGTGTCTGAACTCACGAACAATTGCTGGCTGTGATTTTCCAGCTAAATATAAAGCAATCACACTATTACGTTTGATTTCCATCGCTGATGACTTTTTTTGCGTTCATTCTTGGCAAAACGCTTTTGTATACTTGCGAAAAATACTCCGAACTGTCATTCGGCAAAATTATAAACAGCTAATTCCAGTCCGCCAGCTGCGTGAACGGTCTGACTTCGCGTGCCGGACCCTATTGAACAAACCTTGTATAATGGATAATGTTCTACTAAATTTTTAAGTAGTTAAACTTTCATTTTGAAAAATTTTGTTTCAAATTTTTCATAACAACAATTTTTATGAGTAATGGTACCATTAACGAGTACTCAAAAAAAATTATAAAAACTGGTTTTGCACCGCACGAGATATTTTAATAAAATTTGATGGATTGTTTCCTTCAAGGCGTAAAATTTTTACGCAATTTGTTCTCCCTGTTTGGTGTACGCAAAAGATCGCATACACGCAAGAAAAGGCTTGTTTGGAAAAGATTTGGGCAAAGCATAGTATTAAATGAAATTTAGTAATCTAAATTAAAATAGATGACCGGTTAGAGCATATAATTGTGAAAGAGCAAGCCAAATGCTACAATAGAGGAGAGAATTCAAAAGCTGTTTATTTTGTTTTAGTTACTGTTGACAGCTATTTGTGTTCTGTTGTGTTAAGCTATTTAAGCCATTTAAATTATTTATGAAATCAATAATGGATTTTCCCTTCAGGATATTTAACTAGAGCTGTGTATCTTATTTTATAAAGTTATTTCATATTTCGTGCACATTTTCATTTTCTCAAAGCTATGCAAAGAGGTATCTCATAAAAGTGTCAAGTTGTCAGCCACAGATGTTTGCTTTTTATTAACCAAATCATTTCACAGCAGGTTCGAAGTCAAATATTTAAATATGGGGCAGAATAAGTAAAAGAAAATACTAATATGGCAGTAATAAATTGTACTATTTTTGACAACATGTTAGACATATCTTGTTGGTTAGTATGCGTTAACTCAAATGCGTTATATTTTTTCTTTAAGTCAAACCAGATAGTTTAAAGCATATAAGATGTGCCTCAGAATATTCCGCTAAAAGAAAAATGCAAATAAAAAAAAATTTGAACAAATTTTCCATCTGAAAAGATAATTAATACAAGAGCTTTGAGGTTTAAAAGTTCAATTTTTGATGACGGTAGACCCATGTCTCTTCGGTTTTCTTCATTCAAAGTACGGCATGCTTAGGTTAAAAATTTAAGGTTATATACCCAGGATAAGATATTTTCAACAAAGCGTATAATTTTTGCTTAGAACTTAGGGCTTAAGAGTAGCATTTTCGGTTTATAAACGGATAACAGAAATATTTTGACTAAACAGAAAACATGACCTTAATTTATCAATGTGCATAAAAATAGGTTTTTCTTGGTAAATTATATTCAAGCCATATGTATTTTTTAGTACTTCTTAAATGAACTTTTCATTTCCTTTGAGCGTAATTTTGCAAAAATTTAAAAACTCAATGGAGTGCCTTGATTTTTTGACAATCACAGCTTAATTGCTTATGATTGGTAATAAAAATTATCTCTTGTCTAATTTTTACTATATTTCAATTATATAAGCCATTTTAAAATATTTTGATTAGCAAAAATTTTATAAAACTCTTATGTATTCTGGTTAACAAATATACAGACATTTTGCTAAAAACTTGAAAATGTGTGTATAAACTGAAAATAATTTATGCAGCAATATTATTGCCATGTACAATTACCATTAAATTTCCACCCATGGCGTTTCGCGCCGTAGGCTTGCTACAAAATAAAATTGTTTTCGGCTCTATTTGCTGATTTGCGTAAATATGTTTACGTTTTCACAGTACGAGAATACAACTAATAATGGAAAAATACCACCCAGACAGGTGAGTAAGTGACGGGGGGTAATTGAATGTAGGAGCACATGCAATTCTTAAAACAAAATATATTTTTATACAAAGTAATGAGCAGTTAATGTACAAAATCACCTTACTTTTATATGCAAACAACAA
This sequence comes from Bactrocera zonata, assembly GCA_037783105.1. Classification (NCBI taxonomy): domain Eukaryota; kingdom Metazoa; phylum Arthropoda; class Insecta; order Diptera; family Tephritidae; genus Bactrocera; species Bactrocera zonata. The sequence goes on along the minus strand of JBAWJQ010005308.1, from coordinate 8,996 downwards.
AGGCTATATGTATATTTGCTACATTTGGGTTTTTTATCAATTTTGTGTATGGCGGCTTTGTAAAAATCGTGCTGCGAATTGTAAGTAAAAGTATAATATATGTTAAAAGTAAATGAAAGAGTCCTGCGTTAAAAATACAAAGAACTACCTAAATATGTAAACGAGTTAGAATTTTCGGTTTATTTAAGAACATATGTATATATTACAGGTAAACACAATGTTATCTGATTAATGTACTTGTATGGTGATAATGTGTGTGGAACCCACTGTTTTTGGGCTAAAACAACTTTACCCTGTATTTGGAAAGTGCCCTAGAGTAACCATCATTTGGTTGATATTTCCCTCAAACCCAATATATTAATTATAGCTTTGATTTAGTTTATATCACATTAATTTGAGTTAATTATGTTGCTCTTAATATTAATATCTCATAAATGTAATATGCTGTAAAGAAACTGAATGAGTTTTTGCCTTATAACATACATAATTATCTAAGACATGAAATTTGTTTGTAATCCTTTGAAGATTTCGTCGAACAATGACTATTGACTTCATACGTAATTGCTTTTAAAATAATGTTATGCAAACATTTTAATATATTTTTTCAGCATTGATCTTTGCCGATTGCAAGATTAGAAAATATTCGGTTAACAGGAACTTAGCTCTTCCTTACTGTATTTTTTTGTTTGGGTAAGTAAAATGAAATTACGTTATTAAAAAATAAGAAAAATATTCATACAAATATAATATTATTTGTGTGCATACCTTGGCGGCAACACAGTTAAAATATTTTGTAGTTTATGTGAATATGGTTTTTTTTTTCAATAGATGTAAGATCCAAGAGTGCATTCGAAAAAATTAGATATTCAATTTAGACGCACGCAGTCAACAATTTATTATATAGACGGACGTTAACAAAACATTTTGCGTGCGATCGGAAAAAACCTATTTTGTGCAACTGATTACAGTTAGAGAGTGGCAAATCCAACAATTTCATTTCATTTTTCTTCCATTGGAAAGCGTACGGAAAGGAAACCGCGTAGAATGCTTTCAGAGCTGGAGTGTTTTCGTCCATCCAAACGACAAGACCTAGCCAGCGTAGCCGCTGTCTTTTAATTCACTGAACTATGCCAAAGTCGTCGTATATCTCGTTCAGCTCATCGTTTCATCGAATGCGGTATTCGCCGTGGCCAATGCTCAAAGGACCATAAATCTTTCGCAGTTGTTGCCATCGTCCAAGCCTCTGCACCATATAGCAGGACGTGAATTATGAGCGACTTATAGAGTTTGGCTTTTGTTCGTCGAGAGAGGACTTTACTTCTCAATTATCTACTCAGTCCGAAGTAGCACCTGTTGGCAAGAGTTATTCTGCGTTGGATTTCCACTGGTTCTTAAATATACGAAACCATCTACGAGATGTGTTCAAAAAGTATCGCGAATTTTGTGTTTTTTCAAAAATTATTTATTTATTCATGAATATCTATTTTGTCCCCTTCAAAGTAATCCCCATGAGATATTATACACTTGTGCCAACGGTTTTTCCAGTCTTCGAAGCACTTCAAAAAATCATTTTTTTTTTTTTATCTTCTTCAGCTCCTACTTCGATGCCGTCTTTATCTCGTCAAGAGAAGCGTGACGTCGTCCTTTCATGGGCCTCTTCAGTTTAGGGAACAAGAAAAAGTCACAGGGGGCCAGATCTGGGGAATACGGTGGCTGCGGCATCATTAGTGTGTTGTTTTTGGCCAAAAAGTCGCGCACAAGCAACGATGTGTGTGAGCAGGGGCGTTATCGTGATGCAAAAGCCAATTTTTGTTCTTCCACAAATCCGGACGTTTCTGGCGGATTGCTTCGCGCAAATTGCCCACAACTTGCAGGTAATATTCTTTATTGACCGTTCTTCCAAGAACTCATGATGCACCACGCCCCTGCAATCGAAAAAAACTGTCAGTTACGATTCGCGATACTTTTTGAACACACCTCGTACAACGTCAAAGTTATGAATGTCAACAGTGACGTGAGTGCCAAGTCGCGAGTGCGACGACTGTTTGTTTAATGACAGGAGATATTTCGTCTTGCCCTCGTTCACTGCCAGACCCATTTGCGTTGCTTCCTTGTTCAGTCTGGAGAAAGCAGAACTAACGGCGCGGGTGTTGAGGCCGATGATCTCAATATCATCGGCATACGACAGCAGCTGTACACTCTTATTAAAGATTGTACCTGCTCGACTAAGTTCTGCAGCTCGAATATTGTTCTCCAGCAGCAGATTGAAGTAGTCGCACGATAGGGAGTCGCCTTGTCTGAAAACTCGTTTGGTATCGAACGGCTCGGAGAGGTACTTACCAATCCTGACGGAGCTTTCGGTGCTGCTCAACGTCAGTTACACAGCCGTATTCGTTTTGCGGAGATACCAAATTCAGACATCGCGGCATAGAGGCAGCTTCTTTTCGTGCTGTCGAAAGCAACTTTGAAATCGACGAATAGGTGGTGCGTGTCGATTCTTCATTCTCCTTTCATGGGTCTTTTCCAGATTTGGCGTGGTGAATATCTGGTCGGTTGTTGATTTGCCAGGTCCAAAGCCACACTTATAAGGTCCAATCATCCAATCTAATTGTTGACGGAGGGCTTTAATCTTTCACACAATACGCTCGATAGAACCTTATATGTGATGTTAAGAAGGATCCCACGGTAGTTGGCGCAGATTGTGGGGTCTCCCTTTTTGTGGATTGGGCAGAGCACTCTTAAATTCCTACTGTTAGACATGCTTTCGTCCGACCATATTTTACAAAGAAGCTGATGCATGCTCGTTATCAGTTCTTCGCCACTGTGTTTGAATGGCTCGGCCAGTAATCCATCGCCTCCCACTGTTTTGTTGTTCTACAGGCGGGTAATTGCTATTCGGACTTCTTCATGGTCGGGCAATGGAACTTCTGCTCCACCGTTATCGATTGGGGAATCGGGTTCGCCTTCCCCTGGCGTTGTACGTTCACTGCCTTTCAGCAAGCTGGTGAAGTGTTCCCTCCATAATTTAAGTATGCTCTGGGCATTAGTGACTAGATCACCTTTGGGGGTTTTACAAGGGTGTGCTCCGGTCTTGAAACCTTCTGTAAGCCGCCGCATTTTTTCGTAGAATTTGTGATTATTACGGCGGTCATGTGAGCCTTTATTTTCACGAGGATATCAACAAGCTGGTCAGCGGCACCTTCCCAAATAAGGGACCGGACATTCGAGATGCATGCCCTCAATTAGTAGACCGTTATGTAAACAAACATTTACAAGCAAAAAGGATTTACTCGATCGAAAGCTTATGAGTGCGTCTCAAAATAAAAGTTCAAGTCTAAATATAATTAATTCTATAAACGGTTTAATGCTATCCAATATTGATGGTGTCACGCAGTTATTCAATTCGTAATAAACGTTGGTCAGAGGTAAGTCTTTCCATGATAAAATGCCCAACAATATTGAACATAAATAATATGACACGACTCACGAGTGATCTTTCAAAAAGGGGCTGTTGAAAAAAGTACCTCTATCTAAATCAGCTTTTAATATGAAGAGCTGTGTTACAAAAGGATGTACTCAGGCTTCGACCAGAAGTGTGTCTGATTAGACACACCATAAGCAAACCGTTTAGTGGTCCTTTTTACTACTCCAGGTCGGTGTAGGCACTGGATCCCAAAATCAAAATGCCATTTACAAAGATTTTGATAGAAATTCTATTCTTACCCACGATAACGTGTTTTTTCTCCTTTTGTATAGGTATTTCGGATAAAAATTCATTTTCAGTTGAGCCTACCGCAAGAAAAATTTGACCAAATAACAGTATTACGTATTTTGAATTATACCAAACTAACGCCAAATATGAAAAATACGGTCGAAAGAATTGAGATGTATTTTGTTTTTGTTTTTTATTTTTTTTTGAAAATAGTACTATTCTGATTCTATAAAAGCATAAGTTTTAAATTCAATGTTGAAATTAAACAACTCAATAATACTATGTAAACATAAATTTATATAAATATGGTAAATGATAAATAAACATAGAGTAATTCTGATATATCTTTGGTAAAAACATCGTTGGAACACTTTTCCACAAAAGAATCCCCCTAAAACAAAAGATTTTATAAAACATGAAAAATATATATACTTGTACATATATAATATTTACTATATATACTTGTATAAGTGTTAACTATTACATTACTCATTCTCACTCATAAAGAAACAAAAATGTATTTGGTTTGATAAGTGCATTTTTTTCAACCTTATTGCGTGTTGTGAAGCCTGCGGCTATGGGCTACTACAATTTTATGCTTCATTGTGCCTCAGGATTGAACAAGACACAGCAAAGAGGTTACACCACTGAAACGGCTTTGATAATAAATTATGGGTTTTATTACATCGAATCAACCCAAAAGAAGAAGCATTTCGGGGCATTGGTCAAAACGGCATCTCTTGCGCTGCGAGTAAAAATAAATCTCGGTTCCAGTTGAAAAAGCATTTGATGATATTTTTGTCTGTGGTTGAATTTTGTTATACCTTTAGCAGCGCACATTAAGTATATAAAATGAGCACCATGATAAGTTGGACCCACTTAGCTATGTCCGTATGTCTGTATGTACGCAAACTAGTTCCTTAGTTTTTGAGATATCAATCTCAAATTTTGCAAACATACTTTTCTGCCCAAGAAGCTGTCATATATAGTATATAGCTGCGACTCGAACTTACCGATCAATATCTACTTCTTTATATATATATTTTATATATATTTTATTTATAAAGTGTAATTGGAGTTTGCATTTTTTTGGTTTTCTTTGGCTTTGATACGAAATAATGTAGTACTTTCTACATACATATACTTGATTACAAGATTGAATGAAAAAAAATAAATTTTTTTATACATAGAACTTTCTTGTGAGCTTGCACTATATACATATAATCAAATATTACTGTTGCAAAATGTTTTAAGTCTACTTTGTTTCAATAATTTTCGTCCACTGCAATTTTAAATATCCTGCTGCTATGAAAGATGCATGTCAAGGTCGCTGAGCACTTTGCACCCCATGTAAACTTGGTCAATGAGTATACGTATATTTGCATGTGTTTATTAATATTCTTAAAAAAATATTTTCTTTTTATTTAAAGTTAGTAACCAACGAATTGTAAGTTAATACCTAACGCAGCCTTGCTTAAGTGGTATTCAAGTTTGTGAGAAAGCTGAACCACATGAAGCAATATTTTTACGCTAACACCAATACATACTATATGCATTCCGAATTTTCAAGCAGAAGTGGTAATATGTAGAACAATGCAATAACAACATTTATGTACATATATGCACAGATGTGCTGTTCCATTTCGTTTTTTATTTATTCTAATAATAAAGAGTAAGCAACGCATACACAAAAAACTTAATACTAAAATAAAGTGTAGAGTAACTGAGGATATTTTTTTTCGCTAACAAAAAGATACTCTCAAAGATTTATTAAAGCTTTCACAGGCGAATATAATGAAAATATAAATTTTAAATTAAATAAACTTCGTTGATAAATTTTTTAACTTTCATTAAAATTATAACTCATACTGACGGCTAGACTCAGACAGCTGGTATACTTTAATCAACTGCTTCGTAGACATGTATAAAAATGGCTTTCTTACTTCGGCAGTAATACCTGAGGTATGACGCTAAAAAGGTAGTGAAAGCAGGGTTGTCCTAATTAGAAAATGTGAAATATTTTTTGCATATATATATAGCATGCCTGTAATTGATAACGGCTTTCAAAGCACGTAAAAAAGTTCTTCTTGTTAAGGAATTAATAATTATTCCTACAGAGCTAGATCCGTGTTCGTGAAGTTTCTTCGTCAAAAGTGAAAATGTAGTATACATTTCAATGTCAATAAAAATCACCAAACTTGTTAATATATACGAGTACATATGTATGCATAATTTACAAGGCTCGCTACTGAACGCAATATTAATGGGGTTGGCACAGGTTGCGACTTCGGTATTTTTCCTTGCAACTTTCATAGCACATTCTTTCATGCCTCAATGCAATTTAATTGTTAATTGGTGTACAAATTCCTAGAACTGATATGCCACATGACAATTGAACAACCCCTTAGGTTCAAAGCGCCTCGACTTAGAAATTTTACTGGCTGATTGAATATATGCAGTCGCTTGCTGGCTTTTCTCTTTTCAAACATTTGTCAGTCCGAAGAAGCACTTGTTGGCGAGAACTATTCTTCGTGGCATCTCGAGGTTGTCGTTGTTGTTGATGTTCATGGTGCTTCCACGATAGACGAAATCACTAACAGATCTACTTGCTTGGCGCTTTTGCTATATTTCGGTTTTTTGTTATGCTTTAGGGAGTTGTGCGTATTAAGTTTGAGTTGTGTATAGGATTGCATTCGTTTATTTTATTTGCTTTTTGATGTATATATACTAAAATAGCCTTTCAACGAAATTACCTATTCAAGAGAGCGAAAAATTGGCAATGCATTTTATTTAAGAACTAATATTTTTGTATGTACCTTAATTGTGACTATTCCATAATAAAACTTTTTAATATAATTATTTCTAATAACCATAGCCACATTTTTTGTTGTAACTACCTTACAGCGTTACCATCAAATAGATGAAAGAAAATCACTTACTCCAAATAGTACAAAAAAGTCAATAGGCAGTCAAAATATCATATTTGGACAATATTTTATAATTGTTTTAGAAAGAGATGAATTATTTGTGGTTGTTGTAGTGTGAAAAGTCACACACTTTTACTTTACATTATACGTTCCTTTATCACTTTTGGTTTGGGTTGGGAAGTATTTACTTAAGGGATGGCATCGTCAACACAACATCGAAATCGTTGCCTCCAGCCTCTAAAAGTTTGAGACTCTCTTTATTTAAGTTACAATTAAAGTTTTGGCGTTGTGTCAGTGTACATACATACAATCCGCTCAACTAGACAATACAAACAAAATAAAAACTTTTGCTTTTCGATTAAAATCAAATTGAATTTTGCATGTACTGCTCAGCTTCTACCTAAAGAGGTTACAGCGTTATTGGCTTTGTCACACTGTTTTGCTCAATCGTTTAATATATTTTGTGTTTGCTTTTTGTTTAACTGAACTTTGCTACAACTTTTCACTTTACTCCTTCATGGTAGCTTAAGCAGACTTTCATTGAAACTATCCTGCATTGAAAAAAAATTTTCACAGTTACTGTCCCCTGCCCAGCAACTTAATTGCAACCCTGCGAAGAATCCATAGCACTGTAACTTAAGCTAAGCTGTCATGTAATATCTGTAACTAACATGACTCACTTCCGTTGAATTGATTGAAATAAAAGCATGTAAAACAACAGGTTATGGGCCCAGGCCATAGATTTTGAAATTAAAAAGTTTTGTACATCATCAATTGAGTTATATATGGTGATAATAATATAAATGGCGAGCTCGACTGTGAGGATTGATCCGCTAAACGCGGATAACTATGATACGTGGAAGTTGCACATGCGTGCAATTCTTGTGAAAGCTGACTTATGGAGCTACGCATCTGGAGCTATACCTTGTCCAAACGACAATAACGCAGCGAAGTGGATACATTTCGATCAGAATGCCTGTGCGGATATAATGCTTTCAATTACACCATCAGAATTTGGTTTGATAACTGAATGCCAAACTTCACACGAAATGTGGAAAAAGTTAGAGTCTACGTTCCAGTCAAAGGGTCCTGCGCGAAAAGCCACCCTACTGAAACGTATTGCACTTGCCCGCATGAAGGAGGGCGATAAAGTTCGCGAACATCTAAACGAATTTTTCCATGCTGTCAATAAATTGAAGGAAATAAATCTTTCTTTTGGGGATGATTTATTAACTATATTGCTTCTTTATAGATTACCAGATTCGTTTGAGACGTTCCGATGTGCGCTGGAAACTCGAGATGAACTTCCCAAGCCAGACATTTTAAGAGTTAAAATACTGGAAGAAGAACAATCCAGGCAAGCAAAAGAAGCAGCAGCAGAGCATAACATGTTAATTGCTCAACGAAGAACAAACGTCAGATATACAAATGATGGTAAGTCTTCTAACAATCACAATAAAAAGTCAACAAAAGAAAAGCAAGATAAACGAACTTGCTACAAGTGCGGCGAAGTTGGCCACATTTCGCCAAATTGTCCATCAAGACAAAATGTAAAAAACTACAACATAACTACTGGAACGAAAAAGGAGAACTTTGAAAAATCTATGTTATTTGAATCAGCACGTACAATAACCAACTCCGATGGGTTAGAGTATATGAGTAACGAATTTCAAAACTATTTAAATGAATGTGGAATTAAGCGGCGATTGACCACTCCTTATACACCACAGCAAAATGGCATAGCTGAAAGAAAAAATAGAACTCTTTTAGAAATGTCTAGATGCATGTTAACACAATCAAGATTAAAAACAATATTTTGGGCAGAGGCTATAAACACAGCGAACTATATTCGAAATAAGTGTCCCACAAAAGTCCTAGAAGATGAAGTGCCTATTAACATGTGGTCAGGTAAAACTCCCACAGTCATTCACTTCAGACCATTTGGTTTAAAATGTTACGTTTTAATAAAAGATAAGTCCAATGGCAAATTTGATTCCAGGTCTGAAGAATGTATACTAGTAGGGTATTCGAATGAAGCTAAAGCTTATCGATTGTGGTCTCCTCTAAAGAAAAGGGTTGTAGTCAGTCGAGATGTGAAATTTTTAGATGAAACATTTGATAGAAGTGATGATAAATACTGTGAAGATCAATCTGTGGAGATAGATTTCGATAAACGAAAATATGAAAGTATAGTTGAATCTGAGGAAATAATAGAGGGGTCTTCAAGCGAAAGCGAAAATGAAAACATAAATACTGAATCAATCGTTCCGAAAAGGGGCAAAGGTAAACCAAAGTTAATTCGAAGTGGAGCCCGTGGACGGCCCAAGAAGTTATTTCAAGAAGTCACAACTAAGAGT